>CM067331.1:27505000-28105000 GCA_034376525.1 Nicotiana benthamiana | reverse complement strand
TTTCCTCAACTCAAAATACAAATTGAATGATAAAAATAAAGATAAAATTATGGAATATAATAAACACTAAGTTAAGAACACTTAACCAATCGATTTGCTTGAAAACCCCACAAAGAATCGCTTAAAATCGAGCTCTAAAAATCAAGATATGACAAAAATGACCTAACCCTCGATTAGGAAGATATATTCTGTTGTCAAGGTGTTTATGCATCGCGAACGTGGAAGAACAATCGCGTTTGCAAAGAAGAAAAATGAAAGCTGCCTAGAAGACCCTTCGCGACCGCGATCAAACGGACAACGCGATGAACAAGGAGCAGGAACTTATGCAAATGTGTAAGGGGAAACGCAAACACGAAGAGGAAATGATTACTAGTGCCCAAGGCCTGGTTTGCACCGCGCGAACGCGAGATGGAGAAGGCTAACGCAAAGAAGAAAGTGGCAGAACTTCACGAACGCAAGAGGGTGATTGCGAATGCAAAGAGGAAATATTTCATCCTCAAAAATAACATTACGCGAACGCGAAGCAAGGACGCGAATGCAAAGCAAGGAAGAATGCGATGAAGGAAACCAGATGACAAATTCAGCAGTTCAAAATAGAAGAAAATAGCCTATAGCCCATCCGAAACTCACCTGAAACCCCTAGGGCCCCGTCCAAACATACCAACAAGTTCCATATCCTAACACGAACTCGCTCAAGGTCTCAAGTCACATAAAAACACACTGAAACTACGAACACCATGAATCAAACTTATTAACTTTTAGATCTTCCAACTTCTAGAACTTGCGTCAAACCCTATCAAATCAAATCGGAATGCCGCCAAATTTTGCAGAAAAGTCCCAAATGACATAATGGAGATGTTCTAACTCTCGAAATTGCATTTTGATCTTGATATTACCAAAGTCAACTATTGATCAAACTTATCCATCATCCAAACTTCAATGTTTTCCAATTTTTGCCGAAATGCTTCAAATTATCCTACATGCCTCCAAATCCAAATCCGGAAACATCCCTAATTCCAAAATCACCATACAAAATTGTTGCAATCATCCAAAACCCATTTCGAGGCCTTTTATACAAAGTTAAATTTTGGTCAACTCTTACCGCTTAAGCTTCCAAAACTAAAAAATTTCTTCCAATTTAACTAAGAATCATCTGGTAACTAAACTCGACCACGCACGCGAGTTACAACACATTATATGAAGTTATTCAAGACCCTATGCCAATGAACAAAACTTAAATTCTCAAAACGACCGGCCAAAGTTACATCCTGCCCCTCTTAAACAAGCGTCTGTCCTCGAACGTGCCAAGATTCACCTCAAAGTCAACACATCACTAAATGCACACTTCCAACATACACCCGCAGGTGACCCCAAATTACCCCAATCCACATAAGCCTGTCGACACCATCTCGGCTGTAATTACCCCTTCCATTAACACCAAGAAGCCTTAGAATCAAAATTATCAACTTCCGTTCATCTCCAAAAGATCTGATTGTTACATTCATGCTGGTATCAGTCACAACCAGCTACAACAACTTATTCTTACACCCACAAGGTACAACCACACAACGTAACACACCACACATAGGCCCATAATAACATTTCTGATCATAATAGCTGCCTGAAATCAAATCCATCACCGTTAGTTAGCCTCATATACATTAGAACTCTGTTTCAAACCTCTAGAACATTGACATGATGCATGGAACACGAATACCTCATAAGTATACACCCGAATCAACAAGTCGCAACTAACATCACAGGGCATACACCCTACAAGCTAAAACTCAAGAAGCGCAGAACAAAAATGATTGAATATGTAAGGAGAAACACATAAGAGAATTATCAAACAAGCCCGATAGGCACAACTCTCTATCAGTATTGTTCTACAAGGAAAAATCAAAGTATATGGACAAATCACAAGGATCTCATCCTAATATTACTTCCACTGGGGTACACAACTCCATTCAAACACATCTAATCACATGAAATTGTAAGGGTCCAACCCTCAACTCCAAATCACAAGTAGAATATATATCAAACCAACTGAAACATTCCACTAGATCAATTATGTCAACAAAATTATAACACGTACTGGCTCCCACGTCAGTGGAGCATCTAAATTATAGGTCGTAAATAAAATACTTAAGAATCACATAAACCTACCATAATGGACAATAGGAATTCACTACTAATCTTGTAACTCTCAATAATGAATAAAACAAATGATAGTGCTACCACTCATAGAATCTCTCAACGGGGCAACCACAAAATAGAATACTAAGTCATGAACTCACATATAGGTGGAGAAACAAATAGGGAAACTTACCCCGATAAGCATAACTAAAACAAAATACAAATGGTGCTTCTCTATAACAAACTGAAAGCATACATGTATGACATTACTTGGCGCAGTGGCCGCAAGCCTACTATATGAAATACATCAACAGGTCAGGCATCCCCCTCTTGGGTGACCTCTACTCTCTTGAACACCTCGTTGTAGCACATCTACCCAGAGTTTGGGATAATCTCTCACCACGTGGTAGGTATCTCCACACTAGAAGCAATCCCTCTGCTGACATAGTATGCGGTACGAGTACTCTAAGACGCATGAGAACCTAAAATACCGTGCGAAGACTGAAGTGTAAAATGAACTACGTGGCCCATAAAACCTCCACCATGTCATACCCTGCCTCCAAAATAAGTACCAGTGGATGTCTCTGGTCTACGAGGTCTCATCGCCTCCTTGTCCTCTCTCTGCTGGCCTCGTTCTCTCTCTTTCTCCTAGTCCCACATGTCCTCTCTCTCAGGGTCCCATATACCCTCTATTCGGTGAGTGTATTGTTGTCACCCAAATTCACACCATAAATATAGGTTGTGAGGCGGTCGAAGAAATAATAAAAACCCAACGCAAGCTGGGGTCGAATCCACAAGGAGTTAGATTTTAAATTAGGTATACACCTAGTGTGAATATATAAATGTGCCTCAAATTACACTTCCACATTTTCAATTGTTTTTTCTACTTCTTCTTTTAAATTATTGATTGTAATTGTAGAGCTAAGAGACAATATTTTTGGTTTTGTTTGTTTTTCAAATTATGAAAGGTCTAGGGTTGCGGCTTCTGCCTAGTTGGTTACCTTACAGATTTAGAGCTTTAGGGCATGCTTGGTTGATCGTGATACAATATAGCAATCACACTCAATACTCACTCTATACCTCTCGGTAGTTTTAGTGATTTTTTACAACTTAGCTTTTTCAAGTCCAAATAGGTATTTCTCAACGCAAGTGATAAATGCTCTAGTCGGGTCTTACTATCTCTAGGTTCGACCCTTTAATTGGGGCTATCAATTTCTTTATTTCACCCCAAGTACTAGTTAGCCAAGTTTTTCTAGACTTAGTTTCTCTTTCTCAAGTTGAGACTAAGTCAAATAGGCATGAATCAATGTTTGCAACCATCAATTCTCAAATTCAAGAGAACTAGTCTAAATATCATATACCCAATCATAAATAAGCCCTAAATCAATTACCCATTACATACCCATACTGGGGCTGCCTCACAACCCTAGCAAAGGGTTTAGCGACTCATGAAAATTGAAGAAATTAAAGAAGAAACTAAGATAGAATTCATAGTGCTTGATTAAGGAAAGAAAATCTAACATTTAAAAGCTAATCTAGCATAATGTTACCCAATACAGTAAATAAAAATGGCTTAGGTGCTCCCAATTAACAAACTTAACCTAAAAATGATAAAAAGTTATATTTATATTAACTAAAAATATCTGATAAAATTGCCCCTACGGAGTTTGTGCAGCTGCACAATTATGTATGCAGTCCGCACATTGAGACTTGGCTTGACATGTTCTTATTCTGCGGCGACACAATTCTGGGTTGCGGTCGCACTCCTTCAACTTCTATGGACTGCAGAATTATGAATGTGCCCGCACTCTTACTTCTGCGGCCGCATAACTATAGCTCAGTCCGCGATTCTTGACCATGGCCTTTGGCATTGTATGACTTCTGCAAACCACATTTCTAAGTGCGGCCGCTCTTTTTATTATACGACCGCACAAAATTGGTACGGTCCGTATTTCTTCTTGACCTTAAAATCCCATATCTCTAAACTTTATCTTCTGTGACCGCACCAAAATTGTTTCATCTGCACACCATAGAGCATTTCTTGTTGGAGACTTTCTTCGCGTTTTGTGGCCGCACTCAATATTATACGGTCTGCACAATGCCCTTTTAGCCTTGTTTTTGTCCTAACCCAAAATTACTCCTTCTTGGGTTGATTTTAATCTCTTTAGCTCAAATTCTAATACACCTGCAAGCAAGCACATTTTATTAGTTTTCGAAAATTCCTTTAAGCAATTTTACGCTAAAACGAAAGTAAAAGAATGCAAATAAGTAGTCAAAATCCCTACTTATTAACTCCCCCAAACTTAAGTTATTGCTTTTCCTCAAGCAAATAGGGTAATTCTCACCTCCACAAGATAAGAACTATTTCAGCTGGCCTAGGGTAAATCAATCACAGATCAGTTGGGGCCAACAATTACCCACAACACGTGTGAATTATTAATAATGGAAGGATTTGACTTTTTGAGTACAATAGTTGTAATGTGCCACTAGAGCATCAAGAGTTGACTTATTCATTAAGGACCTCTTCCTTTCACGTAGGTCATTGTAGATCCCAAAGTCCTCCTCCTCTACTCTCTGTTAGCATAATTCACTTAACAATGCAACATTCATATCAAGAATTGTGAAAAGTTTGCTCATCTCTCTCAAAAGAATGTCACAAGTACGACTATAAGTACCAATATGCTTTCCCATACGTAAATCACCACTTATGTAAGCTCACTCAAGTTGAAATTATGTACGGCTTTTTCGGGATGTAATTGTTGAAACACGTTCTCAAGGCACTATACTAAAACGTGTGTTCATATTTGTAGGTTTTGATGAATGACAAACTATGCGCAATGGACATATGACGAGGTCCAAGCACAAGCGCGCAATTGATATATAACGAGTTTCAAGCACAAGACCAAGATCAAGAAAAGATATAAAGTTATACATGAGTCATTCTTTAATTGTGATCTTGATCCGATAACTTAACTCAAGACTTGGCTTCTCTCGTAAAAACATTTTTATCAAATCATGCATATTTAATTTAAAGCAAAATGATTTTAAATCATACATATTTACTTTAGTCAAAATGATTTTTAAACATGCCTCTAAAATCTGGACTAAGATAATCGATTATGTACTTATGATAATCGATTATGTTAAGTCAGCTGCATGACAATCGATTGTGAACTTATGACAATCGATTGTGTTAAGGCAGTGTGCATCAGATTTTTTAAATCTGCATGACAATCGATTGTGAACCTTATGACAATCGATTTTGTTGAGGCAGTGTACATCAAAGTTGTTCAAAGCCACAAAATAATCGATTGTGAACTTATGACAATCGATTGTGTTGAGGCAGTGTCTATCAGACATTTTCAAAGTCATAAAATAATCGATTGTGTACCTTTGACAATCAAGTGCATTAAGGCAGTGTCTAATTGATTTTTCAAAGACTGATTATATAATCGATTATTCTCATAGCATAATCGATTCTGTAATTGACCGTTGCCAAAATATTTTCAAAAACCGTCAGGTAATCGATTATAGATTGCTAATAATCGATTGTTTTAAATAAAATCTGAAAAAGATTTTTGAACGTTGCCAAGTAATCGATTGTAGATTTCTGACAATCGAGTGTTTTAAGTAAAATCTGGAAATGATTTTTTGAACGTTGCCAAGTAATCGATTGTAGATTTCTGACAATCGATTGTTTTTAAGTAAAATCTGGAAATAATTTTTTGAACGTTGCCAGTAATCGATTATTGATCTTAGATAATCGATTGTTAAGCGTAAAATCTGGGAATGACTTTTGGAACGATTGGCAAACAATCGATTGTGGCATTTTGACAATCGATTGTCACTGAGTAAAATCAGCAACTCTTAATTGGCAATTAGGCAACGGTAATGCATGGTTTTGCAACTATAAATACAGCTTCAAATCAGTCTTCTAAACACAACAACTGATCATATTATTGCTATAGCTTGCATACTCTATTGTTCATCACTTTCTATTCATTACATAAGTTTTGAGAGCCAAAATTCTTGACGAAAGTTGTTGCGTTCTTGAGCATATCTGTTTACTCATACCTACTCTATTAAGAGAGTCTTGTCTAAGTGAGTGCTAAGTGTTTTATACACTTGAGGGAAGTGTTAGTCCCTTGTATTGTAAGAAGGAACTTGTGTTTCCTTTGGTTGAAGTCTTGGAGTGTTGTATCTTCGAGCAAAGGTTGTTGAGGCTTGTGTCCTCAATTTGTAAAGGTTTGTTGAGCACCCGTAAGCTTAACAGTGTTAGTGGAAATCTCGAGAGAGTCTCTCGGGGACTGGACTAGCCACGGGTTGTGGTGAACCAGGATACATCGGTGCGTTCGTTCTTATTTATTTACTTATCGCACTTATTTCCTTCCTGCAATTTTTAAATTCCGCAAGTTTACGCTAATTTTTATTATAACGCTATTCACCCCCCCCCCTCTAGCGTTAAGTGTATTTTCTAATAATTGGTATCAGAGCCCAACTCTCTGAAGACTTAACCGTTTGAGAGAAACAATCCATGGCTTCTACTCGTGATTCTTTTGCAGGAATAGGTGAAGGACAATGCTCCACCCGACCACCACTATTCGACGGTACAAACTATACGTACTGGAAGGAGAGGATGAGAATATTTGTTCAATCAAATAGTTTTCATCTTTGGAAGGTTATAATGAAGGGAGAACAAATTCCAACCAAAAAGGTTGAAAATAAAGATGTTCCAAAGTCCGAAGATGAATACGATGCGGATGATATCCGAAAGGTGCAAAACAACGCTAAAGCCATTAATTTATTATATTGTGCTGTAAATTCTGATGATTACAGGAAAATCTCATGTTGCACAACGGCGAAGCAAATGTGGGACAAGCTGGAAATTACAAACGAAGGTACGGACCAGGCAAGGGAAGCTAAAATTGATTTCCTAACCCATGCATATGAATTGTTTCACATGAAGGAAGGCGAAAAGGTTGATGAGATGTTCGAACGATTTTCAAAAATCGTTAATGATTTACATGCTCTTAAGAAGACCTTCACGGATAAGGAACTTGTCCGAAAAATTCTTCGAAGTCTCACTCCGGCATGGCGATCCAAGGCCGACGTGATTCAAGAATCTATTGGCGTTTCAAATGTCACCATCGACGGATTAAGAGGTAATCTTAAAACTTATGAATCTACTATACTTAACCCTCTTGTTGATGATCAAAGGAAACAAAAGATCGCTCTCAAGGCAAGCACAAGCCAACCTCAAAATGATGAGGACGGAGACAACGAGTTCGGACTCGTTATTAAGAGATTTCAAAAGTTCATGCGAAAAGAGTATGAATGAAAGGGCAAAAAGCAAGGAGATCAAATAAAGTGCTATGAGTGCGGAGAAACCGGGCACATTAAATCAAATTGCCCAAATGCCAAAAAGGAGAAGAAACCCTTCAAGAAACAACGAGCATACATATCTTGGGGAGGCGACTCCGGTGACGAGTCGAGTCAGGAAGAAGAAGACGAAGCCGCAAATCTTTGTCTCATGGCTCACGAAAACAATCAAGAAGAGGTATGTCAAATTTCTTCCAAAAATTTCTATTCTCTTGAGGAAATGCAAAATGCTTTTGATGAGTTGTATAGTGAATTTATTAAAGCTTCCAAAACTGTTAAAAGCATAAAAGAAAATGCTTCTTTAAAAGAAAAAGATTTTGAAAAACAACTCTCTTTGAAAGAAAAGGATTTGGAAAAACTAATTTTGGAAAATGAGAAGTTGAAAGAAGAAAACAAATTTTTCGGCAAGAGAAGCGCCGACAAACCCGAGAGTTCTAGTAAAAATTGTACTTCTTGCATGCATCTCAAAAATGAGGTAGAAAGACTTAAGGGCACCCTAGATAAGTTTAATTCTTCTCATAAAAATTTGAATGAAGTTCTTGTTAATTTGAAGTCGACCAAGCATGGCATAGGCTTTGAGAATGAGCCTAAAGAAAAGGTTGAAGCCAACCCCCAACAACCTAAGGCTCAACCTAGGATTAATAAAACAAACGCTCATCCTAGATATAACAAACCTAGAAATGGCTTTGAACAATCGCAACCTAGAAATAATCATTCTAGAAATAATGCATACTCTAGGCCAAACACTAGAATGAATTTTGAACCTTGTAGAACACCTAGAAATGGCTTTCAACCTAGAAACAACTATCCTAGAAATGCTGTATATCCTAGAACAAATAGTAGGAGAAATGATTTTCATGAATTGCGCAATAGTCATATTATCAAGAATAGAGTAAATGAATTTCGTTCGTCCAATTACTATCAACCTAGACAAATGCATAATCCTAATGTTGTTTGTCATTATTGTAGACGAATTGGACATATTGCTCCTGCTTGTTTTACACGACATAGACATAACACTCAATCACATCACTATGATTTGCCTAACCCCCAAGGACCCAAAATGGCATGGGTACCTAAAACTCATTAATCTGTTTTGTAGGTGTGTTTGAAGGGGTCAAGTGTACTTTGGTACCTTGATAGTGGATGCTCCAAGCACATGACTGGAGACGAATCCAAGTTCCTTCAACTAGAATACAAGGAAGGAGGAAGCGTTATTTTTGGTGATAACAACAAAGGAAAAATTATCGGCATTGGATCAGTCGGTAAGGATGACTCCTCTTCCATTAAGCATATATTGCTAGTTAAGGATCTAAAACATAATCTTTTGAGCATAAGTCAATTATGTGACAAGGGAAATCTTGTTTTATTTGATTTAAATGAATGCTTAGTTTTTCACCGTAGCGATTCTAAAATTATTCTTCGTGGATTTAGAATGGATAATATCTATATGGTTGATCTCGAAAATTCTTCATCTGAATATCTAGATTGTCTTATGAGCAAAGAGATGATACGTAGTTATGGCACCGTAGAGTAGCTCACATCAACATGCATCTTTTGAACAAATTGGTTTCACAAAATTTAGTTATTGGTCTTCCAAACTTGAAATTTGAAAAAGACTCTATTTGTGATTCTTGTCAAAAAGGGAAGCAAACAAAAGCATCTTTTAAATCGAAAAATATTGTTTCAACTACTAGACCTTTGCAATTACGTCACATGGACTTATTTGGACCATCTCGTATTAAAAGTCTTGGTAGATATCGTTATGCTTTTGTTATTGTTGATGATTATTCTAGATTTACATGGACTCTATTTCTTGCTCATAAAAGTGAAGCTTTTCATAATTACAAATATTTTCTTAAACGTGTTCAAAACAAAAAGGACACAACCGTCACTTCAATAAGAAGTGATCATGGGGGAGAGTTTGATCACAATCTCTTTGCGGACTTTTGTGACGAACTCGGTATCGAGCACACCTTCTCCGCTCCACGAACACCACAACAAAATGGG
Source organism: Nicotiana benthamiana (assembly GCA_034376525.1). NCBI lineage: Eukaryota > Viridiplantae > Streptophyta > Magnoliopsida > Solanales > Solanaceae > Nicotiana > Nicotiana benthamiana. Next base: position 28,095,475 of record CM067331.1, on the reverse strand, counting down.
GTGGTGGAAAGGAAAAATAGGTGTCTCGAAGAGATGGCTAGAACCATGCTCGATGAGGCTAAGATTCTCAAACATTTTTGGGCGGATGCCGTGAGTACTGCATGCTACGTTCTAAATAGAGTAGTCATAAGGCCAATACTCATAAAAACCCCGTATGAACTCTATAAGGAAGGAAACCAAATATCTCTCATTTTAGAGTATTCGGTTGCAAATGCTTTATTCATAACAATGGAAAAGATCAATTGGGAAAATTTGATGCCAAATCCGATGAAGGAATTTTTATTGGTTATTCTTCACGTAGCAAAGCATATAGAGTATTCAATAATAGAACCGGAACTGTGGAGGAATCCCCTCATATTGTGTTTTCCGAAAATAATGCTCGCTTGGTGAGAAAGGATTCTGGTTTTGATCTTGCAGTTATTTTAAACTCACTAAGTCCTCAAGACAAAGTACAAGAGGAAACTTCTAAGGAAATTCAAGATGAAATCTTGGAACAATTATCGGAGGAAGAGCCACAATTGGAAAAAGAAACAAAAATGCCTAACTCGTGGAGGACAATCAAAGACCATTCTCTCGAACAGGTAATTGGCGACGTCGGAGAAAAGGTAAGTACCCGAAACTCTCTTAAGAACACCTTAGTACATACTGCTTTTGTTTCTCAAATTGAACCCACACCCATCTCCGAAGCAATTGGGGATGAATTTTGGACCTTGGTAATGCAAGAGGAGCTTAACCAATTCAAACGGAATGACGTTTGGGATTTGGTGCCAAGACCCGAAAATCATACCATAATTGGTACGAAATGGGTTTTTTCGAAACAAATTAGATGAAAATGGTGTAATCACTAGAAACAAAGCTAGGCTTGTAGCAAAAGGCTACAATCAAGAAGAGGGTATTGACTATGAAGAAACATATGCTCCCGTAGCAAGGTTAGGAGCTATTCGTTTATTTCATGCCTTTGCATCTTCTATGAATTTCAATTTGTATCAAATGGATGTAAAAAGTGCTTTTCTAAATGGTGTTATTCAAGAAGAAGTTTATGTTGAACAACCCCCGGGTTTTGAAGATTTTAAATCTCCAAATCATGTTTTCAAACTTAAAAAGGCTCTTTATGGTCTTAAACAAGCTCCCCGAGCTTGGTATGAAAGATTGAGTAAATTTCTTTTGGAAAATGATTTCATTAGGGGGAAAGTTGACACCACTCTTTTCGTTAAGCATAAAAACAATGATATTTTATTAGTTCAAATCTATGTGGATGATATTATATTTGGTGCTACTAACAATGTTTTGTGCAAGAAATTTTCCGATTTAATGACAAGCGAATTTGAGATGTCTATGATGGGTGAGCTAACATTCTTTTGGGGCTGCAAGTAAAGCAAATGAAAGAAGGAACTTTCATTTGTCAAGCTAAATATTGCAAAGAATTGCTGAAACGATTTGAAATGACCAACGCAAAAGCAATGGCCACTCCCATGAGCACATCCGATCATCTAGAGAAATGTAACGTCACTCTTTTTTGGTCATGATAGTCATTTTTCTCCTTCTCTATTTATTTCATGCCCTTTTATTCTTGTTTTTCTTTGAATACCTTTAATTCTTCACTTTATTCGCTTTCTTTTTGGCATTTTTTTTTTGTACTTTCTTTCTTTCATTGCCTTCCCTTTTCTTCATTTCTTTCTCTTATTTGTACCTTTATATCACTTTCAAACTCCTCATCTCTCCCAAAACTTATGTTTTTACCAATTATTTCTCAAGAATGTTAAGGAAAGATTGTGTGCCAAAAGAGGGTCATTATAAAATAGATAAAGGCTTGTAACATGGTTATTGAAAGAAAAGGGCTAAGGCTCAAATTGGTTAAGTAGGGATATCACATTGGTAGGGTGTGAAAAATTTTAAATTGGATCAAGGAGAGCCTATAATTATTTTCCAAGCCAAGCTAAACTTAAAATTTCGCCAAGAAAAACATTCAAGAAAAGTTTTAGACTATTAGCACGGGTATTTGGACTTGAAATTCAATATCTCACCTCTCACACTTCTGGATTGCTAAAGAAAATGGAGTCGAGGGCCCACAACAACCCTAGGTAAGATTGAGAATCACAAATGGCTCGACTAAACCACTCGATGATTGTTTAAGTTAACACAAGAATCAAAAGGTCACAACTAAAGTTTTTGTCTGCCAATAACCTATTTTTAACCATAAGGCTGTAGGTAAATGTGTTAGTACAAAGTGAAACATGCTTGAGACCCTTTTATTCATTACTACTATTCTTGCTTAAACATAAAAGAAAATAGACTCAATCTCTTACGAAGGTTGTCACACCATCCCTCGTTCGGAAGAGCCATCCGGTTCACACAAAACCCACATTTATAAAGAAATATAGCATTAAAAAAACCAAAGTCTTATTGTTCCCTCAAAGGGTAAGAAGAAACTAACAAATCCAAAAAAACTACTAACGTAAATAAGAAGTTATACTACTAAGAAAGACAAACTAAAGAAGATATGAAATAAAATATGGAAAGTAAGACAAATAAATATACAAATTTGGAGAAAAATGAATATATATATCAAGGGTAAAGGGAGGAATAAGAGTAGTTACATGTCAATTTCGATGTAAAATCAATCAAAATAGGCCATCCCCATGAATAAAAATGAGCATTGTCCCCAATGCTTAACAAAAATAAGAACAATGAAGGGTAGAGAGCTAAGATAACTCCCTATGTGGTCTCAGTTTGCACGGCATCCTCAGCACCCTAATTCTTCTTTAATTGTATCTCATCATCACCTAGCTGAGGGATAACAGGATTGGTGAGCATCTGGATCATCTCCTCAATGGCGTGGGTAGCAAGGTCCAACTCCTCAGACTGGCCGACTGTTGTATATTATGCCTCGGGTACTACTGATTATACCGGTGCTGCTGGGGCTTAAGATGCTATCTCCATAAGTAAATCCAGTGGTAGATCTCTGGTAGATGCAATCTTGGCAATATCTTTTCTCAATATCTCCACTGACTTTTTCTATGCCTGAGACTTTTGCATCTTCTTTGCTTCCTTTCCCAAATTCTCAATGATTTTCTCATACACCACCAGAGTCTCCAAAATGTCTTATAGTTGTCCAAAATATTCTTCAATATTTCTCCACTGATGCAAGTACTTGTGGTGGTGCTAGGGTAGAAGATTGTGTTGCAAAACTGGATATATCAGACAGCTTTGAAGTTGTTGTATGCATCTAGTTGTTGAGACTCCCCAATGTCTGGGAGACTCACCGTGCAATCTGTGGATAAGTGGATAAGATGGCACTGATAATAAGGCTGATGGTCTAGAAGAAGAAAGTGGTGGCATGTCTGTTGTCCCAGTGGAAGGACTGTCTGCTGTAGAAGGCGTGGTATATATGGAAGGCTCAGCAGCTGAATCAGTAACTAGTATCGTTGGCTCCTTAGACTGGCCAACGGAGGTAGTTGGCTTACCCTTGAACTTCGGGTTGTCAACACCCTATAGGTGGTACCATGAGAAAGGGTTCTTGTCCTTTACTTTTGTATCATACTGCTTTGGCTCCACCTTTTGGTAATTGAAATTCTCTGTGAGGAAGTTCTGGTACGGATATGACCACTCATCTTTCTGGACAGCTAATGTGATGTTGGTTGACATTATGGCACCCATATTGATTGGGTACCCAGCCATAATAGAATCCATAAAAATGCTTGGGGGAGTGAGAGGTTGTTCTCATTTAAGCACGAATTAATACGACTACACACGAAGGTCTGCCCCCCTTTGGCTTCAAAATTTAGGGTGGCCCAAACTATGGGAACCCTTACTGTGAGCTACGAGGGTGGTGGTCCTCGAGCAGCCAAAATCTAAGCTAGCCACGGTCAAGCTGCATTACCCATAACAAGTTTTCCCAAATACTAGACCGTCTCAACTTCTTTAAAGCCCAAATAAGTGTTCACAGCACATGAGTCGAATCTGACTTTCAGGTTTCTCACTTTTGTTATATTGGTTACCTTCTTAGTGTGAGCCACATTGGCATAAAATTCTTTAACCAAGTGCTCATTTGGGTCGATAACACTGTGGGTCAACCTTTTCCTTCCCTTTCGCTCCTGGAACTATCTAAGGGCATTAGGGTTGTGAATGTCAAAATCCTTCTTGAAGAACTTCTGCTCAAATGTGAGCGGTCTCTAAGCCTCCACTCTTTGAATCTGGTAAAGGCAGTTAGGCTCACAGGTCGATCCTCCCATAACTCCTCCTTTTTAGATCTTTCTAGACCTCCCACTATAGTGTCACCCCCTCTACCATCAACTGGGACATCATTATCATCATCTAGATTGATTGGTGCAGTCGGGGCATGTGGGGAAGATAGCTCGAATCTTGGCTACCCTCTTACGAACCCTCAGAAGAACTCGCAGCAAAAGATTCATCTCTCAAATGGGATCGACTCCGGACTTTTTCGGCTTGAGATTGGGTATTAAGCAGTGCTTGCACAGAGCATAGAAGCTTCCCTAAATGGGAGATACTCACTAGACTCGGAGGATTCAGGAACGTTGTTAGTGCTTTCTTCCTTATGGCTCTCTGTATGGCTAGTGCTAGGTTACTTTTGCCTCGACCTCGGCCTCGAGGGGGTTCTGCCCTCCCTTTTGATGTGTCACCTCTACCACGTAATCTAACCATTTTTCGGCCGCTCATAGTAATAAGAATCAATTAGAGATTAAAAAAGTGTACACAAATGCATGACAGTTGCAGGAATCAGACTACATATGCACTTACGATACTTTCTATTGACCAGGAGAGAGTACAGAGGTCTGTTGTGGGGTTGCACTCAAGTATTCAAGCCACTATGGCCCGAGATATTGTGATAGGGGCTTCTTACTAGGTAGTTGTGGAGATAGCTCTGAGGATCGAAGGTGTGCGTCAGCACGTCAGCAGACAAGCGGTTTCGTTATTCGGGAGGGTTCAGTGGTTATTTGTGTGGGGGTAGAGGTCAGTTTGGGATATGTCAGCCTAGCAAGCCCATATATCCAGCACTGCTGCCTCCTCAGGGTGATCCAGCGCAACCATATTTTAGCGCCATGCCAGAGAGTTCCTACAACCCACTAGTTATTCGGGGTTCCTTCAGTGCGTATCCAGGTCATCAGTCAAACTTTAGGTCAGCAATCCGTCGTATCAAGAGGTTGTCGGGGATCACATCCATGTGCGAAGGTTCTGCCCCAGGATTCGGGGCAAGGTAGTGCAGCAAGGTTCTCAGCCTATGATTACAACACCAGCAGCTGCACCAGCAGTCCGTTTGCCAGAGGCGGAGGGCAGGTGGGTAGGGGGACATCCTAGAGGGTGAGTCAAGGCAAGTAGAGGCAAGTCAGGTGGCGCTCAAGCTAGATTCTATGCTTTTCCTGCTAGACCAGATGCAGTGGCCTAAGATGTTGTGATCACATGCATTATTTTTATCTACGGTAGGGATGCTTCTGTATTATTTGATCTAGGATTTACCTATTAATATGTGTCATTTCTATGTGCTAATTTATTAGATGTTGCCATGAGTCCATAATCTTGTTTATGTGTCCACTCCAGTGGGGAATTCTGTTATTGTGGATCGGGTCAATAGATCCTGCATCGTTGCATTATGTGGTTATGAGACTAGAGCGGATCTTCTGCTACTTGATATGACCGACTTTGAGGTCATCCTGGGCATGGACTAGTTATCTTCATATGATGCCATCCTTGAATGTCATGCCAATACTATTACCTTTGCGATGCCAGAGTTTCCTAGATTGATGTGGAAAGATTTGTCTGCCAGTGCATCTAGTTGGGTCATCTCTTTTCTAAAGGCTCGACACATGGTCGAGAAAGGTTGTTTAGCTTATCTAGCTTATGTTGGGGATACTACTGCAGAGACTCTGGTGATTAATTGTGTTCACGTAGTCCAGGAGTTCTCCTATGTGTTTTCTGCTGATATTCCAAGCATGCCACCAGATCGTGATATCGATTTCTACATTGTCACACCTTTTTTTTACACACCCAGGGGGGATATAAGGGAGTTTTACTAATTAAAGTGATATTACTCGAAATGGGATTATTTATTCAATTCAAAGTCGCCACTTTGGATATTTATTATGGTGTCCCAAGTCACCGATTTATTTTAATTCCCAAATTGAGGAAATTCGACTTTCCTTTTGAATTTTGCGAACCAGAAATTCTAGGTAAGGAATTTTGTTAACCCGGGAGAAGGTGTTAGGTATTTTTCGGGTTCTGTGGCTCTAGCATGGTTGCTTAAACTATTATAATTAGCCTATTATCTGATTTTTTAATACATGGTTTAGACTATGGTACATTTTAAACTTATTAACTGCTTTTAATTATTTTAGGAAGATTCAACTTTATTTAAAACATGCCTTGAACCACGCCACATGAAATGCACCAGCGGTTCGTGACGCATTATATTTAACGCTGTTAGAAATTAGAATCGGGTCACGTGAAATGCACATCCGGATTTACAACATGTTTATTTCTACTATCATTATTCAAAATTATGGTAGGGTCACATGAAATGCACACCGAGCCTTTTTAATCTAATTTGACGTAGTTCAGTTGAAGAATGTCAATCCAATTTTTACATTGTGACATAATCATGTTCAACTATAACCAATTCAAGTAAATACGAGCAGATAATCGAGCGAGCACATTCAAAACCATGGAGATCAGTTACAGAATTAATGGGATCATATCACCAAACAAATAATTAATAAGAACTTGCATAAAACGAATAGAGGATGAAAGAGTAGAATCTCAATATTGCCAGAAAATTAATGGTTTCAGTGTTTACCCGAATTAGCACCAAAAAATTGAAAATCGGACGGAACTCCCCCAAGATCGGCTAAACATACAACAAGATACCTCCCAAAGCAGTATATGGCAAAGGATTCATAGCAATCAGGTAGTATACTGATGCGAATGACACAAATGATTCGACAGCATAACAAAGCACCATCGATATTACTCCAATCAAAAACTTTTGTTCCTCTGGATTTTTGTAAACTGAAAGGTGTTCGAAGATGAGATATGTAGAAAGTGTGATAGTAAGGATTACGAAGAATCTAGCAACTACAGTTGCTCATATTGGTGGCGAGTAACTGCTATTAAGAAGATTCTGTATTATTCGATTCAAATAATCGGATGAAATTAAGATTATTCCCCACATCACTACATCTTAGGGCTTATGATTCGTCGCTTAGTTTCTCTCCACCATTTTAGTATTTAATTATCTCTCTCTAGTCTATTTTTATTCAATCAACAGAAGATTTTGTGAATTGAAAACCAACAAGTAACAATGAAATGGAAGCTACTTTATTCTTTTAATTGATACAAACTGAGAAGACAATAGCTTTGAAATATGATTCAAAACTATACACACGAGATTAAAATGAAGCAACTCTCAACCTTTGCTCGACGGTCACTTCAATTAATGTTGTTGCTGCACCGTTCTTTTCCTTTTTTTCTTTTTTATTCTTAGGTATTAGGAAGATTAAGATAAGGGGTTCTCTAGGTTGGCGTAGATCTTTTAGGTTGATGAAGATTGTCAGATGAGAGGGTCCATTTTTGGGAATGGCTAAAGCTCTCTTTTGTGTGTAGGTTAGCTCTAGAGATTAAAGATGATAGCTCCTTTCATTTTTTGTCTAGGTTAGTCCTCAGAAGAAGAAATGGCGGATTGTGTGTTATTTTGCCTAGGTCAATTTACGGATTAGGTACTATTGTATAGGGGTAGGGATTAGGTTACAGGTATGAGCCTATGTTTTTATGAGTCTGAAAATTATGGGTTATGTCCAAAACTAGGTCTAAAAATGAGTTGCTTGAACCCAAGTTTTATTTTTTTCCTACGAACGAGATTAAAAATGCGATCTCATTTATTAGTTAATCCTATTTAAGTAAATTAACTATTAAAATAAGACTGACCGTTAAATAAACTATTTTTTTTTGTATTTTTCAAGATTAAAAATGACTACAAAATATTAATGGAACAATTCTTGTAATTTTCATTTTTCTTGTAATAAAATAAAGTAAAATAGTGAAAATTAGTTTAAATAGCTATGTTAGGCCTAAATTAAATATTTGCATTGATTTGGCTCGGTACACCCATTAGATATATATATATATATATATATATATATATATATATATATATATATATATATATATATATATATATATATATATATATATATATATATATATATATATATATATATATATATATATATATATATATATATATATATATATATCTAATTGTACCGTATGGCTCTGAAAGAGTTCAAAGAGTTAAAGGAAAAACTTGAGGAATCGTTAACAAAGGGGTTCGTCTAACCGAGTGTATCACCTAGGGTGCACCAGTGTTATTTATGAAGAAGAAAGATGGGACTATGAGGATGTGCATTAATAACCGCCAGTTGAACAAAGTTACCGTTAAGAACAAGTACCCTTGTCGCATATTAGTGATTTGTTTGACTAGTTGCAGGGTGCCAGGGTGTTTTCTAAGATCGACATGAGTTCGTGTTACCATCAGTTGAAGATTCGGAATTCGGATGTTCTGAAGACTGCTTTCTGTTAGATATGGCCATTATGAGTTTCTAGAGATGTCCTTCGGCCTGACTATTGCCCCGACGTCGTTTATGGATTTGATGAACAGTCCATGCCATATATTTTGTTTGCTTGTCATTGCCTTCATTGATAACATCTTGATCTAATTGCGTAGCATAGAGGAGCACGACTAGCATTTGAGAGTGGTGCTTCAGACCTTGAGAGAATAGAAGCTATATGATATGTTCTCCAAGTATGAGTTTTGGTAAGATTCAATAGCATCCTTGGGACATGTTGTATCAGGCAAGGGTACTAAGGTGGATCCCAAAAATATTAAGGTAATTCAGAGTTGGCCTCATCCTACAACGACGATTGAGATCCGGAGCTTCTTGGGGGTTAGCAGGTTATTATCGCCGGTTTGTCGATGGCTTCCCATGTATTGCAACATCTTTTACTAGATTGACGTAGAAGAGTGCTACATTCTGTTGGTGTAATGATTGTGAGGTGATCTTTCAGAAGCTCAAGACGACTTTGACTACGGCATCAGTTCTAGTGTTGCCTTCCGGTTTGAGGATATATACTTTGTATTGTGACACTTCACGCATTGGTTTGGGTTGTGTATTGATACAGGAGGGGCGAGTTATTGCATATGTTTCATATCAGCTGAAGCTCCATGAGAAAAATTATCCTATACACGATTTGGATTTGGGAGCGATTATTCATGCTCTTAAGATCTGGAGGCATTATCTTTATGGGGTGTCCTGTGAGGTTTACACCGATCATAGCAGCTTGCAACATTTATTCAAACAAAAGGGATCTCAATTTGAGGCAGCACAAGGGGATTGATTTAATAGAGGACTATGATATTACCATTCTTTACCACTCGAACAAGGCGAATGTAGTTGCGGATGCCTCGAGCAGAAAGGCGGAGAGTATGGGTAGCTTGGCATTCATCCCGGCATAGAAGAGGCCACTAGATTTGGACATTCAGTCATTGGCTAACCGACTTTGGAGGTTGGATATTTCATAGCCTAGTTGAGTTCTTGCATGCGTCGTTGCCCAATCTTCACTATTGGAGCAGATCAAGGCTCATCAGTTTGATGATCCGCACTTGTTGGTTCTCAAAGATATAGTACGATATGGTAGTGCCAAGGAGGTTACTATCAGTGAGGATGGTGTTCTATGACTTCGGGGTCGTCTAAGTGTTCCTACTGCTAATGGGTCGAGGGAAAAGATTCTAGAGGAGGTACACAGTTCTCAATATTCTATTCATCCAGGTGCTATGAAGATGTATCGCGACCTGAGGCAGTATTATTGGTGGCGGAGGATGAAAAGGACATAATTAAGTATGTCGCGAGGTGTCTAAATTGCCAGTAGGTTAATTGTGAACACCATAGGCCAGGTGGCCTACTCCATTAGATGACTATAATTAAGTAGTAATGGGAGCATATTACTATGGACTTTATAGTTGGGTTGTTACGGACCTTGCGGAAGTTGATGCAGTTTGGGTCATTGTCGACAGGTTGACGAAGTCAGCACACTTCATTCTGGTTGTGACCACGTATAGTTCAGATAGGTTGGCCCATATTTATATTCAGGAAATAGTTCGGTTGCATGGTGTTCCTATTTTCATCATATCAGATAGAGGCCCTTAGTTTGCTTCACATTCTGGAGAGCAGCACAAAGTGAGTTGGGGACCCGGATAGAGATCAGCATAGCCTTTCATCTGCAGACCAATGGGTAGTCGAAGCGGATAGTTCATATCTTAGAGGATATGCTCAGAGCATGTGCGATTGACTTTGGAGGGTATTGGGATCAATTCTTGTCTTTGGTCGGCTTTGCTTACAACAATAGTTATAAGTCCAGCATCGGGATGGCTCCATTTGAGGCCTTATATGGTCAGAGATGGCGTTCACCCATCGGGTGGTTTGAGCTCATCGAGGCAAAATTGTATGGTACTGCTTTGGTGAAGAATGCCTTGGAAAAGTTAAAGTTGATTCAGGAGCAACTTCGCACAGCACAATCCAGACAGAAGAGTTACGTGGATAAGAAGGTGTGTGATTTATGATTTATGATGGGCGAGAAAGTTCTCTTGAAAGTCCCGCCGATAAAGGGGATCATAAGGTTTGGGAAGAAGGGCAAGTTGAGCCCAAGATTAATAGGTCCATTTGAGGTGTTGAGGCAAGTTGGGGAGGTTGTTTATGAGCTTGCCTTACCTCCCAGTCTATCGGGAGTTCATCCGATTTTTCACCTATCTATGCTCTAGATGTATCATGACGACAGGTCGCATGTGTTAGCTTTCAGAACGATTCAGTAAGATGAGAGCCTGGGTTATGAGGAGGATTCAGTTGCTATTATGGATAGGCAAGTTCGCTAGTTAAGGTTCAAGAAGATTTCTATGGTAAAGGTTCAGTGGAGGGGCCAACTAGTCAAAGAGGCGACTTGGAGGGCCGAGGAGGAAATGCGGAGAAGATATCCACACCTATTTAGCACTCCACGTATGATTCTAGACCTGTTTAAGGACGAACATTTGTTTAAGAGGTGGAGACATTAACGATCCGAGCGGTCGTTTTGCTTTCTAGAATCTTGTTCCCCTAAATAAAACTCCCGAATGTGATTTTAGCATTTTATAACTTTCAGTGATGGTTAGTTCGGAATTTGGAAGGGTTCAGGTTGAAATCGTTTGGTTCCTCGGTTTGGCTTTAAAAGGCTATGTTTGACTTCGATCAATATTTTGATTAAACGACCTCGGAATTGGGATTTAACGGTTCTAGTGGGTTTGTATTATAATTTTGTACATGGGCATATGTTCGTATCAGATTTTGGATGACCCGGGAGCAATTTAGCGCCAAATAGCAAAAGTTGGCTCATGGAAGGTTTTAAAGTTCTTTAAATTTGGTTTGGAGTAGATTTTGGTGTTATCGAGGTTCGTATTGGATTTCGATAATGGGAATAGTTTCTATGGTGATTTAAGACTTGCATAAAAAATTTGGTATCATTGCGAGTAGTCTAAGTATGATTTCGCATGTTCGGAGCGATTTGGAAACTTGGAGTTCATAATTTGATTCAATTCAGTTTTTGGGTGTGATTCTTTGTTTCGTTGTTATTTTATGCATTTCGAGAGTTCGACCAGGTCAGTATTATGTTATTGGACTTCTTGGTGCATTTAGACGGGGTCCCAAGTGGCTCTGTGTGTTTCGAACTACCCAGAGCTATGTAGGAAAATACAGAAGTTCCAAATCTGGTTTCCGTCTTCGCTAATGCGGAATGACCTTCGCGTTCGCTTAGAAGGATTGGGTACTGGGGTTGGGGGCATTTCTCCCTATGAGTTTGCGTAGGCAGGTCCATGTCCGCGGAGGCGTGGGCCCTTTGGCTTTTACGTTCGCGGTTCGAGGGCCGGGTTCGCATAATAACCTGGGCCTGGCCCCGGGCCGGGGCCACCTAGTTGCCCTTCACTTTCCCGTGCCAGGCCTCGTGTTCGCGTAAGACGTTTTTTGGGATCCTCATGTTTTGCCTTCGCGATTGCGTGTTCTTGGACGCGATCACATATAAGGACCCTTGGGCAGTGTCTTGTTTTAAATCGGAACTTAGGCTATTTTGAGCTCATTTATTGCACTCTTGGGTGATTTTAGAGCTTTAAAGAGGGGGATTTCAACCTAGCTATTGAATATAAGTAATTCCTACCAAATGTGAGTTTAATACATAGATTATGGGTATATATTAACATGTAAAATTGTGAAAATTATGGGTTTATATGAAAAATCTCTGTTTTGATAAATAGGATTTAATGACGAAAATGGCTATGGAATGGAGTAAATTATATATTTGGGTTTGTAAGATTTTGGTTAACAACTTTCTTCAAAAATTTCGAAATCTAAGCCCCAGGGTGAATTTTAGGAATCCTTCAATTGGGGTTGGATAACTACTCTAATAGTTAGAATATGAACTTTTGAACCTGTATTGACTATTTTATATAACATTTGACGATTTTTGAGTCGTTTGGCACCGAGTAGCGGATTTTAAAGCATATTTGTGGATCATAAATGAGCTATGAGACGAGGTAATTGTTAGAATATACGCTTAACGCTAGAGGGAGGGGTGAATAGCGTTATAATAAAAAACAGCGTAAACTTGCGAAATTTAAAAATTGCAGGAATGAAATAAGTGCGATAAGTAAATAATAAGGAACGAACGCACCGATGTATCCTGGTTCACCACAACCCGTGGCTAGTTCAGTCCCCGAGAGACTCTCTTGAGATTTCCACTAACTTCGTTAAGCTTACGGGTGCTTAACAAACCGTTACAAACTGAGAACTTGAGTCACACAAGCCTCAACAACCTTTGCTTGAAGATACCACACTTCAAGACTTCAACCAAAGGAATCACAACGTTCCTTCTTACAATACAAGGGATTAACACTTCCCTTCAAGTGTATAAAAACACTTAGCACTCAAAACAAGACTCTCCTTAAGAGTAGATATGAGTAAAATAAATACGCTCAAGAACACAACAACTTTCGTCAAGAATTTGGCTCTCAAAGACTTATGTAATGAATAGAAAATGATGAATAAGAGAGTATGCAAGCTTTAGCAATAATATTATCAGTTGTTGTTGTTAGAAGACTGATTTGAAGATGTATTTATAGTGTTAAAAACATGCATAACCGTTGCCTAATTGCCAATAATGAATTGCTGATTTTGTGCTAAAACAATCGATTGTCAGATTAGCATAATTGATTTTTTCAATCGTTCCAAAAATCATTCCCAGATTTTACGCATAACAATCGATTATCTAAATTGTATAATCGATTACTGGCAACGTTCAAAAAATCACTTCCAGATTCCACTTAAAACAATCGATTATCAGAAATATACAATCGATTACTTGGCAACGTTCAAAAAATCTTTTTCAGATTTTACTTAAAACAATCGATTATCAGAAATATACAGTCGATTACTTGGCAACGTTCAAAAAATCTTTTTCAGATTTTACTTAAAACAATCGATTATTAAAATCCTATAATCGATTACCTGACAGAGTTTGAAAATATTTTGGCAACGGTCATTTACATAATCGATTATGCTATATAGACAATCGATTATTTTTCAGTCTTGAAAAATCTAATAGACACTGCCTCAACACAATCGATTGTCATAAGGTTCACAATCGATTATTTTGTAGCTTTGAAAAATCTGATGGACACTGTCTCAACACAATCGATTGTCATATGGTACACAATCGATTGTCTTGCAGTTTTGAAAATTCTGGTGGACACTGCCTCAACACAATCGATTGTCATTCGATTCACAATCGATTGTCTTGCAGACGCCTTTAATATAATCGATTATCATAAGTACATAATCGATTATCTTTGTCCAGATTTTTGAGGCATGTTTAAAAATCATTTTGGCTAACATAAATATGCATGATTTAAAATTATTTTGCTTTAAATTAAATATGCAGATTTGATAAAAATGATTTTACGAGAGAAGCCAAGTCTTGAGTCAATTGTCGGATCAAGATCACAATTAAAGAACGACTCATGTATAACTTTATTTAATCCTCTTGTACTTTGTCTTGAGGACTTATTGAGTTTAAAATACCTGCAAGATCAAAACCAGAATCCTTTCTCGCCAAGCGAGCATTATTTTCGAAAAACACAATGTGAGGGGATTCCTCCACAGTTTCGGTTCTATTATTGAATACTATATGCTTTGCTACGTGAAGAGTAACCAATAAAAATTCCTTCATCGGATTTTGCATCAAATTTTCCCAAATTGTCTTTTCCATTGTTATGAATGAAACATTTACAACCGAATACTCTAAGATGGGACATATTTGGTTTTCTTCCCTTGTAGAGTTCATAGGGAGTTTTCATGAGTATTGGCCTTATGACTACTCTGTTTAAAACGTAGCATGCGGTACTCATGGCATCCGCCCAAAAATGTTTGGGAATCTTAGCCTCATCGAGCATGGTTCTAGCCATCTCTTCGAGACACCTGTTTTTCCTTTCCACTACTCCATTTTGTTGTGGTGTACGTGGAGCAGAGAAGGTGTGCTCGATACCGAGTTCGTCACAAAAGTTCGCAAAGAGATTGTGATCGAACTCTCCCCCATGATCACTTCTTATTGAAGTGACGGTTGTGTCCTTTTCATTTTGAACACGTTTAAGAAAGCATTTAAAATTATGAAAGCCTCACTTTTGTGAGCAAGAAATAGTGTCCATGTAAATCTAGAATAATCATCAACAATAACAAAAGCATAACGATTTCTACCAAGACTTTCAATGCGAGATGGTCCAAAGAGATCCATGTGAAGAAGTTGCAAAGGTCTAGTAGTTGAAACAATATTTTTCGATTTAAAAGATGCTTTTGTTTGCTTCCCTTTTTGACAAGAATCACAGATAGAGTCTTTTTCAAATTTCAAATTTGGAAGACCAATAACTAAATTTTGTGAAACTAATTTGTTTAAAAGATGCATGTTGATGTGAGCTACTCTACGATGCCATAACCACATATCATCTTCTTTGCTCATAAGACAATTCACATATTCAGACGAAGAATTTTCGAGATCAACCATATAGATGTTATTCATTCTAAAACCACGAAGAATAATTTTAAAATCGCTACGGCGAAAAACTAAGCATTCATCCGAATCAAATAAAACAAGATTTTCCTTGTCACATAATTGACTTATGCTCAAGAGATTATGTTTTAGACCTTTAACTAGCAAAATATGCTTAATGGAAGAAGGTTCATCCTTACCGACCGATCCAATGCCGATAATTTTTCCCTTGTTGTTATCTCCAAAAGTAACGTTCCTTGTGTTCTAGTTGAAGGAACTTGGATTCGTCTCCGGTCATGTGTTTGGAGCATCCACTATCAAGGTACCAAAGTACACTTGATCCCTTCAAACATACCTACAAGACAAATTAATGAGTCTTTGGTACCCAAGCTGTTTTGGGTCCTTGAGAGTTAGGTGTAACATGTTGTTGTGCTTGACATGCAGTTAAGTGTCTATGTCTAGTGAAACAAGCAGGAGCAATATGTCCAATTCGATTGCAATAATGACAAATGACATTAGGATTATGTATTCGTCTAGGTTGATAGTAGTTGGACGGACGAAATTTGTTTACTCTATTTTCGACAATATGACTATTGCGCATTTCATGAAAATCATTTCTCCTACTATTTGTTCTAGGATATGCAGCATTTCTAGAATAGTTATTTCTAGGTTGAAAGCCATTTCTAGGTGTCCTAAAATGTTCAAAGTTTCTTCTAGTGTTTGGTCTAGGATATGCATCATTTCTAGAATAGTTATTTCTAGGTTGAAAGCCATCTCTAGGTGTCCTAAAATGTTTAAAGTTTCTTCTAGTGTTTGGTCTAGGATATGCATCATTTCTAGAATAGTTATTTCTAGGTTGAACATTTGTTTTATTTATCCTAGGTTGAGCCTTAGGTGGTTGGGGTTTGGCTTCACCTTTTTCTTTAGGCTCGTTTTTAAAACCTATCCCATGTTTGGTCGATTTCAAATTAACAAGAACTTCATTCAAATTTTTATGAGAAGAATTGAACTTATCTAGGGTGCCCTTAAGTCTTTCTATCTCAATTTTTAGATGCATGCAAGAAATACAGTTTTTACTAGAGCTCTCGGGTTTGTCGGCGCTTCTCTTGCCAAAAAATTTGTTTTCTTCTTTCAACTTCTCATTTTCCAAAATAAATTTTTCCAAATCTTTTTCTTTCAAAAAGAGTTGTCTTTCAAAATCTTTTTCTTTCAAAGAAGCATTTTCCTTAGTGTTTTTAACAGTTTTGGAAGCTTTAATGAATTCACTATACAACTCATCAAAGGCATTTTGCATTTCCTCAAGAGAATAGAAGTTTTTGGAAGAAATTTGACATACCTCTTCTTGATTGTCTTCGTGTGCCATAAGACAAAGATTTGCGGTTTCGTATTCTTCTTCCTCACTTGACTCGTCTCCGGAGTCGCCTCCCCAAGATATGTATGCTCGTTGTTTCTTGAAGGTTCTTCTCCTTTTTTACATTTGGGCAATTTGATTTAATGTGCCGGATTTCTCCGCATCCATAGCACTTTACTTGATCTCCTTGTTGTTTGCCTTTTCGTTCATACTCTTTTCGCATGAACTTTTGAAATCTCTTAATAACGAGTCCGAACTCGTTATCTCCGTCCTCATCATTTTGAGGTTGACTTGTGCTTGCCTTGAGGGCGATTCTTTGTTTCCTTTGATCATTAACAAGAGGGTTAAGTATAGTAGATTCATAAGTTTTAAGATTACCTCTTAATCCGTCGATGGTGACATTTGAAATGCCAATAGACTCTTGAATCGCGTCGGCCTTGGAGCGCCATTCCGGAGTGAGACTTCGGAGAATTTTCGGACAAGTTCCTTATCCGTGAAGGTCTTCTTAAGAGCATGTAAGTCATTAACGATTTTTGAAAATCGTTCGAACATGTCATCTACCCTTTCGCGTTCCTTCATGTGAAACAGTTCATATGCATGGTTAGAAAATCAACTTTAGCCTCTCTTACCTGGTCCGTACCTATCCCACATTTGCTTTGCCGTTGTGCAACATGATATTTTTCTGTAATCATCAGCGATTATAGCACAATACAATAAGTTGATGGCTTTAGCGTTATTCTGCACTTTTCGGATATCATCCGCATCGTATTCATCTTCGGATTTTGGAACCCATTCATTTTCAACCTTTTTGGTTGGAATTTGTTCTCCCTTCATTATAACCTTCCACAGATGAAAATTATTCGATTGAATGAATATTCTCATCCTCTCCTTCCAGTACGTATAGTTTGTGCCATCGAATAGTGGTGGTTGGGTGGAGCATTGTCCTTCACCTATTCCTGCAAAAGAATCACGAGTAGAAGCCATGGATTGTTTCTCTCAAATCGGTTAAGTTATTCAGAGAGTTGGGCTCTGATACCAATTGTTAGAATATACGCTTAAGGCTAGAGGGGGGTGAATAGCGTTATAATAAAAACCAGTGTAAACTTGCGGAATTTAAAAATTGCAGGAATGAAATAAGTGCGATAAGTAAATAATAAGGAACAAACGCACCGATGTATCCTGGTTCACCACAACCCGTGGCTAGTCCAGTCCCCGAGAGACTCTCTCGAGATTTCCACTAACTTCGTTAAGCTTACGGGTGCTTAACAAACCGTTACAAACTGAGAGCTTGAGTTACACAAGCCTCAACAACCTTTGCTCGAAGATACCACACTTCAAGACTTCAACCAAAGGAATCACAACGTTCCTTCTTACAATACAAGGGATTAACACTTTCCTTCAAGTGTATAAAAACACTTAGCACTCAAGACAAGACTCTCCTTAAGAGTAGATATGAGTAAAATAAATACGCTCAAGAACACAACAACTTTCGTCAAGAATTTGGCTCTCAAAGACTTATTTAATGAATAGAAAATGATGAATAAGAGAGTATGCAAGCTTTAGCAATAATATGATCAGTTGTTGTTGTTAGAAGACTGATTTGAAGATGTATTTATAGTGTTAAAAACATGCATAACCGTTGCCTAATTGTCAATTAAGAATTGCTGATTTTGTGCTAAAACAATCGATTGTCAGATTAGCATAATCGATCGTTTTTCAATCGTTCCAAAAATCATTCCCACATTTTACGCATAACAATCGATTATCTAAATTGTATAATCGATTACTGGCAACGCTCAAAAAATCACTTTCAGATTTTACTTAAAACAATCGATTATCAGAAATATACAATCGATTACTTGGCAACGTTCAGAAAATCTTTTTCAGATTTTACTTAAAACAATCGATTATCAGAAATATACAGTCGATTACTTGGCAACGTTCAAAAAATCTTTTTCAGATTTTACTTAAAACAATCGATTATTAAAATCCTATAATCGATTACCTAAAAGAGTTTGAAAATATTTTGGCAACGGTCATTTATATAATCTATTATGCTATATAGACAATCAATTATTTTTCAGTCTTGAAAAATCTAATAGACACTACCTCAACACAATCGATTGTCATAAGGTTCACAATCGATTATTTTGTAGCTTTGAAAAATCTGATGGACACTGCCTCAACACAATCGATTGTCATAAGGTTCACAATCGATTATTTTGTAGCTTTGGAAAATCTGATGGACACTGCCTCAACACAATCGATTGTCATATGGTACACAATCGATTGTCTTGGAGTTTTGAAAATTCTAGTGGACATTGCCTCAACACAATCGATTGTCATTCGGTTCACAATCGATTGTCTTGCAGCTGCCTTTAATATAATCGATTATCATAAGTACATAATCGATTATCTTTGTCCAGATTTTTGAGGCATGTTTAAAAATCATTTTGGCTAACATAAATATGCATGATTTAAAATTATTTTGCTTTAAATTAAATATACATGATTTGATAAAAATGATTTTACGAGAGAAGCCAAGTCTTGAGTCAATTGTCGGATCAAGATCACAATTAAAGAACGACTCATGTATAACTTTATTTAATCTTGATCTTTGTTTGTCTTGTGCTTGAACTTCGTTATGTATCAATTGCGCTCTTTTGCTTGGACCTCGTCGTATGTCAATTGCGCATCGTTTGTCATTTATCAAAACCTACAAATATGAACACAGGTTTAGTTTAGTGCCTTGAGAACGTGTTTCAACAGTAATTTTCTTTTCTAACTTTGTAAGAGGCAATTTACCACATATATGATATGAATTAATATGTGCTTCTAATTGTGGGGCTACGTACGCACGAGGTGACGAGAATCTGTGCGTAGCTATTAATTATGCTTATGACCAAGTAGCTTAGGACCCCAAACATGTTATACTTGCGATGTTTGCACCCTACTTGTTAAATTAAGTGCTTAATTTATATTAGAAATTGATAAAGGAATTGTAAAGATCGAACTTCATTTACTTGAGTTTTGATGTGTTACTTGATCGTTAATAGGAATTAGTGCTTCTTTGTATACTAGCCTCTTAATAAATCTTTGAATAGGTTGTTTTTAAAGTATCTTCTCTTTTTGTGGAGCGGGCCGAACGCCTCAGAAGTAGAACAGATGCATCTATGGTTCGTGTTGTTCGACCCTCGACAGTGCACAGTTTATATATTTATATTTTAGATCGAGTCGTACGACCTCGACATAATTCGTGCATAATAATAATATTTGAAGCCTAACTATACTTGGTATCGTGGTATTGACTTCAGAGAATAATTTGTTAAATGATGAAAATTGTTTTGGGATTTACGATCAGTAAAAGAATTGATATTTACTTCTTGTTATTAAGTTTCAGTGTCATTTATATAACCTATGTTTGTTTAGAATTTCAATATTTTATTGTTAGCCATAGTAAGTGTCGAAGTCGACCCCTCATTACTAGTTCTTCGAGGTT
The DNA here is from genome assembly GCA_034376525.1 of Nicotiana benthamiana. Lineage (NCBI taxonomy): Eukaryota > Viridiplantae > Streptophyta > Magnoliopsida > Solanales > Solanaceae > Nicotiana > Nicotiana benthamiana. Next base: position 28,075,502 of record CM067331.1, on the reverse strand, counting down.
AGACTAGATACCTACTGGGTATATGTTGTTTATGTACTCACGCTACACTTTTACACTAATCACACAGGATATGAGGCAGGTGCATCTGGATATCATCTCGGCACGCACTCTTGATTTCACAAGATTTTGCGGTGAGCTGCCTTTCGAGCCATTCTGTAGTACCCGGAGTCTTTTTTTTTTTTTGCTTTTACTTTCTATCTACTTCGTTTCGGACAGTACTGTAGTATTTTTTGTATATTCTACTAGTGGTTTATACACTTATGACACCAAGTATTGGAAATTATGCTAGTAGACACTTGTTGATTTTGATTGTTTGCTTCATCTCATTTGCTCTTAAATTGTTTACTACTCATTTTATGAAACTTTGCACTTCTTATTTATTCAATAATTAAAATTAATTATTTTTAAATTATTAAACGAAACAATCATATAGTTAATTCACTATTAGCTTACCTAGCGGTAAGTTAGGCGCCTTCACGGCCTATATGATAAATTAGGTAGTGAAAACTTATATCTTCGATGTTCTAATCGTCAAATGCAGGAGCAACATGATATAACTGCATAGGATAATCGACTTATTTACGAACCCGTACAAGGATAGGAAGTAAATGTGAAAAAAGGGTGGCAATCACTTAAGTTGCAAATTCATCGAGTATTTAGCATCTAAAGAAAAAGACCGAAATATTTTCGTGATATATGAACAACAGAATATTTACAAACCTGACCGAATATTATGACCTTTGTAGGTGAGAAGTTGTGTGAAGAAGGAGTTGATTAGTAAACAATAATAAGAGAATTAAGTTGTGAAATACTTCAAATCAATGTGGCAGATCTTATTACCAGCCGCAAGCACAGTTATAAATTTATAGTTTCTCTACTGAGAAAGAAGTAAGGGATGTACCAATTCCTACAAATGAAAAAATAAATTTTTAAATGTTATTCAGTTAGGTCACAGAGTGAAGGCGAAGCATCAAGTTTGTTCTACGTCAGCCTTTGTAAGTAACGTCTAAAAAATAAGCAAATTTTAGCAACCACAATATCCAAAATTGATGAAAATAAAATTTTCAAAATAAACAAAACAGAGATCAATATATCTATGGATCTCAAATCTTACCTTTTGAATGCTTGTTCTACCAAGAAAACTACATTACCTAAATCTGGTTATGAAAAAGCAACTATAATAGTAGATTCACTTTTCTCATTTCAATTGCTGGAACCCAACGATAAATCACTGAACGAACATTAAAGTCAAACCCTAACCCTATTCTTGGTGACGGCACACAAAAGAGGAAGAAGGGTGAATAGTAATTCCGTCATTATTCATCGGGCATATCTCTGGATTTTGGCGGTGGTTGTCACAAATTTAGTGTCACATGATCCCCTTCTCTTTGCGAACAATCCCCAATTGAGTTTAACCTCAAATCTATAACCAATTTTCCTACATCTTAAATCTCATTTCCACGATCTACTGTAGTAATCAGAATTTTTGAAATTTCCGGCGCTATTCCTCTTGATAGCGTGGATGTGATGGACTGTGCTTGAAGTATAAGGCAACCACGGATGCTACACCCTCTCCCTTGCAATTTGCTGTGGAGGAGGCTCTTCAAAACAATCCTGAAAATCCAACAACTCTCGGTACTAAACAAACATATGCATCGCAACTTGCTGGGCAACAATCTGCCGCAAAAAACTCAAAGTTGGAACTTTGTCCTGTTACGTTTCAGCATGGAATACCTAGTGTAGAATTCACAGTAGATGAAGTGAATTCAATCACCAGGGAGGAAGGTCTTCAACAAGCAGCTATAATTAAATTTTCAAATGGAAAGCCTGACCTTCAGTAACTAAGGCAAATCTTGCGCAACAATTTGACGTCAAAGGTAATTGCAACATTGGCCAGCTAGAATATCGGCATTATCTGGTAAGATTCGATCTATTTGAAGATTTTGCTAATCTGTTATCAAGAACAACCGGTTATGCTAAGGCAAAAGGAGACGAGTTCTTCTTTAGGACATTCCTATGGATAATGGGATTTAACCCTCGTGAAGAAACATCAAAAGCTGTCGCTTGGATTTCGTTTCCTGATCTGCCAGCAAATTTCTTTGCAAAAAAATCATTAATGTCCCTCGCATATGCCGTGGGAAAGCCTCTAGCAGTAGATAAAGCTACTAAAGATCGAACGCGACCTAGTATGGCACGAGTTAAAGCCTTGATTAATTTACTGGACAAACACCCAAAGAAAATCAAGATCAAGATAGTATATATGAAATCTGGAAAAATAGTTGAATACGACCAGCAGATCGTGTTTGACAATTTACCTAAATATTGCGCGTATTGTAATCATCAAGGTCATGATGTTAAATCATGTCGATGGACTACAGAGGTAATTAATGGAGAAGCAGTTCATGTCAACGAATCTGTAGTAAGGGGCAGTCTGCCTAAAATAGGAGGAGATGCTAGGGAGTACTTGAATACTACTCTTGCAGGACGAAGAATTGAAGGGGTTCGACCTAATGTGATTGATGAAGCAGGACAAAAAATTGTTTCTGCTTCAAATTTTCCAGTTGCAGAAACTCTTGCAAGGCCAAATGCTGATATTACTGTTCCAGTGAATGGTCCTTTGAATGCTTTAAGTGAAAAACAATCAGCTATGGGCGTGACAAATTTACAACCTAATGCTGCAATTGCAGAAGCTCTTCCAAGTCCAAATGCTTATGTTACTGTTCCAGTGAATGGTCCGCTGAATGTTTTAAGTGAAAAACAGTCAGTTATGGGCGTGCCAAATTTACAACCTAATGCTGCAATTGCAAAAGCTCTTCCAAGGCCAAATGTTGATGTTACTGTTCCACTGAATGCTCCTCCGAATGTTTTAAGTGAAAAATAGTCAGTTATGGGTGTGCCATATTTAGGACCTATTGCTGCAACTGTTGTGGCAGCACCAGATATGGCAAAAAGGACTGGACAGATTATAATGGAGCAGTAGCAGTTCATACAGCCTACATTGCTTGGCCAGGGATATGGTACAAATTTGAAGGTTGCTGATTCATTCAAAGCTACTAGAGATCCTACTGTTTTATAATTTCGATCAGGGGAGAAGTCAAATGCTCCAAAAATTCCTGGACAACAAAGATGTAATGACTTTAATAAAGCATCAACTCTGGTTACTTCTAAGCCTACCAATACAACTGAAATATGCAAAGGACAGTATCACAACTACAATGTGCAGCAGCTACTACCAGGGGAGATAAATATACCATCTAGTGTAGATTCATCTTTAAAGGAAGGGCAAAATGAAGAGGTGGAGGATCAGTGTGATGTTATGAAATTGGAGTGTGCGGCATCTGGTACAAATGGTAACAACATCACCAACTGGACAGTAGATTCGAAGCTGGATTCTACACTTGCTGTGCAATGTCATGTTAATCGACCTATATCTGGGAGTGATAACAATGATGCTCTTATTCAAATAACAACAACTCCTACGGATGATAATTTTGCACTGAAGTCAGTTCGATAAGATACCTCTTACCAGCATCATATGGTTCTACAAAAAGGCACTGTCACTAATTCAATAGGTACAGTTGCTGCAGATATCTCTAATGTTGGCTTAGTTCCAGGTGAGTATGAGTTACAGCATACTGATGCTAGTCAACACACAAGGAAGCTGCAGAACATATTGCAAACGATAATTGGTCGTCGATGTCCAACAAAAAAAGAACTACAAAAACCAAAAAAGTTATGCAGAATGCAGAAAAGAATACAAGTTTACCTAAAAATTATAACTCATTTGCTACACTTGGCAATGTGAATGATGATGATGGAAAGTTGATTGGAGAGAAGTTGCAGATGGCTAAGGATCAAAATTCTCCGATGATTCTTTTCTCCAGTCCACATGTGGAGAAAATTAACAAAGAATATGGAGAACCTTCAAACTTCACTAGAAATAACAAAGAAGTCATTCAAGCAAAGATGAGGAAGATGGTCATTAACTCGAAACTGTGGAAAGAGCAACGAGAGTTTGATGATGACGAGGGCTGGGGTGATGGACTCGCTGCTTTCTCATCTGAAGAAGACAGCCAAGAGTTTGATCAGGATAGTTCAGGAGAGGACTTTGATGCTCCACCAAAATTTCAAGGGTAACCTGCAACAACTCAAAGGACCAATATGAATCGTCAAGCAATTCTGCCACCTGCAGCCAGTTCCAACAGCAACTTGAATCATAATGCACCAGTTTTTGTTCCATGAAATAATGCAAAACCAGTTATTTTAAATGCAGCAACAACAACAACAAAACAAGGCATTTATGGGTAATGTACAATTGACAATGCAAGGTGATTTTCAAGAGATGCCAAATCCAATTTTGATAGGTAGACATATATATATGAAGAAGGGGAGAAAGAGGACATATTAAAGCAATGCTGGGCAGACGCTTCAAGAAAAGGTGACTTGTCACCAATGCATAGTAAAAAAAAAAGTGTCCGGAAAGGGATAGAAGTTGGGACGCCAGGGTGATTGAAGACTCTTTCATAAGGAGACCCCCAATGAGAAATGCAAAACAAAAACAGGTCACTCAAACAATTTCTACAAAGTCCAATCGATTGAAGAACAAAGCATGAATTTTGAAGACTTTTTGAAAAAAATTGTGGACGAAGACAAGAATCTACAAATTGTATTTTTCATAAAATTAGAAAAAAGAGAGCACATTGATGGCTTCTTCATCTTCTTATTTTACCATGACATTAGTATTATTATATGTAATATCATCACAGAGCTTGTTATAAATTCTGTGATGATAATATATTTCTTAGTTCTTGCCAGTTCTTTCTTTTTACATGTTTGCTAGTCGATGAGGATTTTATTTGCCTCAATAGGATTAGTTAGGTAAGGTTTACGTCGGTGGTATTATATGGGTAATAATACCGGTGCTATCTCCGTTATTGTACTTTTCCTATTTATTGTAGTTTTCTTTTTTCAATTATTAATAAAATCTAGCCCTAGGCGCTTGCCTAGTGGATTACACAAAAAAAAAACCCTAATCTTGAAAACCCAACTCCATAACTTTCATCGCAAATTAATAAAATGAAGCGGGATAGATACTTGGATAGATAAGAGGGGTTGCTCTGATGGTAAGCAACCCCCACTTCCAACCGAGAGGTTGTGAGTTCGAGTCTCCCCAGGAGCAAGGTGGGAAGTTCTTGGAGGGAAGGATGTCGTGAGTCTATTTGGAAACAAGTTCTCTATCCAAGGGTAGGGGTAAGGTCTGCGTATGAGAATATACTGGATTGTTGTTGTTGTTGAAGCGGGATAGATACAAAATGATGGGATGAAGTTTTTGTGAATAAATTGAACCTTATAACTTCTACTAAAAGATGTTCCAAAACGTGCCATGGATTATGTTGTACGGTTATCGACTTTTGCTTTCACGATATGCAGTTAAATAGAAATCTAATAAAAAAACGCGGGAGTTCATTTTTTGAAATTGGAGTAATTATACTTTTTTACTGTTAAGTTTGAAAAAATATCTGCCCAAATGTGGGACTAAGTGAATAGCTGAATTGGTTAAGTCTTTAAAATTTTGCTTTTTCTATTTTAATTTTTTCAATATCTAAATTTTATTGGAGTTTTATCGTAAAGCATAACACATGTCGGCATTTCACGACACTTGACATAATATTATGGATCTACTCCTTTTATATATATAGATAGATTTAAAACAAACAAATAAATAAACTACGGAAATCTTAGTAGTTTAGGGTTTAGGTATTACCTAACTAATATCTTTATGTTATTAGTGAGTATTGATTTGCCACCTGGTAGAGTCTCCCTATTTTTCTTTTGTTAAAATAGTACGGCTAGTCAGTTTTTGGATTGGTCATTCAAAAATAGTCAGTATTTATAAAATTATTGAAAAATAGCTATTATTTTGCTGCAACACGGAAAGTTCTAGCATAATATATTAGAGATTAGTGCACATGTGTATGAACTTCTAGCATATTATGATAGAACTCTAATACGCGAAAAATATCAGTAAAATATACTGAAGATTGGAGCGTCGTGCTCCAATCACTAGTATATTATGTGGACCAGTATATTATATTGGAACTCCAGTATATTATACTCGAGTTCCAGTATAATTATGTTGGAACTCCAGTATAATATGTTGGAGTGTTTTTTCGAATATTGAATAATATTTTCATTCTAATTTTTCTTTACATGAAAAATAATAAAATTTTAATTACTTTTAAAATTATGGCTATTTTTGAACGACCACTTATAAATCTGGTTATTTTGAATTTCTCCCTTTCCTTTTCTCGTGAAATAAAAGAGAGAAATAAATAAACAAAAAATCCATCCAACAAAACGATGTTTGGGTTCGATGGCAGTGTAGAATCTGACACCCGCACGTCAGTTCTATATCTTACAATTACAAAATCTGCCGCAAAATCTCCGATACCGAATGTTCACAATCCTAAAAGAGCTCGTCGGGCCGGAGATGGAAACAACCACCGGAGACGGAATCAGGCGGTCAAAGGTCTTCGCTTTGGTGGCAATTCTGCTTTGCAGTTTCATGAACGACCTAACGGCGTTATCGGTAACGGTAAGCGACGAGGAATGCGTGTACGAGTACGTTCTCTATGAAAACGACACGATTTCTGGAAACTTCGTCGTCGTTGATCATGACATCTTTTGGAGCTCCGATCATCCCGGCATCGATTTCGTCGTATGTCTCTTTTTTTCCCCTTTTAGCTTAATTGTGTATTTGTTTTTTCTCAATATCGACTTTATGCCATTACTTGTGAACTGTTTTTGAGATTGATTACACGTTATCGGATCCACTTGTTTTTCACTTAGTTGATTTTTTTAGATTTAGCTCTTTTGAGATTTTTTATAGATTTGATAGATAACAATTATAAGAGCTATTGCATGTATTATTCTTCATAGAAAAAGTTTATACTCTATATAAAATTGCTGTTGAGATTTGTCATCTGAAGGTGAAATGTTGTTGAAATTCAGAGACTGTAAAGGTTTCCTCATTTTTTAAAAAATGTAAATTAAGGTAAAAAATGAATTATCTTTAAGTGAAGTGAACCTCGGTGAAGGCAGGGGCGGATCCAAGATTTGAACTTTATGGGTTCGAGTTCAAAATTCTATTACAACCTATTTGAATTACTGTGTTCAAATCTATTATTTCTACTTATTTAGTGAATTTTGTTTTTTACATACTAGACTTGAATGAACCCATAACTTGTACACTACATACGTCCCTCCGTGGAGAGAATAGTTTTCTCCAATAATTATTTTGCAGTAATCAAGTGTTTAGTTTTCTGAAATTCTCAAAGCATAGAGCAGGTTTTTTGACTTTACACTGAAGGGAGGAAAATTGCTTATTCACTTCTTCCTAGTATTATGTTTTAGGAGCCTTGAGTTGGTTTGAATGTTTTGCTTCAATGACTGGACATTTTGCTGCTTACTGCCATCACTCGCTTTTTGTTTCAAGACTGTATATGCTGCTACTTACTGCCATCACTTGGTTTTTGTTTAGATATTAGCACTTTTGTCTGCTTATTATTTGCACTTGCTAATCATCCCACAATAGCAGCATTTTTGGCCATTTTAACTTAAATGAAATAGTGAAAATCAATCAATTCCAAATCTGTTGAGGTCGGCTATATTATAAATTTTGCTTTACTGAGGTTAATTTCACTCCAACTAAATGATTTGCTTTATTGTCTTCCCTCACTAAAGTATTATACAACAACAACAACAACTAAGCCTCAGTCCGAAACAAGTTGGGGCTCATTAAAGTTTCATGATTTCCAAAATTTCTACTCTCCCAACTATGTTCATACTTCAGACCTCCGGCTAGCTTGATAGTATCTTTGGCTGACCAACGAACATATGTCTAATTACGAGTCATACTATATCATCGTTTGGTCCTAGAAACCAGACAAAATCAAGTTTCAGAGAATTAGACAAGCTCTTGGATCAGCTCTTTCAATCTGTATATATCCTATTCTGAAGGAACCATCCATTGCCTTCTGGCTCTCGCCCTCGCTGGTGCAGACATATGCTTTATCATACTCATCCTACATGCATTGTTTCATTCATCATCTTTGGAGCAATCCGTTGCTGAAACACTAATTTATGGATCGCTATTTATTGAGGATTTTACGCCTGACTTGGTATTGCTCAACTGGGGGTTTGACTAGTCCACGTAGTTTCCTTGAGAAATTTTACTAGAGCCTGCTTCAGAGGACTGTACTCCTCTTTCATTTCAATTGGCTGAACCTCACTTGACTTTGAGATATCTTATTTTCTTTCATAAAAGCTCTTAACTTTTTCTGTTCTGGTGCTTGACCAGATTCATTGTCATAAGAAATTTTATTCATAAACCTGAAATCTCTTTTTCAAATACCACACATGATTTCTCAACTATCATCCAATTATACAACCTTTGCTTCCCTCTACCTGATATTTTTTTTCCTCCTCTTTCCTCCCCTTGTAGCCTCTTCAACATGCACAAATAATCATTATTCTTCTCTTTGCAAACTCACTTGTAATCTCCTGTTCCAATCAATCAACGCTATCACTGAAGCACTTTTGTCATAAGCTTGCTCAAGGCACACTTGAGCCCAGAAGCTAGGTGCAAAAGAGGCTATGAGCTTAGCTTGCTTAGATGGCGCAGCATCAAGGACTAAGCTGTGCACCTCATCCCAATGGGCTCGCTCCAGAAGAGAGTATTACTAAACAGTAAACATTTTTTCTAATTGTAAAGTTTCTCAACTTTTTTAGTAATTATTGTTTGGGTTTAAATAATTATTCTTGAAGTACAAATTTTTTTTTTTCCCCTTTATTTGAGCCTTTGGGTAATGTATAAGAAAGATACTCCAGCATCAGAAGTTAGTCTTTGTTTGGTGGTGATGACGAGTCATGGGAATCCAGCACATGTTAATGTCAAAAAAATTTATTATACAGTAACAGACAGCTTCCACCTCTTAGCCATGTCTGCACTTGATGTAACTGCTAATGGGAGCTTATTACCTCATTGTTATTATGTTCTTATTTGTTTACTTTCTCCGCAACCTCTTAGTCAAAAAGAGATCACGAGTCTTTCTTATTAAGCCTTATTACTCTCATGCAGGTGACAGCGCCCGGAGAAAATGTTGTACACACAATGAAGGGAACATCTGGGGATAAATTTGAGTTCAAAGCCCCTCGGAGGGGGATGTACAAGTTCTGTTTTAAGAATCCTTATTCAACACCAGAAACAGTCTCTTTCTACATACATATTGGACACATTCCCAATGAGCACGACCTTGCTAAAGATGGTTGGTCTTGTTTGCCATGTTATTGTTTTATCATTAATATTTTAGAAATATTAATTTCTGCTTTACACAAATTTGGTTCCAGTGGTGACAAGAGACTGATATATTCTTTATGGTATTTCAGTAGCTGTGGAGGCTGACAGGCTGTTATGCATTATGTTAATTGACTGATATGTTCTTAGATGTATTGTTGGGATGGTGGGATATTATGTATTATGTTTTTTGACTGATATGTTCTTTATGCATTGCTAGGATTAGCTGCAGACTGTTATATTTTATTCACGTCCCTTATTTAACATTTACTAACCTTTGTGCAGAACATTTGGACCCCATTAATGTCAAAATTGCTGAACTAAGAGAGGCATTGGAGTCAGTTACTTCAGAGCAGAAGTACCTAAGAGCACGTGATGCTCGTCATCGTCATAGTAAGACTTCATTCTTTTTGATAAGGACCTTATTGCTCTTTTATTTGAAATGGATATAAACTTGATTGGTTTTCCTTTCTCCTAGTGTGCCGAATGTCATTTATGTGGTAAATGCTTTGATGGCATTGAGATCGGCTAGCTTGTATAACCGTCATAATAGTTCGGGACCTCCTGAACTTGACAAATTTTGTTTAGTTCTCCCTTAAACTTCAAGTGGTTTTTAAACCCCCGAATTTGGAAATTTCATAGCCTCAACCCCACTGGATGTTGACAATCCATGAGGGTGAGACACGCTGCCACATGGAATTTTTTGTCCACGTGGCATTTTTTTACAATAAAATATACATTTTTATGTTTTTAAGTCCACCAACTATTTAAGTTATTTTTTTCATTCCAAAATCTTTAAAGAAAAAACTTGAAACAACGTTATTTTGACATAATTTTTTATTTGGCTGAAAAATAATAAAATTTTAATCAAGTTATTTTTACATATTTGATCATGAAAAGAAGGAATACACAATTAGAACATATTATCATTGCATCTAAATAAAATACGTTGTTGGACTTCCATGTATTGGTTAAATAAATATATTAGCTAAAATTGTAAAATTCCGAGCAAATACTTGTGAATGTATCTCGAAAAGGAAAATGCATAGTTTAAATAAATAGTCATTGCATGAAAATAAAAATACACAGAAATTTTTCTTTTTGGCCAAATCTTCTTTTTATTTGGCTAAAATAAATGGAGCTTCAACTAATTTTTGTAGATTTGGATCATAAGAAAAGAAAAGAAATACATAGTTGAAATATATATTTGTTGTAGTAACAAAATACAATTGGGATAAGATGTGCACTGTATATTAAGAAGAAACAACGATAAATACAATTGAAACAAATAAATTATTATATTTGATTATGTGGCAATTAATATTTGATAAATACCCCACTTGGAACTCGGAAGTTGATTTTTCGATTTTTCTTCCCTCCCACACACCTAAAAGAGAGTGTATCACGCTCTTTGCCACGTGAGCATCTAGGAAGGTCAAGAGTGTCAAATTTTCAAGTTCAGTGGGGGTCCCGAACATTTGTGCCTATAAAACCTGGATTGATGGATTTACTGTTAAATAAGATACTGCCAGCAGTAGGCAACTGTGTATTTTACATTTGAACCTACTAATGCCTACTTCATTCATCATGTGATCTACTGTTTATCTGATGTGTGTGTTCATCTGGTACAGCTAATGAAAGCACAAGGAAGCGTGTTATATTTTACACAATTGGAGAGTATCTGTTGCTTATATTGGCAAGCGGGCTTCAAGTTCTATATATCCGACAACTATTCAGCAAGTCAGTTGGCTATAACCGGGTTTGACAAATTTAGGTTGTAGCATAGTGTTTTTTCACCTTTGTTCTACAGGAACTTAAGTTGTTTTGTCAGTTGAGAGCAGGGCATCCTTCTGTAGCATATTTTCTTAAGTTATTATTTGAAAGGATTTGATCCATTCTCAAAAGCAGGTTTAAATTTCTGTGAATGATGGATATGGTTCGTTTAGAAGTACTTCAGATGGATTCACAACATTGTTACTAATAAGACGTCATCTTGAAAAGATGCTGCTGTTACGGTAACTTGTAAAAGTTTCGGGGGAGGGGTTGGTCCGTTTGGTTTTTTTGTAGTTGGAACAGGACCGGCCCGGTATTGATGAACAGTGGACCGAACTGGATAAACCGGCCCGGACCGGTCCGGTATAACGGTAAATTTTTTTTTTTTAATTTTTTGAATTTTTTGGGGCCCACAAGACCGTTGGTAACAGTCAAAATTGGTCCAGGTCCGTTGGCCAACGGATATTTTTGCAAAATTGGCCATTTTTTGGTTATTTTGTTGTATTTATTAATTTACAATATTAACCCTTCTTAAAATCTATAAATACCCTTCCCCTCTTCTTCATTTCTTCACTCAAAATTCTTATCTCAATCTCAATTCTCAATTTCTCTCTTCCCTTCAATTGCAAGATTTCATATTCTAATATTATAATTTTTATTTGGCTCTCTTTTCTTGAGTTTAATTTACCGAAAATTGTCATTTGGATATTGAAATTCGAAGTTTGAAATTCAAAGTTAATATACTTGGTTGATGTTTGTTCTTGGTAACACCGAAATTGCGTAATCGAGTGCTCAATTTATTGTCGAATTCGGTGTACTCCCTCCAACTCTTTCTCTTATTTAATATTTTAATTGCATATTTAATTTTAGCTTATACTTTAATTTTTACCAATATGTTTAGTGCTGCTAAAAGAGCGTGTAGAAAAGTTACTGGTAGGGGTGGAAATAAAAAAAAGAGGTAGTCATGTAGCTTCTAATGACCCAATAACACATGTTTCTGAATCATCGCCTAATGATAATGTGGAGATAGATTATGAACAATTACAAGATTTTGGAATAGAAGATAATGAAATTGGAATAGAAGATGAGATACCACCTACACCTACTAGTGAAAATGTTGGTAGTGTTGGAGTTGGAGTTGCTAGTGCTACAAGGGGTAGACCACCAGTGGCCGACTTCTAATCGTAAAAGAAGAAGTCCGGTATAGAAATTTTTTGAAATAATAGAAGGTACTAATAGAGTTAAGTGCAAACTTTGTGACGAAACTTTTAAACATTTGACCGGAGAAAATTTAGGGGGAGTGGGACACATACAAGACATATGAGATCTGACCATCCCATTGAATGGGGCAATGATGGGGATGGAAGTCAAACAACTATTAACCCTACTACTGGAGGTCTAATAAAATATAATAAAATGAGGGATCGTGAGGAATTAGCAAAAATGATTGTTTTGGGTTGTTTACCTTTTTTTTGCTTCTTCATCATATCTTATTATGTATATTCAAAGGATTTACAATCCTTTATTTAAAGGTATCCCTAGAAGTACTTGTAGAGAAGATATCTTTAGACTTCATGGACAATATCAAACATACATACGTTATTTGTTTAGCCACCTTCCTTCTAGAGTATGTCTAACTTCTGATATTGTCCATGCTGTTAATGGAAGTGATTATTTGACAATTACATACCATTGGATAGATGATAATACTTGTATGCAAAAACGTATTATCGCTTTTAAATATGATGAAGATCAGTATACTGCTACGTTTATAAGTAGTACTATTGTTGAAGTTGTTGAATTTTACAATCTAAACCAAAAAAAGTTGTGTATGTCTTTTGATAATGCTTCAAACAATAATGCCGCAGTTTCAATTTTAAAATTGCATTTGCAATCACCTCTTGATGATATTTTTCATGTTAGGTGTGCATGTCATGTTTATAATTTAATTGTTAAAAGTGGCCTTGATTTATTTTCAGTTGAGATTACCATGTAGAAGAGCAGTTGGGGTTATTCAGGGAAATAATAGACAATCTAGAATAAATGAATTTAAGACTAAGTGTATCCAGTATAACCTTACACCTAGATTCATGCCAGACGAAATTGTTACTAGATGGAATTATAAATATATATTTTTAAAATATTGCTACAAAAATAGATTTCCAATAACTGAAGTTGCTAATGCACATTGTACTTATCCTAGGCGTATGCTAACAAGTGATACTTGGGAGGTCATTAATGATGTTGTTAAATTTTTACATAAATTTTATACTGCTACTATTGTGTTTTCTGGCGCATATTACCCCACTGTTACTATGGCTTTAGTACATATAGCTGAAATTTCTTTTCTACTATCTGAATCTAAGAAGAAAGAAAAATATAAGGATGTTGTTGAAAAAATGCAAGCAAAATTCAAAAAATATTTCTTTCTAATTCCTCTGATTTACTTAATTGGTGCAGTTTTAAATCCCTCTATTAAATGTCTGATAGTTACCAATTAATGAATGTTTTATATACTTATATGGAGATTGGAGAAACTAAAACCCCAAATTTATATGATTCTATGAACAAGCTAAATGAATATTTACAACAATTATATAATTATTATGCAAATGAATGTGATAATATTGCTCGTGCTTCTGGCAATGTTAATCCCGCTATGCAATGTAGCAGTTCTACTACTGTGGATGATGAAGACGGCCTTGATAGTTTTAATATTTTTTCTACATTTTCTAATACTCAAACCAGTAGCAGGAATATTGATGAGCTTCAATTCTACTTGCAGAACCAAAAGGAGCCTCGCACAAAGGAATTTTCACCGTTGGGATGGTGGCATGAAAATGAAAAGCAATTTCCTACTCTTTTCGCTATGGCTCTGGACGTGCTGAATGTGCCAATTTCTACGGTTGCATTGGAGAGTGCATTTAGCCAAGCAAGACTTGGAGACACCCGCCACTCATTAAAAAGCAATGCTTTGGAAGTTTTAGTATGTTTCAGAGATTGGATTAGATCAGAACGAAGAAATCAAGGAAAAGAAGATGCTGATAGCCCAGAAGACGAGGAACTTGGAGATATATTAACCCATGGAAACCCGTTCGAATTTAACACGCCAGAAGAAGGTCAATCGGTACATATTGATTATGATGAACTTGCTAGGGCGATGCAAAACATTTTAAATTACTACTTTACTAGTTTACTTGTTAGAAAAAATGTAAACATTTCATTTTCTACTTTTTCAATTTGAAAATAAGAAATAAAGTAGCACCTGCAATAAGTGCAATTTTTCCCATCTTACTTGTATTCATTCAATTATTACAAAGTATTAATATAACTTAATAGTTATACTATACATAATTCCAAAAAAAAAGTGAAAATATACTAAACCCGGCTCCGCCCCGTCCCATCAACCTGTAACCCGTATGGTTCAATTTTACCCGAACTAATCCAGCCCGCTACGAGTACGTTACTGATTTTATATCGACAATTGTAATTAAATTGAGATACAAAAGTTCTTCTGCGACATATGTATCAAACATATATCACGCATGTATCTCACACACAAGTATACATATGATGCTTAATTTATATAAATATGATACATATGTGATACACAAATGATATATAGTGTGATACACATATCATCTTTTAATGTTCAGTTTTTACTTTGAATTTTCAAATCAAACCACCTCAATACTTCACCAAGTCTTTCCAAAGTTGTGATTCAACCTCCTTAAGATATATCCAATCTATTCTAATAACACCCACTCAAAAGAAAGCAAAAATTGACCCTTTTTTTTTTGCTACAAATAGCTAATTGGCTAATATTCGTAATATTTTATGAATTGGCCAAATTTTTTGTTACGTCCCGCAATATTACATCGATATTACGTTCCGCAGTACTATATTACGATGATATTACGCTTCGCAGTATTAGATTACGACGATTATGCACCATGTAGTATTATACGTTGAAGTTGTCATAAGGTAATTGACATAAGTCCAAGGAAAAGATTATTCGGAGATTAAAAAGATTATGCTATTTCAAACAAGTGATGAGTAAATTCGTGAAGATGAGAGAGGAAGCAAGTCAAAGAAAATGAATTTTCATCCAAGTTTGGCAGGTTGGGAGAAAATACGATCTAGCGTTAATACTTAATACCCGATATTTATGGACTAGTGTCATATAAGGTACCATATGAACATGATAGTATGATATATAAAAGGGTATTAAAAATAAATAGAATTTTAAGTAATTTGAGGCAATTCTTAATTATGCGAATAATTATTATTATTAATAGCTATGCCGAATTAATTAATTAATTAATTGTTGGATAAGATTGAAAACTCCCCCCTTCGTGTGGCAGCAAGCCACCACCCAAACCAAATGACTTACTAGTCATGTTGGGTTAGTGGCAACTAGTTAAAGTATAACCCTTGAAATTCAAGACAAGGCTACGTAACCTTCAACAAATCAAATATTCATACTTCCATCATTTGATGGAATAGAAAAGGGCTTTTCATGAGACCATTTGAAGCCAGCAAAAACAAAACATAAAGCCAGCGTTCAAAGCAAAATTGAAGTTAACATATAAGGGTACGGATCTTTAATAGGTCGGGCAGAAATTTTGCGATTCTAACGGAGTACGGTGTAATTTTTTGCAAGAATATCATATGGATTTTTTCCTATTTCAAGTAAGTTAAGGCTAAGACCTTTCTTCATTTTGGCATGATCGTGTAATTACACGAGTTTGATAATGAGGCATAAAGAGAAATTCATATTCCCGAGTTTATGTACGTTTTCTAGTCTCATAAGTTACAGTATTCTCTCTTTTCGAGACTTCATATTCAATTGAATATTATCTTCTCCCAGTCCAGAGAGAAGAGAGCCTATATATATACAGTATTACAGTATTTTTATTATCATCGAGATATAATCGATGGGCAGGCTCCTATTAGGCAACCTCTGATCGGATGATAAGTTATATACTGAGCCTACTATTGCCGAGCGCCTATGAGTGTGCCCAATTGGTCGAGATACAAAGCCTAGCATGGTGGAGCGCCTATGAGCTATCCTACTATGACAGAGCAGTTATATATGTATACCGAGCCTTATAGGGCCGGACAGCTATTTTACTTACTATATTGAGAGAGTTGAGTCAGTATCAACACGTAATCATATCTTCAGATTATATTTGACTTCTAGTTACTTTCAGTTATTACATTATCAATTCAGTTTCAGCTTTCAGTATATTTCCTTACATACCAATACATTATTTTGTATTGACGTCCCTTTTCTGGGAACACTGTATTTTATGCGTAGAGGTTCAGATAGATTGGTAGGTATACCTCATCATTTAGTATTGTCTGAGTTCAGCTTGTCGGTAAGCTCCATGCCTTTCGGAGTTGTCAGATCTAGAGCTTTATGTACATCTTGTGTATAAATGTATATATGTTATGAGTAGGTGGGGGAGCTCATCCGATCACAGTATATCCATAAGTAGAGGCTTGTAGATACATCATGTCAGTTAGTGCAATTTATTGGGCTTGTAGACCTTGTATGTATATTTCGTAGGTTCGTCAACTGCAATTGTGAGCATGTGATTTTTGCCCTGCTAAGATGACTCCCACATGACTCTCAGGTTTAGGATTTTCCGTTTTATATTTGTTTTTAGGATTTAATTTTATAAATTAATTGCGTGTGCCAGTGTGTTTGTATTAGTGCATGCTTAAAATCATTTACGATTTAATTTCATATTTTTGCTAAATAATTATTAATTAGGGTTATTTTTACAAATATAAAATACAAAAAAAATATATGCACGTAGTATTTCTGGCATTTTAATCATATTTGTTTAATTTTAACTTGTTGCATTTTTATTGTTTGTGTTAATTAGGAATTTTAAAATAAAATTGGGAATTAAAATAAAAACAAAAAGGAAATAAATAACTATATATATGTGTGTGTGTGTGTGTGTGTGTGTGTGAATAACCACCCAGGCTGGCCACAATTGGGCCAGACCTGGATGGCCCAAACCCTTTTCCCTGTAAATGTATACAGCGCCCAGCCCAAAATAGGGTCCCCGACCCAGTCCACATACAACCAACCCAAAACGACACCGTTTTATGGGCAAGGCACCACAGCCGTTGATCAACTGGTCATCCAACGGCCATGAGACCTTGCCCAAGATCATACATATATGTCCAAAAGTTTCTAGACATTCTGAGACCAAACAAGCCTCCTTCCTCGTACATACACTCTAGTGTATCACCTCTCCTTGACCGCCCTATGGCCACCCTTGACCACCCAGCATCCACCCTAACGTCGCAGCTGGAAAATGCCTCACGACGGCGGCCGGTCACCAAACCACCCCAACTTTACACCACCGGACCACCATGACCCCCTCTTCTCCTTCTTGTAATTATTTTCTTTCGAACAAACGCCGATCTACTCGAATATTCAAAACAAAGTTTGCCGGAACCACCATCTCCGGCGACCCAATCCCAAACCATCCTAAGTTTACACCATAGGACCATCTAGACCTCTCCTTCCCTGTCCTGCAATCCTTTCCTTTCAAACAACTCTCAATCGCCTCGAATATAGATTTGAAGTTTACCCTAAAACCCAAACCCCACCGGATTCTGGTCAAACTGACCTCACACAATCCCTGCCCATTCCCCTCCCCAACCATGCCATCCACAGCCCTCAAACACCACTAACCACCAAGAAAATTCAGATCCGAGACCTCACTTAGTCTCAGAATCACAAGCTCCTATTCCTGAACCCCTGAGCCCATTATCCGCAAGGCCAATTGCCCTAGAAGGTTAGAAGCCTCCACAAAAGAGGTCAGAAACCAACGAAAATGATTCAAGTTAGAGTTGCATGCGTAAAAGCTAAGTATTTTGTGTTCCTGTCTATTTCTTTGTTTTCTTTAAGATTTTAGTTGTTTTTCGCAAGTATGATAAGTAGTCTTCTTTGTTATGCTCAATGATTCTTTGGGGTATTACTGGTTGGACTACATCTTCTATAATGGTCTGATGTTATAATTTGCCTTTTGACTTGCCAGTTTGTTTTTACCTTTGAAGCTTTACATGGCCTGTAGTTTTATCTCTGAAATTTACATGTCTCGTTGATCTTCATCTCTTGATTTTCATTCGTTTCACTCCATGAGATCCTGATTAGTCTTGGTAGATATTTATCTCTTGGACCATACTTATGCTGCTGAGTAGTTGTTTTCATTTTTAGAATCCCATACCCGTCACAGTTTTTAGTAACTTTGATTTTCAATATTTGCATGTATTAGGCTAATTTTTTTTGCTGAACTTTTAATTGCTGATATCAGTTTCCTTTTTTATTCATATATATATACTGAGTGTTCAATTCATGTTGTTCATTTCTCACTTTCAAGTTTACTGAGTAGTTTAATTGGGTTATTTCTGTAAGTTAAGCATCAGTTGATGGGTTTCCTTTTCTGGTCACTTTAATTCATTGATTTTTTACATTGAACGTTCATATAATCTTGAATGATATTTATAGCTGAAAAAATCCACATTAGGATATTTGTTTAAAACTTGAATGGTATTGGCTAATTCTTAAACTTTTCAATAAGCCTGTTAGTCCAGACCAAAATGTGGCCCAAAACTTAGACACAATTGACCAGGGTCAGGTTGACCAAACCAAGTGAAAACCAAGGGTAAAAAAGGACCTTAGGTTAGTTAATTAAGAAAGGAAATAGGGGTATAAGGGGTATTTGAGCATGAAAGAATCTTGTAACAACCCCTAGAACATTCTAGTGAAGGACTTAGGCATAATTTCAGCCTCAAACTTGAGGCACAAGTCAGGAAACTAAGGACCATTCAGGAAAAACTGAAATTTGAATAAGGGACTAAAAGGAAAAACAAGGAAAAAGTGTTGCCCTAAGGTTTCAACAATAAAAAGAGCAATCTGAACATTTTGGGAGAGGATTTTTTCTAACTTTTGGAATATATTTTCGAGCGGACCTTTCTTTTGAAGCATGAGTGAATTGAGATATATAAATACATATTAATTTCCTCTATATTTTGAAAAATTCCTTAATGCTGCTCTTATTCCTATGGAATTTTAATCCCTTCAAAAGTCTTTCCTAAAATCTGGGTGTTTACTGTTCGATTGGTTGCTGCTTGTTTGTTGATTACTTTCATTTACTCATAGGCTTTGTTCCTTGCTGAATTCCAGGTACATTCTGATGTGCATTGATGTATGGAGCTTGATTTGAATATATCCCCAAATTTGAAGATCTATTTTCGATATTTCCCCTTTGAACCCTCACCCTTTTTCCTTCCTTTTTAGCTTTAATATACTTCATGATAGCGATAGTTACCTTGTTATAATTGGACATTTGGATTGATATTTTGAATATGCACAATAATAGTAAGATTGACTAATGATATATCTAGATCAGATACCTGTTGTAGTTCATAATTAATAGCTTGACAGCTATTCAAATGTCAAAACATTGTGTAGTGTTTTAGTTCATTCAAGTTTCAGTACATTTAGAAATAATCTGTTTAGATTTGTCTAGCATATTGTAACCAAAATTATAATTGAAGTTTGGAAACTGAATTTCTATACTCTGACTGATGAGTATTATGAATTGTTTCGTTCAAATTTAAGGCTGAAAACTGATACAAAATCATCCTCAGCATCTTCCTTGTGAATATTGTTGATATATTTAGTAGTAGTCAAGTGTACAATTTCAATAATTAAGGTATAAATCGAAAGAAGCATTTTTGAGACTTATTTATGATGGAATCATTCGTCCAAATATCTCTGGGCCTAATTAAAAGGACCAGCAGCTACCAGATACAATGTAGCACTACACGTTTTTGGGCTGATTAAAAAGGAAGCCCAAAGCAGCCATGAATGAGGCTAAAATGCGAACACTGAATTTCCGAGTGTGTTATTCATCTAAAATTATTAGAGCATCTCTAGATACAAGAATAATAGAATACTTAGTGTGCTTTAGGATGTCCTTATAAAATAAAGTGGGTCACGTTCACCTAACCAAACACCACGAGGCTCCTTAATTTGATAAAACACTTAGTAAAATTGGAAGTGCCGATTAGCAAATTTCACGGCCTCCCACGAATTTGAAAAGACGTAATTGCTATAGGCGCGAATTTATTAATAAAATACCTTCATAAATTAGGGTGCGCATTTATGTGACCCAAATTCAAATCTCAATGGAGTTAGAATACGTCTAAAATTGCGTGCGCATTTATGTGACGTGATTTGCTATGTGTTTTAATGACATTGTAAACTTCCTAAAATATACATACAAAGGCGGTTAATACTTTAAAATTGCATCATAGGCTTGAACATGTACTCAAATCAGAATTTTAACCACTTATAATAGTTTAAGCTACCGTGCTAGAACCACGGAATCCGAGGGTGCCTAACACCTTCCCTTGGGTTAACGGAATTCCTTATCTAGAATTTCTGGTTCACAGACTCCAAAAGGAAAGTCGAATTTTTCTTGATGTTCCTACGGGGTGGAGATGATGGGGTCGGTCCATGGATTTTCCTTCCTTTTCTTTTGCCGCATTCTAAATAGACCGGTGACTTGGGACACCAAAAAATTAAACCATCCCAAGTGGCGACTCTAATAAACAAATAATCTCATTTCGAATAATGTCACTTTAATTGGAAAAACTCCATTATACGTTTATCATTCGGGGTATCCGTGTAAACAAAAGGAGGTGTAACATCAATAATTATGACGGCCTTGTCGACCCAGCTTTATATTGATATTCAGTCAGCATCTACAGTTGTCTTGCAATGTGGACCATGGCCAAAGTCTGACATCACATGTTTAGAGTTCCTTAATTGCAAGTTAGTAAGCAAGGATAGGTGAGGCACTGAGTGCCATTCTCTCCCCAGGTTCGGAAAGTGACAAAAGTGATATCAGAGCAGTTCTGTCTTAGGAGTCTACAAGTTGTGTCTAGTAAAGTCTTGTTTATGGGTGTGTTGGGCATCATACTTATAAGCAGGAGGCTACAGGACATTTAGGACAGTCACTCTTTCTTCTTACTCTAGATCAATTTTTGGTAGAGCTCAGTTGTAAGAATAATTTCTTAAACTCGACCTTATTCATAATATTGTGATGCCTACACTTAGAAAGAAGGTAAGGGATTGAATGCCGTTGTGAAATAGACATAAGAACCCGGTGAGTTTCTATAAAAGTAGCCTTAAGCAAGAATATCTATCCACCTTTTATGGTGAAAGAGAATGAGAGATTTAGAAGGAAAATACAAGTTTCAACAAGTAAAGGAAGCAAGGTGAAAGAGGGTACGAGGTACCCAGCTAATGAAGAATATCCTTATTTACCAATCAGGAAGAGAGATATAAGCATTTTTGAGTTACCTTCAATAGTAACAGAGGTATGTATAACTAGCCACACCGATCTAAGTTATGCTCTATGAGAGCTAACAAATATATTTTAAGAGAAGGAAATAATATCACCATTCGGCTGGGGTTAGAATGACCCAAAATGGTGGATGAATTATTTGCGTCAGTTGACATTGCCGAAGAATATTGCAAATGTGCTAATAAATCTCCTTGTGAGACACCTAGATGGTGCACTCCAAAATAGTACATCTAGATATGAGTACTACAAAGATAGGAAATGGAAACCTTGAAGGGATAAATATTACCTTAGTGCGACTCCTGTCCCTAGTAAAGGGAGAATGTTAGGCAGCCCGAAGAGCCGTACATAGAGCAAGGATAGGTAAAAGCGAAAGAATATCTGCTTAAAGTTTTCAGAATAAAGTAATAGATAGAAATATTAGTAGGGAAGTACAAATAGGGATAATGAAGCATTATGAGTAAGATGTGATACATGGATGGAAACGGTCGAGTGTTACAGAATCAATAGTCAAATGAAGAAAGAGACGAGAGGTGATGGGCCTTATAACAACAAAAGAGTATAGGCCATACAGTCACATCCTCATTTCAAGAAATAAGTTCGCAACTCTAACGTGATTAACATAAGGAAAAGTTAGAACCCAGAGTAATAGAAATCAGTATGGACTGGTGAACAAGATAAACTAAACATGAATTAGGAACTAAGTGATTTGATAATAGTCAGCATCATGCAAATTTCAAATTGCATTCCAGCAATAATAGAATGGACAACAGAAGAAGATCCATGATGAATTCAGAGAATGGTCATTCAGGGAGACGCTTTCCTAAAGCAAGAAATATGAGCAAAGTTAAGTTTAAGGGATTGTATGTGTCAGTTACACTAAGCGTTACCATAACGAGTGAGGAATTTTGCTATCGTTGGTACATAAGGATTACTGCAAAGCGAGTAAAGGTCATTGATGATGTGAAAGGGCACCAGAGATGAAGAGGAAAAATATCTATAGGCAGGTTATAGCTCTAAGCCTTAGTACTCCCCTAAAGGGCTAATATGGAATGATAAAGGAATAATGCAACAAAAATAAGAAAGGGATGAGATTGCACTTACCCAAATTTTACAAATATGATATGATTGTAGAACGTTATGTAAGCACGATATCAAAAAAATAAAAGGGCTCCTGCCCGGGATGTTATTGATAGATAATGAGCAAGTACGTGAGATAAATTAAGACAAGGAAATAACCCAAGAAAGATTACGCGGAATATGGATATGAGAATGTGCCGACGAGTAGTTAGTAGTTGATTCAGGAAGATCCTAGTCATGATTAGATAAGAAGTTATAGAAAAATCAGCAGATCATGCAAGATAAATATAGTAAACCCCAACATGGAGAGTTCAGTCTCGCAATAATGTCATTATTATACTAAAGATATATTCAAATAGGAGTCGGGGTAATTAAAGGTACTGTATTAATTTTACGAATATAAAAGAAAGTTCCACTAGGAAGGCGGTCAAAATATCAGTTCAAAAGCAAACCTACAAGCACCACATTCATGAATGTAAGCAACTACGGATGATTATAGGCAAAGAAGGACATCAAAAGGTCTGTAGTAAGCTCACAGCTTTACGAGAGTCAAGGGTTCTCCCTAAGCACTACAACAAAAAACCGGCTGAGGAAATAAGGAAGAAGGCTTCAACCTAAGCACAACGGCCTAAAGAGGAAATGGTCGTGTATCAACAGTCTCACAACAATATTATAAGCACTCCAAAGGAAAGTGGCACCTACCTTGGCTAATAAACGAAAAGTAAAATTACAAATAATATGCAAGATCATATGAGTTGCACGAAAACTTTGGCATGTATGGGCACTAAGATAAGCTAAATATGGACTCAATAAGGAGGCAGAAAGATGAGAAAAAGTAATAGCTTACGTTGAAAGAAAGCTAAGATTGAACGAAAGAAATTATTCGATCCACGATCCATATTTGGTTACATTATAAATGCACTTAAGGGCTCAGAGTTTTATACACGCAGCATATACAATCGTAGAAGATTCTGGTATGTTAAAAGAAAGAATTGACCACAGGTCATAGACGAAGGATTAAATTGTTAAAGGATTGTATCATGCATATTCCTTAGTTCCCATGAAAGGCTAAATAGAATAACTAATACCATGAACCCTAGATCGGGAAATAACTTAAGCCGACATAAAAGTCGATCAGAAAAAGGAGGAAACTAAAGAGTTACATCAACAAAGTAAATCAGGAATCTGATTATTGGACTCAGGAGTTATAGGAATTATGATTGAGAACATAGTAGAATTACTCTTAATATAAGAGGTGCAAGAGAGACAACACAACAACCATATTCTATAATGGCTCTACGATAAATCCAGTTAGAAAAATACTAGCCTTATAAGAATTTAGTATAGAGCTCCCACCGAATTGTATAGGAACCAAAGGTGCAAGTATTATAATAGAGCTTCAAATAGTGGATGTGACTTATACCTATGTGGGAGAGAGGTTATGAAAGAGAGATAGAAGAATATGAGGTGATGTTATAAAGTAAGTAAGGTAAAGGTGAATAACGTACAAAATACTCAAGTATAGAAGGGTGAGAGTGATCCATACTTCAGGTAAAAGAATAAAAGCGGTAGGATTCAGTATCCAGGAATGATAGTATCATCATTAGTGGTATACCTTCCAGCCTATGATTTCTAAGTACTGAAAGGTCTAATTAGAGAACAAAAGAAGAGTTATAGACAATGCGATGTATCGCTTGATATTCCAGAAAAGCATAAGAGAATCAATCACAAGCTAAAGTATGATAGAACGACAAGGTTTTAGAAAGACAAGAGTAAGGATAAGAAGAAAGCAAGGGAGAAGGTGACGAAAATGGATAAGTCCTCGGGATTAAGCCTGTGAAAACAAAGGAGTCGATGGTTCCTCTAAGTTATAGAAAGCTCAATATAGACTGAATGAACTCAAAGGAGTTTAAGACTAGTAGCATTTAGAAGAGATGGGATACTGCCCTGGTAGTAGAATGAGAGTGTAATTGTGACAAATAAAGGATGACGTTTGGGCCTTCGCTTGAGTAGTGATTTGAAGAAAAAAAAAATTAAGAAGAGGATTTCATAAATTATAAGGGAATAAAATATCCATATAAGGTAAGTTACATTGGGATGCTATAAAGTAAGATTATGAAAGTATAGTATCACCCCTAAGTGGATCAATCTAATTACTCCAGATGTCTCCGATGAGACGCGAGCCCTAGCGGCCATATTACATAAAAGATCAACTTATCAGTGGTCGATGATGAATCAACATTAAGGTAAATCAACAATTGATGGACAAAATTTCAACAATAAGATATGAGATTAGACCATCAGTCTTAAGGATAAACAATGAGAGTAACCTAGAGTTGGTTGCAGACCTTAGTAACGATAAATCGAAGTAAGAATTATGGTATAGTATGACTTACATAGATGTAGTAAAGTCATACAAATAAATAACTAGGTCTATGAAATAAGACATAGCCACATCCGAAAGTTCTATAAAGTATCGAGCGAAGAACTTAAGTACACCTATAGATGCCTAGAAAGGCATCCTATTAAGCCTTATATATATTTACAAAGTAAGGCCTAAAGATTGGCTAAAAGCTGGAGGACAAAGGAGAGAAGAGTCACATAGACACTCTTACACGGTCAATATCATTGAGGCTGCATGGTAGAAGGTAGCAAAAGTTACGAGATTGGAAGGAATTTGATCACAACTCACGGCATGGGAAAAAAGGCCTAAAAGGGGGGAATGCTCTATCCTTTGGATTTATTCACAGAATAACTGCCTAAATGGCAAGGCCAATATTAAAGAATTCACAAGAGCTATAAGTTATGAAAATAATAAAAATATCAGTAAACATTCGAGTATGAATGTTCCAAATAGAGGATGATGTTACGCCTCGCAATATTACGTCGATATTACGTCTTGCAGTACAAATATTACGATGATGTTACGCATCGCAGTATTAAATTACGACGATGTTTCACCCTGTAGTATTGTACGTTTAAATTGTCATAAGGTAATTAACATCAATCTAAGGAAAAGACTATTTAGAGATTATAATGATTATGCTATTTCAAACAAGCGATGAGTAAATTCGTGAAGGCGAGAGGGGAAGCAAGTCAAAGAAAATGACTTTTCGTCCAAGTTTGGCATGTTGAGATTAAATAAGGGCAGAGCGTTAATACCTGATGTTTATGGACTAGCACCATACAAGGTATCATATGAACATGATAGTATGATATATAAAAGGGTATTAAAAATAAGTAAATGTTAAGTAAATTGAGATAATTCTCAATTATGCGGGTAATTAATTTATTATCGGATAGTAGAATATTACCTAATTAATTAATTAATTATTGCATAAGATTAAAAAGCCCTCCCCCACCCCATGTGGCATCAAGCCACCCCCAAACCAAATGTCTAATTAATCATATTGGGTTAGGTCGCAGCTAGTTAAAGTATAAGCCTTGAAATTAAAAACAAGGCTACATAACTTTAAACAAATTAAAGATTCATACATCCATCATTTTAGGGAATAAGAAGGGGCTCTTCATAAGACCATTTGAAGCCAGAGAAAACGTAACATAAAACGAATGTTGAAAGAAAAACTGAAGTTAACATATAAGGGTATAGATCGAACAAAGATTTTGGGATTCTAACGAAGTACGGTGCAATTTTTTTCAAAACCACTATACAGATTTTTCCCTACTCCAAATATATTAAGGCTAAGCTCTTCCTTTATTTTGGCATGATCTTGTAATTGCACGAGTTTGATAACAAGGCATAAAGAAAAATTCATATTCCTAAGTTTATTTATATTTCTATGTCACATAAGTTCAGTATTCTCCCTTATAAGGACTTCATATTCAATTGAGTATTGTCTTCTTCCAGTCAAGAGAGCAGAGAGCCTATATATACAGTATTAAAGTATTTTCATTGCCATCGAGCTACAATCGATGAGCAGGCCCTTAGGCAACCTCTGGTCGGATGACAAGTTATATACCAAGCCTATTATGGCCGAGTGCGTATGAACGAGCCCAGCTGGTCGAGATACAGAGCCTAGTATGACCAAGCGCCTATGAGTGAGTCTACTACGCCAGAGCAGTTTTATATATATATGTATGTATATCGAACCTTATAGGGCCGAACGGCTGTTTTACTTACTATATTAAGAGAATTGAGTTAGTATCAGCATGTAAGCATATCTTTAGATTATCTTTGACTTTCAGTTATTATATTATCAGTTCAGTTTCAAGTTTTAGTATATTGCCTTAAATATACTTCGTACTGACGTCCCTTTTCTGGGAGCGCTGCATTTTATGCGTGCATGTTCAGACAGACAGGTGGGGAGACCTTCTCATTAAGTGTTGTCCAGTTCAGCTTGAACAGTAAACTCTATGCCTTTCAGAGTTGCGAGGTCTATAGCTTTATGTACATCTTGTGTATATATGTATATATGTTATGAGTAGGTTGGGAAATTATGTATATATGTATATATGATATGAGTAGGACGAAAATAGAGACTATGATAATTGGGGCAGGATGGGGAAGGGTAGACACTTAATAGGGCGGGAAGGGCAGGGTATCTTAGAGAAATTTTCACAAATTACTGTATTTTAGTGATTATTAGTTAGTTATAGCTATTATTTACAATATTATTTTCTGTAGTTATATTTTCAGATTTTTTTACTGTATTCGATGTATTTAAACTATTGTATTCATGAATACAGTAGCATTTCTAGGCGTGAAACAGAGGATTACATCTAGAAAGATTTTTGTATTCGGATGTATTCGACTGTATTCATGGCATGAAATATGAGATTACAGCTAGACAAATTATTGTATTCGACTGTATTCATGGCGTGAAACAGGGAATTACACTGTTTTAAACGGAAAGTGAATCAATTAACATAATAGACTCCTAATATAACTCAACAAACTCAATTATAAATTTGAGTACATAAATACATCTGAATATATAAATTATATTAAAAACATGTAGACTCCTAATAGGTTATTTTTCAATGGGTATGTTTGAAATTCATTAAAAATATGTAGATGAGTCAATATACAAATTTTGAAAAAGATTGGAGGTGATTTGGACCGATTTATATCACCCATGTATCAACACAGAGGTATACATGGATACACATTTATACAAATATGATACATATCTTTTTTTCATATTTCATCTTTCACCTCGAATTTTCAATTTAACACAACTCAAAATTTTACCAAATCATCCCAAAAATTGAGATTCAAACTTCTTACAATGTACCCAATCTATTATAATAATACCTACTAAAAAAAGTAAGAATTTAACTATTTTTTTGCTACAAATAACTAATTAACTAATATTATTAATATTTAACTAATATTAATAATATTTACCGAATTGACCAGTTTTTGTAATAAGCTACTTCTAGAAGAACATAGCTAGTAGTCTCCCTTAATTATTTGGAAGTCTATTGCTGGACCGAAAATATTTGGAAAGAATTACTTTCATTTACAGATTTGTTATATTACCTAGGTCAAATAAGAAGGAATTTAATATTTTCAAATTTTAAATAAACAGTCACAAAAGTGACTTAAACAGTTCACCATTTACTTGGATTGAAGCATTAATGATAGGGAAATTTATTAATTTATACGCTATTAAATTAATAAAATTTATATTTTATTCAACGAATATACATAGTAACTCTTATTGACATGTCAATTTTAAATGTTTCGATAAAAGTTAAAAAAGTAAAAACAATTAACTAACATAGTGCAAAATAAAAAATAAAGGGAAAAGTAAATGGAATGGGGGCAAGGGATATATTGTTAACCAGTTCTAACCTCCTAAGAATCAGTGATTTTACTTCTTACAAAAATAAATGTAAAAAATGAAGATTAGGTTTTGCGTCCAAAGCGAGAGAACATTTTTATTTGAGAAATGAGAAGAAAAGATCCAAATCTTCCATATAGGGTGCCTCTAAAGGAAGACTGGTAAGGAAGATTGTGGAGGGTATCAAGCTGCTACAATAACATCAACTACTATATAAAGCTGATTGTATCATAAGGAAATTATACTTGCAACTGCTTGGAGAATTAACTAGAGTTCCTTGGAAGAATTTGGTAGTGCAGAATGCTGCTAGACCTAAAGCTATCTTAAGTTTGTGGCTGTTACTGCAAGATAGACTTCCTACTAAGAATAGGCTGCTGCAATGGAATCTGAATATATAAGGCATCTGTGTTATGTGCCAGCAAGATATGGAAACTAGAGATCACTTATTTGTGCAATGCACTTTTGCATCCCAGCTGAGATACCAAACACTACAATGGAGTGAAGTTGAAGACTTCACTGGGCAGGATTGGTCACAATTTTGCCAATAGTTCATTAATCAATCTAAAGGGAAATCTCCCCGAGCTCATACAATCAAGATGACAATAACAGAAATGCTCTATGGTTTATGGTTAGAAAGGAATGCAAGAATCTTTGAAAACATCTTTAGTAACTCTGATAAGCTCCTTAATAGTATAGCCTATATATGCAATGTTCGAGCTCCTCCTAGGCTTAGTTCATATATTCAGCAGTTCATGCTATAATCTGCTGATTAGGCTAGAGTAGTATAGATAATTCACGTGTCCAGTTTGATAGCCAGTCGAGCTAAAACTGTCCTATGATTTTGTAAGGCAACCATTTGGTGATTAATACAATTTTAATTACAAAAAAAAAGGGTGCCTCTAAAGGCTTGGGCAGTGAGACGGACATCGCCTTAGACCCCAAAATTTGAATGCCCCAAATTATTTTAAATTTTTATTATTATTACTATTATATATTATATAAATTATATAAATATTAGTATAAAGAAAAGTGTTATAGTCTATTTTTTGACTAATTTATATCAATATATTCATAAATTATGATAATTTTCAATTAATCAATATATTTTCTTTTGTCTTCAATTTTAATTTTATGGAATTAAATGATATGTATCGACTACATAACGAGTTTCTTTTATAATGTTCTCTAAAAGTGTTCATGCACAATATTTTCTTTTAGTGTAGTTTGACATATCATATTAGGTTATTAATAATTTACTTTAGATATTTTCACCGATACGTGCTACTTAATAGAATGAACTACAATTATTGTTTAAATTTATCCTAAGGAATAAATATATTTTACCCCGTTAATGACCAAACTTAAGCTACTACGTTATGTATGTTTATATTCTTTTTCTTGTTTGTGATGATAGCCAAATCAAAATTTTGTGGAGCTCAACATCCAATAGTCTACCACTTTATTTATTTATTTTTTAGCTCTTCTTCCTTCTTTTTTTTTTTGAAATTCACTTATTTTTGTCTTAAATAATTAATTTATTATTTAAAAAGTAAAATTTTGTTATTAATATAAATACTTTAAAAGTAAATTTAAGGATCTCAATATAGTTTCGCATTAGGTCACGAGATCTATTGAACCGGGCATGCTTCCAAAGTGAATTTATGCCAAAATACAAGTTGCATGTCTTCATTTAAAATCATTCAACGTTTATATGATTTTCATAAATCTTCATATAATTTTCATACAACTATTATATAACTTTCAGACAATTTTGATACATCTTCAGACGTCTGGTCATGCACAATTTTGATACAATTATGTAAGTTATAGGTATTTTTATGTCATTAGTAAGTACTTTGCATGTCATGTATTTTTTTTCGGGTGACAATCTAAAATTCTAGTTAAAATTAGCTTTAACTTTTATAATACTCTCTCAAAATTGAGATATAAAGTATAAAAAATATTTTCAATTACTTGCGATAACACATAGCTCCGAAGAAATGTATCAGCTAAAGGGGGAAGAAAATATGTGAGGTAATTACAGGTTGGGATGTAAATCGGTTGGGTTGGTTTGGGTTTTGCAATTACCAAATTAAACCAATTGTGTCTGGTTTTTAAATCTAAAGACCAAATCAAACCAACAAAAATCAAAATTTTCAATCTCGATTTTCTCGTATTTTTGGGTTATTCAGATTTTTTTAATTTTTTTCTGGTAAAATCATCTTAGCACAAAACATATAACTTGTGCTCCAATTATTTCTTTAATCATAGTAAGATATAACTATATAAAGTATTTTTTAAGAAAATAATACAAATATGAGATGCAGCATAGCATTATCCTATTCAACAATAAAGCAATAACACGTAATATAAATATTGCTAATTAAAAACCATAACAAAATAAACATAATCTAAAAGTACTAAGTCATACTAAAATAAGTAGACTAATAAGGGAGCACTAACTACATGACTATATGCTAAAGAAAAAATAAAAATAGGTTATCTAAATTATTGTAGAACAAAAAATAGATATTCAATATATTGTCATTCCAAGTATTGAATTGAATGTCTTTTGTTAGCATTATTTGAGTTACTAATATTAATGGCTATAAAAATTATTGAAACATTCAAAAGTACTAAGTCCAACATTGAAATAATATCTTAAAAGATAAAATTATGAAAAAGTTTAAGAAATATTTATAAATTAAATCATAAATAAGTATATTTATATATTAAATATATCTAAACTTTTCATAATATCGGATTGGTTTGGTTTTGGTTTGACTTTCTTTAGTTAAAGTCAAACCAATTATGGTCAATTTTTTTTTCAATACCAAATCAAATCAAATCATAATCGGATATTTTTTCCTTAATTTAATTTAAATTATCAAATTAGTACAATTTGTCAGTTTTCTTTACACACTCCTAATTACAGGAATGGAATTGTCTGACAGTCGTGGGGAGGGTGGCTAATAGGTGAATGTAGCGGTTGTTAGCAATTAAATGCCCTATTAATAATGGGTACTCACTTATCATTAATTTTTATATAGTTGGAAATTATGTGTACATGAAATATAATTAAGTGATAATCTCAATAATATGAGTTACTAGTTTTATAATGTAATATAAATGGGTGAAAAAAATTAAACTATATTCTAGTTAAATATTTCACATAACTTAGAATATGACCGAGAAATATTCTTTTACTGTATCAAGTTATGGTAAGATTAAAGAACACTTTTAAAAAGAACTATACCCCTCCCCTTTTGATTCTCTTTTTAGTCCTCTTTGTTAGAATTATTGTTTCCTTGATAATTCGAACCTACAATTTTCTTATAATTAAAGAATATTTCATATAAAAAAAATCCTCACAAATATAATTTTTTTAGTCTTCAATTAGATGTTTGGTATTTATATTGGAATCCGCCTAAATTTAAATTCGTGTCAAAAAATATCACATTAATTAGCAAATAAAAGAGAAAATACTCTAAATTAGTCTAAAGGGGATGGTGTATAAAATAATTCTCCCCGTGTTTGGTTTTGGTGAAAATACTGATCTCTTAGGATCAAATTTGACTGCATCTACTTTAAATACAATAAAGGCAAAATGACATTGAACTCGATTTATCTCCACTCTATATGATAAGAATGGACCTTGGGCCTAACTCAACCCCAAAAGCTAGCTTTTGGGGTTGAGTTAGGCCCAAGGTCCATTCTTATCATGGTATCAAAGCCAGACCCGTCACGATTATGGTTACTAATGTTGGGCCCCCATTTATATTGTCCACGCTCCAAAGGTCTGGGCGTGAGGGGGGTGTTGAGTTGTCCCACATCGGAGGGATTTGAGCTCCTTGATCTCCTTATATGGCTTGGGCAATCCTCACCTCGTAAGCTAGCTTTTGGGGTTGAGTTAGGCCCAAGGTCCATTCTATTCATGGTATCAGAGCCAGGCCCATCCCAATTATTGTTACCGATGTTGGGCCCTCATTTATGTTGTCCACGCTCCAGAGATCTGGGCATGATGGGGGTGTTGAGTTGTCCCACATCGGAGGGATTTGAGGTCCTTGGTCTCCTTATATGGCTTGGGCAATCCTCACCTCATAAGCTAGCTTTTGGGGTTGAGTTAGGCCCAAGGTCCATTCTTATCACTATAACGTGTTAGCTTGTTAAATCATTATAATGTAAAATTGATGAATTAACTTAAATACCATATATCGTTTACAATTTATATACACAAATTTAAAGTTGTTCATACTTTTTACTTTAATATTTTATTTAAAATCTATTTAATTTGAACACCTTGACATGGTCTTTAAAACGTCATTTAGACACAAAATACCGACTGATAATGTTGTATTTTTGTCCTGGGCCCAGGCCTAAATGGGCTTCGCAGGCCAGGCTTTGTGGGCCTGGGCTTCGCGGGCATGAGCTATGGCGGTCCAGGGCTTCGTGGGCTCAATGGGTGAGACCAGCCCGTGACAGGCCTAAGCCCATGTGGTCCTGGCTTAACGGGCCGAATTTGTGGGCCTGGCGTGTTTTTTTGTAATTTTTTTTGTTTAAGGCAATATCTTGTATTGTAGTTATTAGTATAGTATATGATATAGTATACTAGTATAGAATATATTGATAGTATACTAGTTATTAGTATAGTATATATAATATATATTTCATTGTATATTGTATTGTAGTAATTAGTATATATTGTATGTTATGTATATATATTCCCTTATATATTTTCTTGTAGTATATATTGTATGTTATGTATATATATTCTCTTATATATTTTCTTGTAGTATATATATTGTGTCTTATGTATATATATATTATAACTTATATAGTTATATATTTTGTTGTAGTATATATATTGTATCTCTTATGTATATATATTCTCTTATATATATTGTATCTTATGTATATGTATCATTACTTATATAATTTCTTGTAGTTTATGTTGTATGTTATGTATATATATTCTCGTATATATTTTCTTGTAGTATATATTGCATGTTATACATACATACATATATATATATATATATACATACATATATATATATATATATATACATACATATATATATATATATATACATACATATATATATATATATATATATATATATATAAATATATATATATATATATATATATATATATATATATATATATATATATATTGTAGCTTATAAATAATTCGAAGTAAAGACAAAGAAATATTGAGAAAAAAGATATTCAATGGTATGTCTTATAATTTTTATTACCAGAAATGGCATTTCTTTCTTAATCTTCATTCCCCCAATGGAATGAGCACAACAAATTACTAATACCACCATTAAAAGGTAAAAAAACTAAAAGAAAATGTGTCAATATACAAATTACATCATAATCTACATTGTATCTCTAACAAATCTCATAAATCCGTCAAGGTTGGGAGGAGGTTGTGTTGGTGGTGGTGGAAAAGAAGGTTGTTCATCACCACTTCCGGGCGAAGCCAAATCCTCCGCAAGTTCTGCTATCATTTCTTCATAAGCTTCATCTATCGCCGGTTGTGATTCTGCAATTCCAAAGTTTTTTTCTTTCCGCGCGGATCCAATCTCTAAAAAGTACTGATTTTTTCAAGCTATCCCTCATCGACGCTCTATGATCACCTATTTGCAATCTTGCTTGACTGAAAGCACTCTCCGATGCAACAGTTGAAGCTTGAATTGATATAATATCCCGAGCCATCCTTGCAAGAACCGGAAAATATTTTTCCTTTGACTTCCACCATTCCAAAAGATCGAAAGAGCCGTCTGGATTCTCCTTTTCAAGTCCCTGAGACAAATAAACTTGAAGCTCATTTAGATGTGAAGTTTCATCATAATTATCACCTTGAGAACCCCGGAACTCCGTCCAAGATTTAAGAGTTGTTAAGTCCGCAGCACTTTTAGACGATTGTGAGCTAAACGAAGTAGGGGTTGGAATATTTGGTCTAGCATGCTCTAAGGCAAGTTGATAAGCATTATAAACTGTTTGAGCATTAATTTTAATTGATGCTTTTGCATCTGCAAGTGTAGCAACTTCCTCGCTTGAAAGATCTAAAGCCTTATAAATATTTTAATACCAAAAATGAGGACCTCCAAATTTCATTGTAGGATTTTGCATTGCAGCAACACCAAAAATAGGAGGGATAGGAAAAAAATATTTTTTAAATTTTTGTTTCATTTCATTTATAGCAAGTTCATAAATGTCTCCACCCTCGCTAAATTCAACAAACAAATCAGCTAGTGCTGCAATATAAACTAAACTGTTTGAAATAGTAGGATAATATTGCCCAGAAAATGCATTTGTAGCAACTTGAAAATATTCAAAAAAATCTAAAAGAATTTTTAGCATTCGTCCAAGCTTGCGTAAGCATTTCATCATCATCCTCACCACCTACCCGAGAATTAAACGTTGCATTAATTGGGTTTCTATATTCATATGCAACTTCTAAACTTTTGTACATACAATTCCATCTAGTCGGGTAAGGTTTATGAACTTTTCTTTCTCTAAGGCCATATTCATCACATTTTTTAAAATACTCTCTAAGTCTAGTTCTACGGTTCGAATAAAAAAATCAATTAAGAGCCATTCGAACCTTTTCAATTTCTATGTGTAAAATTCGCGTACCATCACCGACAATTAAATGATAAATATGACAAATACATCTAGCATGAAAAATATTAGTAAATGCAGGATTTAGTATTTTTATAAGCATACCTATAGCACTAGTGTTACTAGAAGCATTATCCATAGAAATTTTCATTATTTTATTGCTAAAGCAAATACAAATATCTGAAATAGTGTTAGCTATAAACTTTCCTGTATGACGTGAATTAATTATTCTATACATAATTATACGTTTTTGCATTGTCTGATCCTCATTTATCCAATGAGTTGTAATAGTTAAATAATCACAATCATTACCACTTCTACCAATATCAGTAGTAATAGAAATCTGATTAGGTATATGAGTAAATAAATAACGCAAATATTATTCATATTCATGTTTGAATTTATAAATATCGGCATTAACTGTTGCGCGAGGCCAACCTTTATAAGTAGGATTAAAGACTCTTCTAATATAATGAACTCAATTAGGATTAGAAGCAAAATATAAGGTAAGCACATAACAGTAATCTTCTTTGCTAGTTCTTGACGATCTCTATTCGGATCATAATATAAAATACCTCCGGTGACATTGTTAATTCCTGGTTGAACTAGATTTGAACATGTACTAGGGTTAATTGCAGAATCTACACTTGTCCCCTCTTGATGCGCTTGCATTTGCAAAAATCTAGCCTTATCTCTAGGGTGTGTTTTTATGTGCCTAGTCAGCCTACCCGTGCCGCTACGATCTCCAATAAATTTATGCACTAGTAATTTTCCACAAGTTTTACACTTAGCTTTATTTTGTTCTCTTACTTGAGTAAAATAATTCCAAACTAATAATATTTCTTGACGTTTAGCAGGTTGTCTATTAAAAGTAGAAGTTTCTACATGTGGGTCGGCCTGTGCATTACTTGGGCTATTAACATGACTAGTAGGTGTATCATCTAAAGATGGTGCTTGGATTTCATCATCATCATCATCATCATCATCATCATCATCATCATCATCCTCATTTTCCTCTAAGATAAGTTCATTAGGATAAAGAGCATTCATAATTTCATCATCTAATCTATCACCTACTGCAACATCATGTAGAAATTCACTATGGGTAAATTGAAAACAAGGGTGATCACTATCAAGAATTACGGGAGGAGGATGAGGAGAACGTCTAGGTTGGCGACTACTTTCAACTTGCTTATCTTTTCTAGGCCGGGGAGCCGGGTGAAGGGTAGTATTATGGCCACTACTTTCACCGGTTTTACCTTTTCCTTTACCAAATATTTTTTTCAAAGAAAATACCATATTAATTATAATTATGCAAACTAAACAACACAAAAATATATTATTAAAACATAAGAGTTGAAACGAGTTTACCGGATTGCCGAACAACTTCTTGAAAATTGAAAATCGTTGGACACTTGAAAACTTCAATTCAACAACTTCACAATTTTTCACGAATTTTCAACAATAAATTAAGAAATTGTAGTAGAAAGATTGAAAGATATTGATGAATTGGTGAATAAAAATGAAAGAATGAGGGGGTATTTATAGTTGAGAAATAGGTAAAAGTATAATTATATAAAGTTTGTGGCTAAATGACCATTTTTTAAACCTCCAAACGGTCAAATTGTAGCCCAAACGGCTACTTTTTAAAATCTGTCCATCGGTGATTTTTAAAATCAAAAAAAAAAATATAGCCGCCGGGCCCGTTTAGGCCCGCCAGGACCGGGTCAGGCCCGGCTGACGATCCCGGGCCAAACGGTACCGGGCTCACGGGCTAAATTGTGTGGACCGGGCCTAGGACCAACCCACCACGCCCGTTGGTCCTGGGCCTGGTGTTACTGGCAGGCCTAGGACCAACCCATCAGGCCCGCTGGGCCTGCCAGGACTGCGTGCCCGATCCAATTCAGGCCCGGGCCACAATACAGGGTTATACCGACATGTCATTGCACGTATCTCACACCTCTTTTAAGAGCGTAGACTGCATATATAAGGCCATTAAGGTGGGGCCGACGTACATGTGGAAACAAAAGATAATCATTTTAAAAATACATCTATTTCTCTTGTTCATCTTTTCAATTGGATACGATCAGTACTATGCCGCCAAACCTCCATCACCATAAACGCTTCCTCTAAAACCAATTTTTTTTAAAAAAAAATCAGTTGTACTGC
Source organism: Nicotiana benthamiana (assembly GCA_034376525.1). Taxonomy (NCBI): domain Eukaryota; kingdom Viridiplantae; phylum Streptophyta; class Magnoliopsida; order Solanales; family Solanaceae; genus Nicotiana; species Nicotiana benthamiana. Next base: position 28,038,282 of record CM067331.1, on the reverse strand, counting down.
ACCATGAAACCAACGAAACTCCTCCATGAAACACCATGAAAACCACCATTAGATATACCTTATTTTTCTTTCCAAAAGAAGGTACTTTCTCTGTTCTATATTGTTTGATATAGTTTGACTCGGTACGGAGTTTAAGAAAAAAATAAAACTTTAAAATATATGGTCTTAAAAGTTTAATGGGTAAAACGTTTGTGGGGTCATACCATTTGTATGACTATAAAAGCTTGTAAAATAGGTAAAATAAAGAGTTTAAAATTGAATTATTACCAAATTTAAAAATATGACATTTATTTTGAAACATACTAAAAAGTAAAGTAGGTCATTCAATATGAAACGGAGGGAGAAACAAATACCGTAAAACCAGCCATCAAACCCAGCCGAACCACCCCAAAACAACCATGATACCACTGCAAAACAACCTCTAAAACAGTTCCTCTTCACGTCATTTCTCCACCAGTTTATCCACCGAAAAATCGAGCTTCACCACCAGAAAAAAGAGCATTAAAGGAAAGGATAAAGGGGACCAACTGTATGTGAGTTGAGCTTAAATTTGGCTAGGTCATAAACTCCATTAATGGAGCAATGTAACAATATCGTGCAAGGAAGAAGAAGAGAGAGAAATGAAGAAGAAAGCTTTTTAGTATATTCAATTGTGTAAAAAATAACACATACAACCTCTGTATTTATTGGCACAACTAACCACTTCTTAATTAAGCTAAGAGCACTAATTATTGGTAACCAACGTTGCCAACTGTTCTAACTAACTTGACAGTTAGTGCATCACTTAGCATTACACAATCGACTCATTCATTCTCATACTCCCTCTCAAGCTGAATGGTGTAAGATATTGAGCACTTTTAGCTTGTCCAGTAGATATTCATGTTGTATTCTTCCCAGCCCCTTAGTCAATAGGTCTGTCTGGTGATCCTTAGTTCCAATGTGATGTGTCTTGATCCTTCCTTCGTTGATTTTATCCCTAAAAAAGGGACAACCTATTTTAATATGTTTGGTCTTTTCATGAAATATGGGATTAGATGCTATTTTTAAAGCAACTTTGCTATCACACATTATATCCACTAGTTCCTTGATAGATACATTGAGCTTTGTAAATAATCCCAGTAACCATACAATTTTTGTAGTAACTACTGCTATGCTTCTATATTCTGCTTCTGCTGAGAATCTTGCAACCGTTTATTACTTTTTTGACTTGTAAAACACCGATGAGTCTCCAAATTTCACCATAAAATCAGTCACTGATCTTCTAGTATTAGTACATGATACCAAATTTGCATCACAGTAACAAACCAGATTGTCTGCATGCTTGCTACTCATTAGAATCCTCATTCCTGGATTCTGTTTTATGTATTTCACTACCCTTCCTGCTACTTCCCAGTGGGACTATTTAGGTGATTGCATAAATTGACTAAAAGTTTACACAACAAATAAGATATCTGGCCTAGTGATTGTTAGGCATATCAACCTGCCAATCAACCTTTGATAGGCTAAAATGTTTGCCAACATTTCATCTCCAGCTACTCCAACATATTTATCAAACTCCACTGAGGTGAACTTTTGATTCATATCAGGTAGAGTAGTTGTTGGCATTGTTGTTACCTGATAATAGGCTATAATTACGTATTTTAGTCGATTATTACACTTTAATTTACTGCACTTTAGTTGAGTTTGCGCTTTAATCGTTAGTGTGTTGCACTGAGTGTATGTTTTATGCCTTTTAGGAGTGATTCAGAGCTATATAGATGTTATGGAATGAATTCAAGTGATTTAAAGCTTTGAAATCTGAGTAAACTCCCAAGGAATTAAGTCGGGATTGTATTCGGGGATCAACGGATGATAGAGAAACAAAACAAAGAATCGAATAGGCATATTGCGCACTGTCTAGTAAAATGCAAATAAAGTTTTGCTCAAAACTCCATTTGAGCTCCACAATAACTGGTTAGAAATCTAACTCAAAGGGCTACAACTTTTATGTTTTACATGTTTCCAAATACCAAACGGAACAGGGTGAACAACGCAGTCGAATCCGCGACCGCGGACCTGAGGCGGACCTGAGGCAGTATACCTGCCATATACCGTGGTTGACCGCGGCCGCGGCAATCCAAACGTGAATTATTGTCCTTTTTGTGTAGGAGAAAGTATAATTATTTGGGACTTACCCTACTTGGTATATATACATGGAAAAATGATATTTTTAGAGAGCTGGACATATTTTTGACACAAGTTCAACCTAAGGAGGACAATAACACACTGGGATCAGGGCGGGGAATTCTTTAACGAGTTTTTCTTTCTTCTTCCTATTTCTATTATTGGTTTTGAATTTAATTATTATGTTAGTACATATTATTATGAATAGCTAATTCGTTTTCTAGGGTTATGATAGAACCTTTTGAACGATAAATTCTTGCTATATTTTTACATAATAGAGCCATTGGATTTCTCTACTTGTTCAACGACATGCTTGTTATTGTTGATTGAATGGCCATCAATTGACTGTGCCTATTTAGTGTATATTGCTTGAGAGAGAGTACATATTTAGGTAGTTGTTGAACAATGTCACTCCTAACGTATGTGAGAAATCAATATATTGGGTTTAAAGGCAGATTTAAAAATAACAAAGACTTGACGTGGTCATAATGAGCGGTTAGATAAAGCCAACTAGAGTGGTTAGAGATCATATGTCTAGTAAATTGTTATAGTCGCTCGAGAGAGAATTACGACATATAAAGTGCTCTTAATCGGTAGAGAATACATAGACAAAAATTGTAGGGAACATAGCTAGAAGGATTCCGACAATTGGAAAAATCATAACTCTAGACCTCCTTAATTTAGTCTCCAACCATTACTCTAATTAGTTGATAATTTTACCGTTTTCTAGTATTTGCTAGTTAACTAGTTAGAATTATAAATCTCAATCTTTATAATTTAGAAAATTGTTCAATCTTGTCTTCTTAGTGATATTAAACAGAAACAACTAAGCCTTAGTTCTCTGTGGGATTCGACTCCGAACTTTTAGACAGAATTATATTTGCAGGGACAACTTATCCTTTTTAGGACTAAAGTTGGGCGTGATCAAATTTTTGCGCTATTGCCGGGGAACTAACGATGTAGTTGTAGCTGTATATATTGCTAGGTTACGAGTTTGAACTTTCATTTTGTTTTTTTTTTTTGTTTTTTTTATAACTATCGATTTGAGAAACATGGAATCTTAGAATTATGGGAATTTAGGTGTATATAATTCTACTATTGGTCTCCATACATATTTGTGAAGAAAACTGCCTGTGGAAAAATTTTCAAAACGTTCATAAAAGCGAGTTATGTGCACCAACTCAATCTTATTTGGAATGTGTGTGATGTGTATGGTGGTAAAAATGGTCATTTTTATGGTTGTGCTTATATTTGTTATTTCTCCCCAACCCTTTACTATGATGGTTTTACATTTTCTTGTGAAATTAATAGGAACAAAGAACCTGAGAACGCGGACCTGAAGGAGATCAAAGATATGCTAAAGCGCCTTTTGGAACAAAACAACGAGAAACAATTGCAGATAAAAAGGCAAGAGTCAACTATTCACAAGTTGGAGGCTCAATTGAGTCAAGTGGTTGGTGCTTTTAATGTTCAACAAGCCAATATTGAGTATAATAGATAAGAAGAGCAGGAATTTGAGGTGTTAATCGAGGAGGTCAGAGTAGAACACCATCAACCTAGCCAACTACAATTTGAGGATGCCAATATTAAAGAAGTGAGACTAGAGTCAACCAAGGACTTTGAGGATACAAATTTATTGAATCTAGTATCATTGATATTGAGAATGTTGAAAATCCCGAAGTTCATATGTTTGAGCGCATTAGTCCACAGTCCAAATATTTTTCCATATTATGTTTGGATGATGATATGGAAATAGAGTCATCTGACGAATCGAGGAGTTAAGGAATGAGGAACAAGGTGCATATATTCTGGAATTCTTTTTGCCAGAAAGTCAAGATTACATACCTCATACAAAGGCTAAGGAGTGCATAATAATACATTATTTTCTTGGGCCAGTTAGATTCGTTCCACCGCCTCATGACCATAATTATAAGCTTGAATCAAAACTTGGGGTTCAATTCATAAGCTCGAGGTGGAGGCAAAAAGTGATTCACGTCGTGCCGCAACGTTAAATCAAGCGCTTGTTGGGAGGCAACCCATCTTTATTTTTTCTTATTATATTATTTTTGTAGTGTCGAATTTTGATTTTCTAGGAGCATGGAAAGCAAAACGATTGGAAGGATGCAACGTCAAACCAAATGGTTAGAACTAAGTGTGAGGTACCCGTACGAAGGACCAAGCTTGGGAGAAGTTTGAGTACCCCATGAGCTGTTTGTGCTTCGGCCTTTGGCCTACCGGGGAGTCTATTTTACCCTTTTATTAGTTATGGTGTGCATTGGAGACAATTCATAATTTTAAGTGTGGGGTGAGGAGATTGTTTGGATGACTTTCTATGCTATTTTAGTCGTGTTAGTTTAATTGAATAATTTTTTTTAAATAGAAAAGATTGGACTTTTCCCGACGATGGATCTATTAGACAATTTTCTTGAGGGATTTAAGTCTAAAAAAAGGCTTTATTTTTTTAGGTAGTATAGCAATTACCCCTTGGTTTTCCTTTAAACCACGGTTCTTTTCCAAGGGTTTTGTTTGAACCAGGTACAGTTAGTTTATTTTTTGGAGTAGGAGTCATTGTGTTGTATTTTTAATTGAAGCAATATATGTTTACTTTGTTATACCTTGAGAATAGTGAGTATTTTGGTTGTGACGCTTAGACTCAGTTTTTGACTCTAGTATAAGTACCTGAAATTTTATGATCTTAATTTTGCTTAGCTGCTTTGGCTAGAGTGTGTTGATGAAACAAATCATGAGTGAGTTATGTGTCATGCGTGTGTAAGGATTTGTTATATTCTGTGCATTGAATTTGATGCCTAGAACTTGCCCGTGTGCTTGCAACGCGAAATAGTAGTTTTATTCAATCTTGGAAATGATATATGCGGTTCGTTGTTGAGCCAGATATGTATATTTTACCAACCTAATTGTTATGTATTGTAGCTAACCCATTTGAGCTTGTAATCCTGTTTCTTTGGCAATCACATTACAAGCCTTACCCATTTGTTTGAATTAACCATCTATTTGAACCTTCTAACCTCTCATGAACACTTGAATTGTGATGATTTATGCAAATGTTAAAGTGTGGGGTAGTTGATTTGGCTTTTGAGTGGAACTAATGAAACTAGGAGAAAGGTACATTGTTTTGAACAAGTAAGAGCCACTTGAATTGAAAAAAAAAATATAGTTGTATTGCTGTGAAAAAAAATTCCTTGATAAATGTGGCTCTTGATGTAAGTAAGCTTAAAGAAGAATGGGGTAATATACATTGATGTGAAGGTTGAGTTTTGGTTTGACATAAGTACGAGATTTGAATGTTAAAGTATATGTATTAAAGTGTTTAGGGAGGTGTAGTCACTCTTTTATCTAAATGTATCATCCCCGTCTCGTAGCCTACATTGCAACCAAATAAAGTCCTAATTGATCCTAGATTGAATGAGCTCGATTAGTGGAGTAATACACTACGGGCAATCTTATGGTGCATCTTTTGTGGCATATGAATGTTATTTCTGAGAGTGAATTTTTTTATCTTGAGTTCATAAGTGTTCTTAAATTTTATTGTGTGGAACTACTTTCTTTTGTTGTGTGAGGGCACTTGATTCATGAAGGAAAGGTAATGTCAGTGACCTCTATGTTAGAGTAAGTGGATGAGTTGTGAACATTGCGTGGTACTTGTAAGTCAAATCTTGAGGTGAAGATGTTACCCTTTTGTGCTTAGTCTATTTTAAATACTCTTGGTGTGATAAGTTAGGAGAATTGTTTAAAAAGGTCGTATCTATAAAAAAGTGTAATGTGATTTCTTGAGGACGAGCAATGGATTAAGTGGTGGGTGTTGATATAGGATATAATTACATATTTTAGTCGATTATTACACTCTAATTTACCGCAATTTAGTTGAGTTTGCGCTTTAATCGTTAGTGTTTTGCACTGATTGTGTGTTTTATGCCTTTTAGGAGTGATTTCGAGCTATATAGATGTTATTAAATGAATTCAAGTGATTTAGAGCTTTGAATTCTGAGTAAAAGCCCAAGGAATTAAGCCGGGATCGTATTCGGGGATCAATGGATAATAGAGCAACAAATCAAAGAATCGAATAGGCATATTACATACTATCTAGTAAAATACATATAACCTTTTGCTCAGAACAGCATTTGAGCTCTACAATATATAGTTAGAAAGATAACTCAAAGGGCTACAACTTTCATATTTTACGTTTTTTCAAATTTCAAACGGCACAGGGTGAAAAACGCGGTGAAACCACGACCGCGGACCTGAGGTAGACCTGAGGCAGTATACCTGCTATATACCGTGGTTGACCGCGGTTGACCGCGGCCGCGACAGTCCAGACGTGAATTATTATCCTTTTTCGTGTAGGAGAAGGCATAATTGTTTGGACCCAATCCTACTTGGTATATATACATGGAAAAACGGTATTTTTGGAGAGTTGGACATATTTTTAACACAAATTCGACCTAAGGAGGCAAGAACACACTGGGATCAAGGCGGAGAATTCTTCAACGAGTTTTTTCTTCTTCTTCCTATTTCCATGATTGGTTATGACTTTTAGTATTGTGTTTGTGCATACTATTATTAATAGCTAATTCATTTTCTAGGGTTTTGATAGAACCTTTTGTAAGATAAAGTTTTGCTATGTTTTTATATAATAGAGCCATTGAATTTCTCTACTTGTTCAACTACGTGCTTGTTGTTGTTGATTGAATGGTCATCAATTGACTGTGCCTATTTATTGTGTACTGCTTGAGAGAGAGAACATATTTAGGTAGTTGTTGAACAATGTCACTCCTAATGTATGTGAGAAATCAATATATTTGGGCTTAAAGAAAGGTTTAGAAATAACAAAACCTTGACGTAGTCATAATGAGCGGTTAGATAAAGCCAACTAGCGTAGTTCGAGAGAATATATCTAGTAAATTATTATAGTCACTCGAGAGAGAATTACGACATCTAAAGTGCTCATGATCGGTAGAGAATAGATTGGCAAAAATTATAGGGAACATAGCTAGAAAGATTCCGACAATTGGGAAAATTATAACTCTAGACCTCCTTAATTTAGTCTCAAACCCTTAGTTTAGTTAGTTGATAAGTTTACCGTTTTCTAGTATTTGCTAGTTAATTAGTTAGAATTATAAATCTCAATCTTTATAATTTAGAAAATTGTTCAATCTTGTCTTCTTAGTGATATTAAATAGATACAGCTAAGCCTTAGTTCTCTGTGGGATTTGACTACGGACTTTTACACCAGATTATATTTGCAGGTACCGTTTATCTTTTTTAGGACTAGAGTTGGGCGTGATCATTCCCATACCTAGATTAGACACCAGTTGAAGCGTATACTTCCTCTGGTTTAACAAGATCCCTTGAGTGGATTTCATAATGTCTATTCCTAGGAAATACCTTAATTCTCCAAGATCATTCACTTTGAACTTCCTGTTTAAAACATTCTTTGTCTTTTGAATAAATTCCTTATTATTTCTTGTGATGAGTAAGTCCTCAACATGCACCATCACAACTACAAATGTTGTTCCCTTCTTCTTTGTGAATAATGAGTAATCATAGACTCTAAATAGAGCCTGCATCCAGAAGAGCTTCGGTAAGTTTGATGTTCCATTGTCTTGAGGCTTGCTTCAAATTATACAAGGATTTTACTAACTTACAAACTTTTGTCTCCCCTGTCTTCTGAAGCCTTGAGGCAGTTTCATAAACACCTCTTCATATAGGTCTCATTGGAGAAATGCATTATGAACATCCATTTGATATATTTGTATCCCTTTGGGGCTGCCACTGTAATGACTTCTCTAACAGTTACCATTTTGGCAATTGGTGAGAAAATTTCATGATAATCCAGACCTTCCTTCTGATTGTACCCCATGGCCACTAATCTAGCTTTGACTCTTTCAACTTCTTCATTTGCTTTAAACTTTATCTTGTACACTCATTTTGAGCCAAATGGTGTTTTTTTCCTTTAGGCAAGTCCATTATCTCCCAAGTCTTGTTATCTTCTAAGGCCTTTTATATCCAACTTTATTGCTTCCACCCATATTTTATCATTAGATGCTTTTGCAAAACTCTGAGGTTCTGTCAGCGAAGAGTTCTTTGCTATAAATCTTTGGCAAGATGCTGACAACTTGCTATATGTTAAATGGTCTGATAGAGGATACAAAGATGTTCCATTGGCTTTCTTTTGTGTGATATAATCCTTCAACCACAAAGGCTCTTTGACAGATCTTCTTGGTTCTTCACTTGCAAGGCCAGGTTCTACCTCTGGTAATGTGTCTAAATCTTATGGCAGGTACATTTCTTCATACTCTTCCTCACTTATAATGTCATGCAACTTAGTTGTTTAGTCATGTAAGCTTGGTGTTGTATTTGTTTCTCCTTGTGTATGCTCATTTGCTGCATACCCATTCTGCACTTCCTCAGTAGGTCCATTATCCACACAAAGAGTTGGAGTTGAATCCACTATTGGTGGGACTTTTGCTTCTTGTTGATGAGAAGTGGATGCGGGTTTCAATGCCTTCAGGATCTTCTTGTTGTAGGAAGTCACGATCAACTGGAAATGGTTCATGATTAACCTACATACTCTCCCTATTAGGGATCATGGAATGTTTTTATAGGGAAGGCTAACAAAAGGAAATAAGTTCTCCTTTAACACAATATCCCTGCAAACAAAAAACTGATTAGTAGAGAGATCCAACAGCTTGTAACCTTTCTGAGTTTCTGAGTACCCAAGATAGACAGCTGGTTTGTCTCGTTCTGAGAATTTATTTCCATGCACCGAAGTCGTAGCATAGCAGAGGCAACCAAATGCTCTCAAATGGTTTAGTGAAGGATGTGTATGATACAACAACTCAAGATGTTTTCCCATTCAAAACAATAGTAGGAAGCCTATTGATAAGGTACATAGCAACTGCTATGCACTCTCCCCAATATCTAGTTGACACGTTAGCTTGAAATTTCAGTGCCTTACTGTGTCTAAAATATATATGTGTTTCCTTTCAACCACCCCATTTTGCTGGGTGTGTATGCACAACTACTTTGGTGTACTACACCATAGTGATCAAATAGATTATTGCATTGTTTATTAAAAAATTCCGCTTCATTATCTATTCTAATGGTCTTAACAATTGCATTAAACTATGTTATGAGCATAGAAAGAAACTTCTACAACATTACTATAACATCACTCTTTAACTGCAGCAGATGTACCCAAGTATATCTTGAATGATCGTCCATAATGGTCAAGAAAAAATGCTTCATATCATGGGTAAAACTTATAAGGACCCCAAACATTCATATGTAACAATAGCAAAGGACTGACAAAACTAGACCAACTTCTAGGAAAGACCAGCCTACTTTGTTTCGCCAAAGAGAAAATTGAACAATCCATATATACATTTAGGTCTACTGTTGCGTGCTGAAAAGACTTAATATGCTTCATTGTGCTAACTGAGGCATGTCTTAATCTCATATGTCAAAGATGACCATCAAATTCTGGCTTTTGAGTGGTGGCTGCTGACATCTGTTAACCGTACTTTTGTTATGTGTGCATCCTTTACCACATATAAACCTCTTTTTTCCTTACCAATTCCCCACCCTACCACTCCAAAGGTCTTGAAATACACAAAAATCGAGATAAAGATGAACTGAGCAGTAGAGTTCTTTTATGAATTTGGATATAGACAGCAAATTAAATTTGAAGTCTGAAAAAAATAGCACACTTTTCACCTCCAAATCCTTATGAATAGTTGCACTACTGGTATGAGTAATATCAGTTGTCCCATCAATGGGAAATTGTACATGTTCTTTTTGTTCAACTTTCAACTTAGTTTTAGAATGCAGTAAGTCTAATAAGGCAACTATGTGATGAGTTTTACCAGAATCAACTATCTACTCACTATTAAAGCAATTAGCCATTAGAGATGTAGTAATACCTGCCATGTTTACTTGTGGTACAGAAGTATTCTTATTCAGCATATTTAGTATCTGTCTGTACTGATCCTCATTGAAGAAATTCACTGCTACTTAATCATAGTTTGCTCGTTTTTCTCCATTCATCTGTGTCTGTTGTTCATGCTCAACAACACCAGTAGCATTGTTAGCCACAACCTGGCTTTTTGCCTTACATTCCCCTGGATACAACTATCAATTTAAAGCAATTTTCCTTCAAAAGCCCATTCTTATGGCAATAGTCACATCTCATAAAAGGTGTCTTCCCTTTATAGAGTTGTCCTCTACCAGCTTGCATGACAATTGATTCTCCTTTAAGAATTGTCTCTCGAACAACTTGCATACCATCTGCTTCTGCTTTGACAGCTAAGTCTGGATATAGGCTTGACATCTAACTCTCATCTTCAATAATCAGAGCATAGGCATGATTCACTGTTGCTTTTATTGTCTTTGTTAGGATTAGTCTTCATGCTTGATCATATGATTCATTGAGACCACTCAGAATTAAAAGCAGCCTCTACTGATGAAGATGCACGATATAATCGATTTCACATAGTGACATCCATGTGAAGGCACCAAAGCATCGTACTATAACCATAACTCTTTCAGCTTTGTAAAATAAGTGTCTACAGAATCTGCTCCTTGTGAGATTGTTGCAATTCCTCTATGCAATTGGACGATTCTCACATGATTAACCTTATCAAACCTCACGTTTAACTCCTTCCAAAATAAATGAGCATCAGATGCATAAGCAATTTCACTAAGTAGGTTCTACAATACTGTATTCATGATTTAGGAGAGCACAATTGCATTGCATATCTCCCATTCCTCATGTAATTCCTTCTTAAAGAACTCCTTTTTACAAGTACCAGTCACGAACTCTAAATTTCGTTTAGCTAGAAGTGCAACTAGCATCGTTCTCTGCCACAATCCATAATTTTCAGATTCTGTGAGTTGAATTGGAATCAAAACTGAACTTGGCATGTCAGAAGGATGAAAAAATAGTGGATGAGTGTGATCGATCTTATCATCTCCCATTCTGGAATTTCATAGGAAGAAACGATTACTAGAATTGACGATAAATCACACTGTTCATGTACTCCCAATCACAACTGCTTTGATACCATGTGAGTTGAGCTTCAATTTGGCTAGGTTATGAACTTCATTACTAGAGTAATATAACAGTATCGTGCAAGGAAGAATAAGAAGAAGAGAGAGAAATGAAGAAGAAAGCTTTTCTATATATTTTATAGACATAATTAATCTCTTCTTAATTAAGCTAAGAACAGTAACTATTGGCAGAAATAACCTTCTTCCAGGACATGCACGACCGTAGCACTTCCGCTGTCAATTTGGATATTGCCTTTGACCCCTCTATTTTCCTATTCAATACACACAAAATAAGGTTTTATTATCACCCACACATACAATCTTCTCTAATTTATGTATAAAATTACACAAATTAAAAGTCTATGCAATTAGTGAAATATGGACAATCATTGTAATTGCCGAAGAAAAGTACCATTTATTGATATATTTGGAGCTCAAGGGTTGTAAATTAAGAATTTTAGATTTTTGCTAAAGTGGGTGAAATAGAGGAGGGAGCCGCTGGGAAGAAGACGGAAGGAAAGGAGTTGTAAGAAGCACGGGGTGAATAGGAAACCAGTCGCCAATGGAAGATATGGATCGGAGTAACAGGGATCGGTCGCCGGCAGGGGATCAAGGACTGATAGGATGGCATAAAGGAAGAAGGGGTCGCCAATGGTGAGTGGGGTTCTTATTTTTCTTTCGAATGTGTTTTTCTTTAAATTCACATGTCCTCGTCCTATTCGTTACTTGGTGTGTGAATTACACACATTTGCCTATCAAATTTTGTATCTAAATGACACCGTAAAAATATAATTAAAGTGTTTAAATGGAACAAATTTAAGATAAAGTGTTATGATAAAAATTATGAACAATTTTAAGAGGATGTCGATATATTTTATCAGTACTTAAACTTAAAATAGTTGACGGACATTATATATAGTGTACAATTTGCATATACGAATTAAAAAAATTTAAAAATCTCATTTATTTTTGAATCATTTAACTCAATTTACCTTTCCGTTGTTAGACGCCATCTAACAACCCGACGCCCGTTTCTCTTTTTAGAATGGGCCACCCTTTTCTTTTGAAGCTCAAAAGGGGTCACTGGTATGGATAATTGGGCCACGGAATCTTTACTGGGTCCCTTGATTGTAGCTTGATTAAATAATTGAAAAATATATATATTTAGTCGATAAAAAATATATATTTACTCATATTATGTTTTTTTTAATTAACGAATATAATTAGTTTTAGAGTCTGTGTGACTTAGCTGATTTAAAATAGCTGATAAGTATAATGTGTTGGAAAATATTTTTAAGTGTTAATGTTGATTTAAAAATAAGCAGTTACGTATTTGGATAAAAGTATTAAAATTAATAATAAATAGCCGAAGAATCGAGTATATAAAGAACAACAACAACAACAACTACTACACAGTATACTCCCATCAGGTGGGGTCTGGAAGTCGAGTATATAAAGAGTTTTAAAAAAAAATTTAGAAATAGAATAATAAATATTTTGATCAAACTTAAAATACTTATAAATTTAAATTTAATAAATTGATATTTAATTTATAAATACTTTTAATTTTTAAATAAATAAATAAGTCAAAAAATATTTATAAATCAGTTTAACGAACTTATAAATTAGCCAAACACTATTTTAACTGTTCTGTCGATCAATTTATATTTTGCCTCTAATAATTTGGACCCCACTAAGCATAAGTGCAAGGAATAAGGATCTCCATTTTTTTTTTCTTTTTCTTTTGTTGTTTCGTGCAAGGATAAGCATCTTGTCCCGAGAATTCTTGTAAACGAGGCAATTAGGGAGGAAAATGGCTCCATATATTAGGTGCCACGTCACATTTGAAAAAAAAGAGTTAATTAATCAATCCAATAATATAAATAGTAGAATACCAGATTTAAAGATTCTGTCAGTAACTGTGTCATGGCCACGCCATCAGTGCTCTTTGGATAAGCACTCCATCTTTTTAAAGTAGAAGTTACAAAAATACCCCTGTAATATTTCCGGATATTGATTGTTGACTAATGACTTCAACTTCATTACGTGCTGATAAGTAGGACATATTTTTATCCATTACTATGATCAACTTATAATAATAAATGTTAAAGTTCCCAAACTTCAAAAAAATTAGATTATCACCGACAACTAATTCTTTTTTCGACATGCTCACACGTAGGTTTGATTTGGTAAGACAATATGAAAGGTTAGTCTGATTCATGCAATGTTAAGGAAAACAATATATTCTCAAAGTACAATATTTCAATTTAAGATAATTTTTTGTAAAAGTACAATGTATTATGAAATATTAGATTATGGTGAATGTCCATAACTCCTATAACACCCACTACTTTTATCCCTTATCTCCATAACTCCCACTACTCCAATACTTATGGTTATAACTCCCACACCTCCATGATCTCCCCTATGATCTTCCTCCATGATCTCAAAAGCTTAATGACATATTTATGGAATTCTTTTAGTATACCTCTATGTAGTACTATAAATAGAGGATGAGAAATCATTTTGTAATACACTTGGATACATAGAAGAAATATATTCTCTTCTCTATTTCTCTCTACTTTGTTGTCTATCTTTTTGTTTATTACTTTGAGCTAAGTTTTGTAACACGTTATCAGCACGAAGCTCTACTATCTCAAGAATCTCTTTGAGAAAATTAAGGTATTTTTCTCCTCCTAATTTTGTTTTAATTATGTCTGACATTATGAAAAGAAAGTTTGTTGCCCTTGAAATTTCGGGCAAGAACTACATGACATGGGTGTTGGATGCTAAAATCCATTTGGATGCAATGGGTCTTGGAGACGCCATTAAAGACAGAAATAATGCATCCACCCAAGACTGTGCTAAGGCCTTGATTTTCTTGCGCCATCACCTTGATGAAGGTTTGAAAATTGAATATCTCACAGTCAAAGATCCACTTATCTTGTGGAATGGCTTAAAGGAGAGATATGACAACTTAAAGTTGGTCACTCTGCCACAAGCACGATATGATTGGGCTCATCTGAGGCTCCAAGACTTTAAGTCTGTTTCTGAATATAATTCTGCAATGTTTAGAATTATTTCTAAATTGAAACTCTGTGGAGATACTATAACTGATTATGATATGCTTGAAAAAATGTTTACAACGTTTCATGCCTCCAATATGGTTCTGCAACAACAGTACAGAGAGAAAGGTTTCAAAAAGTACTCTGAGGTGATACCTGCTCATGAGAAATCACGAAAATCAACCCACTGGGTCTACACCATTGCCTGAAGTAGATAAGGTGTATTCCCATTATGCTAAGCGTGGAAAAGGCTATGGCTTTAATCATGGTCGTGGTCGTGGTCAGGGTCATGGCCGTGGACGTGGACAAGGAAGAAATTTTCCTGGTGTTAGTCACCCCCCAAAGAAATATAACCACCAAAAGCGGAAATGGAATTATGAGAATCCAAAAGCAAATAGTTCAGAAACTATATGTTATCGTTGCGGTGGAAAAGGGCACTGGGCAAAAATTTGCCGTGTACCAAGACATTTGGTTGAGCTTTATCAAGCATCTCTAAAGAGTAAAGGCCCTGAAACCAATTTTATCTCTGTCAATAATTTTGACATCACCCACTTGGATGTGGCAGACTTCTTTGACCACCCTGAGGGGAAAATAGATCACTTGATCGGTGATGGATCCATGGTTAAAGAAGATTGAGCAGTTTGATATTTTTATTTTTACTTATTCATAGTAGTTAATGAATAATCAATTATCATAGTTTACATATGTTATCTATTATTGTGAAGACTCTTTATGCTACTACTAATTGTTAATACTTTGATATTAAAAGGAGAATAACTATGATAAAAGATATTTTTTTTCCATAATGACCGCACTGAAACTATTATGTTGAATCATAGACTTAAATTTGTTTATTCTCATATCTATAAAAAAAATACTAATATTTTTCGTATATTTCTTTTGTATGTCAAACCATGGGAAGCAAATATGGATATCTCACAAAGCAAACTTGGATCAACGTCCAATTGTAAAAATATTTGTTTAATTGATTCATGTACCACACATACGATATTCAAAGAGAAGAAATATTTCTCTCATTTAAGTATGTGTAAGGCAGATGTTACTACAATTTCTGGTAGTAGTAAATTGATTGAAGGCTCTGGAAGAGCAACTATAACTCTGCCTAAAGGAACAATATTTATCATAGAGAATGCAATGTTCTCTTCCAAGTCCAAGAGGAACTTGTTGAGTTTTAAAGATATCCGTCAAAATGGATATCATATTGAGACAATAGATGAGAATAATGTTGAATACCTCATCATTACAAAGAATGTCTCTGGCCAAAAGAGGGTTATTGAGAAGTTCCCATCTTTATCTTGTGGCCTGTATTGGACAAAAATTAGTGCAATTGAGGCACATTCCACAGTAAACCAAAAGGTTACTGATTCCAATACTTTTGTACTTTGGCATGATCGATTGGGAAATCCTGGATCAATTATGATGAGACGGATTATAGAAAACTCATATGGGCATCCATTAAAGAATTTAAAGATTCTTTTAAATAATAAATTTTCTTGCACTTCTTGTTATCAAGGCAAGTTAATTATTAGACCATCACCAACAAAGGTTGGAACTGAGTCACCTACGTTTTTGGAACGTATACAAGGGGATATTTGTGGACCTATTCACCCACCTAGTGGGTCCTTTAGATATTTTATGGTCTTAATAGACGCATCCTCTAGATGGTCTCATGTGTG
Source organism: Nicotiana benthamiana (assembly GCA_034376525.1). Taxonomy (NCBI): domain Eukaryota; kingdom Viridiplantae; phylum Streptophyta; class Magnoliopsida; order Solanales; family Solanaceae; genus Nicotiana; species Nicotiana benthamiana. The sequence goes on along the minus strand of CM067331.1, from coordinate 28,022,291 downwards.
CCTATTGTCATCACGCAACCTTGCGTTTGCAAAATTAATGGCACAAATAATTCGATTACGAGCACAATTTCCTGATAATTCAATTAAGTTTATTAGACTAGATAATGCTGCTGAGTTTTCATCCCAAGCATTTAATGATTATTGCTTATCAATTGGGATAAAAGTGGAACATCCTTTAGCTCATGTTCACACTCAAAATGGTCTTGCAGAATCTTTAATTAAACGTCTGCAGTTGATTGCAAGACCATTACTCATGAAAACGAGGTTGCCCACTTCGGTTTGGGGTCACGCCATTTTGCATGCAGCAATGCTAGTTCGTCTCAGACCGACGAATTATCACAAATATTCCCCGTTGCAATTAGTTTTGGGTCATGAACCTAATATATCCCATTTAAGAATTTTTGGATGCGCAGTATATGTGCCTGTAGCACCGCCATACCGCACCAAAATGGGTCCGAAAAGAAGGTTAGGAATATATGTTGGGTTTGAATCGCCCTCCATTATTCGCAACCTCGAAACATTGACAGGGGATTTGTTCACTGCACGATTTGCAGACTGTCGATTCAATGAGACACTTTTCCCAAAATTAGGGGGAGAAGTTGGTGAAACCAAACGGAAAATTTTGTGGAAAAATCCATCATTATCTCATCTTGATCCACATACCTCTATTTGTGAAAAAAAGGTGCAAAATATTATCCATTTGCAAAGAATAGCAAATCAAATGCCTGACGCATTCACGGACTTGAAAAGGATAACAAAATCTCACATCCCCGCAGAGAATGTTTCAATCCGTATTGATGTCCCTATTAGACAATCTTCTAGTGTCATATCTAATGAGTCGAAAGCACGCCTAAAACGTGGCAGGCCATTAGGTTCCAAATATCAAAATCCTAGAAAAAGGAAAGCAAATGATCAAAATGACACTACGAAAGAATCTCATGAGGAAATTCACGATTTAATAAATTCTGAGATTCATGAAGAATCCATTGAGCCCGAGACTCAGGAAAATAAGGAACTTTTAATAAATCCAATCGATATTGAGACAAATTTTAATCGAGTGGATATAGTGGTGGATTATGTCTTTGCATATAATGTTGCATCTAGCATTATGCAAGAAAGTGAGGATCTTGAACCTCAATCTGTTGGAGAATGTCGACAAAGACTTGATTGGCCAAAATGGCAAGAAGCAATCCAATCAGAATTGAATTCACTTGCAAAACGTGAAGTTTTTGGGCCTATAGTTGAAACACCTAATGGTGTTAAGCCTGTTGGCTATAGATGGGTCTTTGTATGCAAGAGAAATGAGAAAAATAAGGTACAAAGATATAAGGCACGCCTTGTTGCACAAGGATTTTCTCAAAGGCCTGGTGTCGATTATGAAGAGACATATTCACCCGTAATGGATGCTATAACTTTCCGTTATCTCATTAGTTTTGCTGTCCTTGAAAAGCTTGACATGCATTTAATGGATGTGGTTACTGCCTATCTTTATGGCTCACTTGATAATGAGATATACATGAAAATTCCCGATGGATTCAAAATGCCAAACACTCATAATTCAAAGTCCCGGAAAATGTTTTCAATCAAATTGCAAAGATCTTTGTATGGTCTAAAGCAATCAGGACGAATGTGGTATAATCGTCTTAGTGAGTATTTATTAAAGGAAGGCTATATAAATGATGCCATTTGCCCATGTGTTTTTATAAAGAAAACAATATCGGAATTTATTGTACTTGCCGTATATGTCGATGACATAAACCTTATTGGAACTCCCATAGAACTCCAAAATGCAATTGATTATTTAAAGAAGGAATTCGAGATGAAAGATCTCGGAAAGACAAAATTATGTCTTGGTTTGCAAATTGAATATTTGGAAAACGGAATTTTTATTCATCAATCTGCCTATATAGAAAAGGTATTGAAACGGTCTTACATGGATGGAGCATATCCTTTAAGTACTCCGATGGTTGTTCGATCACTTGATGTGAATAAGGATCCATTCCAACCGCAAGAAAAGAATGAAGAGCTCTTGGTCCTGAAGTACCATATCTTAGTGCAATTGGCGCACTAATGTATCTTGCAAATACTACAAGGCCTGACATAACTTTTTCAGTTAATGTCTTAGCAAGATATAGCTCTGCTCCCACAAAGAGACATTGGAATGGAATCAAACATATATTGCGGTATCTAAAAGGGACTACCGATATGGGCTTATTTTATAGCAATAATTGCAGTCCTGATCTTGTTGGTTATGCTGATGCTGGATACTTATCTGACCCACACAAGACTCGATCTCAAACAGGTTATGTGTTTATCTGTGGAGGCACTGCCATATCTTGGCGATCGACTAAGCAATCAATTGTGGCTACTTCATCTAATCATGCTGAGATAATCGCTATTCATGAAGCAAGTCGAGAGCGTGTGTGGTTGAGGTCTATAATACATCATATTCGAGACAAATGTGGTTTGAAATGTGACAAACTACCCACGATTTTGTATGAAGACAATGCAGAATGCATAGCCCAATTGAAGGGAGGATTCATAAAAGGAGATAGAACAAAGCATATTTCACCAAAGTTATTTTTCACACATGATCTTCAAAAGAATGGTGATATCAATGTGCAACAGATTCGTTCAAGTGATAATATGGTTGATTTGTTCACAAAATCTCTACCAACGTCAACCTTCAAGAAGCTGGTACACAAGATTGGAATGCGAAGGCTCAAGGATGTGAATTGATGCTCTTTTCAGGGGGAGTTAATGCGCGTTGCACTCTTTTTCTCTTACAAGGTTTTGTCACACTGAATTTTCCTTGCAAGGTTTTTAACGAGGCAACAAAAATGCATTTTGTTAGATATGTGTACTCTTTTTCCTTTTCTAGAATTTTTTTATCCCATTAGGTTTTATTTTAGTTAAGGTTTTAACGAGGCACATTATCTTTGGACATCCAAGGGGGAGCGTTATGAAATATTAGATTATGGTGGATGTCCATAACTCCTATAACACCCACTACTTTTATCCATTATCTCCATAACTCCCACTACTCCAATACTTATGGTTGTAACTCCCACACCTCCATGATCTTCCTCCATGATCTCAAAAGCTTAATGATATATTTATGGAATTCTTTTAGTATACCTCTATGTAGTACTATAAATATATAAATAGAGGATGAGAAATCATTTTGTAATACACTTGGATACATAGAAGAAATATATTCTTTTCTCTATTTCTCTCTACTTTGTTGTCTATCTTTTTGTTTATTTTGAGCTAAGTTTTGTAACATACTTTTTGTATAATAATTATGTAATTATTACATTTTGGTCTGACACTAATAAAGACCTATATTGTTTGAAAGTTTTAGTAGCTAAAATTATTTAGTTTAAGCGATAAAACAGTAACTAGTTTCGGACGAATGAAACTCAACCTTATAGTAAAACTAGTGTGGACGTGTTCGTGTTATGTCTGAGCCCAAGTTCAATTTAAATAGTCGTATATTTTATATATAAGAATGACTAAATCAATAATTACAGGCGAAAAAAATAATGTGTATCTTAACCATTAACAGTATATACATTTACTAATTCATGGTCTCTTATGTATTGTTAAGCTAGTTGAGTAGTTTCATACTATATAAATTTAGATTCATATGTGTAAGATGATAAATTCAATTTCTTTTAACAGCAAATGTCCAAAGAAAAGAGAGCATGAAAAATACAGAAATGCAATTCTTCCCCTTTATGGTGAGTTTCGAAAACTTAAAAGTTTTTTTACGGTGTTATTTGTTTGCTATTCAATTTTTTTTATGGTAAGGTTACTGCATATGCTTCAAGGAGAGCAAATTGATGTTGTGATCAATGATAAAGGGAATGCGAAGGCACCACTAGAGAGTAATGCATTAACCGTGGGTAGAAATGGTCATTCAATACAAGAAGTTGGAACAGCTATAGATGGTGGTGTATCTGTTCCAGTTGCAACAGCAACAAATCCAAGTGACAGGGATGAACAAACAGTAGTCAAACACGTGGGCCATCTTGATCATGTGATTAACGTAAAGGAAAAGGAGATGGGTGACTTAGGTAGTGTGAAGGAGCAGCACCATGATTTTGGTGTGGGCACACCAGGTCAAAAAAGTTGCGGTACTGGTGTGCAACAAAGAAATATCAAGCTAGTGAGGCATGTAATTGATTTTGTGGGCTCACATGCACACTTTGATAATGATAACATTGAGCAAAATTTTGAAAAGAACATACACATGGCCGAAATAATTGACAAACAAAAGCAAAAGGTGGCGGGCCACTTTGGTCTTTTGAGTATTAGTCATGATAATGTCACTTTTGGTAAAGATGAACATGTGGGCTCAACAAAAAAAAAATGGGTATCCAATATCCATAAATAATAATAAACTTGATGAAGTAGTACAACACATGAAAGAGAACCATTATGCTTTCGGTGTCGGCTCATCTGGGCAAAAAAGTGGCGCTACTACTGTGGAAAATTTAAATAATAACCAAGTGGGTCAGCTGTGTCTAATTGAAAATTCCGAAAATCTTGAGCAAAATGGTCAAGAGTTGGCCTCAGCTATTCCGGGCAGTGGCAAAACAGCTGTTGTTCAAACCAGTGCAATCATTTCAGCAGAGGAAAGAAGACTATTGGATTCTATGGACAAGGTAGAGTCTCGAGCCAGTGACGAACGAGGATATGAAAGTAATGAAGAATTGAGCACACCGGAGGAAGTAGGATCCTGTAGTAATACACAACTTCTCGTCAATTCTGGGCAGAAACCAATAAGTATGACCAGTACAACAGATTTTTTACACATGATAAACAACTGTTGGATGCAATGCTAAATGCACATCCCTTTGAAATTTTGGGTCGTGATCCTTATAGCGCTAAACGTGCAAATAGGAGCAAGAATGAGGTACAACAACAAATCAAGCAAAGTGATATTAAATCACAAGATGTACCAAACTTGGATGCACAAGGTGTTTTACACATGTCAAATCATCGGACAATAGAAGAAGGTGACTTAATTGAAGTGCTGCAACAATGAGTCGAAACAGTCCAAATTAACGCTACAAAGGAACAAAAGTCTCAAACAAAGGAAAAGAGTAGGGACGACAATGTTAGACGACCTCCGATGAGAAATGTCAAGCTTAAGCAGGCCGTCCCAACTACGTCAACAAAGTCCAATCAATCTAAAAAGAAATCATAAATTTGAATATTTCTTGAAGAATTGGGATGATGTTGATAAAGAATTACAAATTGAAGAAATTGCAAGGATCGACAAAAAGGGACATCATTGTAACTTTTTCATCATTTGAATCTGCCACTTTGTTAGTATACTCAATTGTAATCTCATCACAGAGTATGTTACAAACTCTGTGATGATCATAAAATATTTGGTCCTGTCAAGTTCGTATTGTTGCATTCCTGTTAATAAGTGAGGTTGTCAAGCCTCAATAGGATTTAGTATGGTAAGTTTAGCCTGGTATGTGTTATATGGGTAACAATACCGGTGCTAATTATCCCTTATTTGTACTTTTTCTAATTGTTGTATTTTCTTGTTTGCTACTAATAAAAATCTAGCCCTAGGCTCTTGCCTAGTGGATTACCAAAAAAAAAAGCATATGCTTCAAGGAAACTTAAGAAACATGAGCAAAATTACCCAAACCATGATCTAGAATTAGAGGCTTTCATTTTCTCTCTGAAAATATGGCGTCATTATTTATATGGGGTTCATGTTGACATATTGCGAATCATAAAATCCTGCAATATATATTCAAGCAAAAAAAATTTAATTTAAGTCAACAGAGGTGGCTCAAATTATTAATGGATTACAATGTTAATTTCTATACCACCTAGGAGCGCAAATGTTGTGGCCGACACATTTAAGTTGGAAGTCAGTATGTAATTTACAACATACAGAAGATTATAAGTTGCGAATGACTAACGACTTGCACCAATTGGCAAATTTAAGTGTATGATTATTTGACACCGGTGACGGAAGAACTATGTCTGAAACGCTGTTGAATCCTCATTAGTGGATGAAGTAAAGTCACGACAATTTAATGATCCAATCCTGGTGAAAATAAAAGAAGGCATTTCAAAAAAAGCAAGTGCTCAAGCTATCGGAGGACAGAGTCCTTGGATACAAGCAACGGTTGTGTGCCCAATATCGGGGACTTCGAGGGCGGATCATGACAGAATTTTCACTAATCTCGATACTCTGTTAACTCGGGGTCAACAAAAATATATAATTGTAGACGATTGAATTTTATTTGAGTTTAAGTTCACTAAATTATTTGGACCACGTGATAAATTCAAAGACGTGTCAGCCCAAATAATGATTATGGGGTAGAATAATTGAATTTATTATTTAAATCCAATATGCGTATATGGATTTAATTAAGAGTCTGAGTTAATTGGCCTAGTTCATCTTGTTCGACTTTAAATGATAAGCCCAAAATCCATGCCACGTGTCAAATGACATGGCATGCCAAGTCAAATCAAGGGCCATTAAAATCATGCCACGCGCATAAGTGATGTAGCATGCCAAGTCAAATGTAAGGGCCAATCAAATATCTCCAAATATTCAACTGACATGATTCAATCAATCATGTGCAAGCTTATCACGTAGCTTTAGTGTAAGGTTTGATGACTCAAGTTGGCCAATCAAATTGGAGGAAAGAGATATGTGTTTATCACAAGTTCTCTCCCCTCCAACTATAAATAGGGGGTCTGCATAAGGCTAAATGGACAAGAAAAAGATAAATATTGAAGCTCTCCTCCACAGTGGTGATTGGAAAGTCTTCCGTATAGCAAGAAGTCTCCAAGGGGTGAGCCGCACGTTTTCCATCCTCCACGTTTGTGATCAAAGCCTAGCTCCACATTCGTGGTCAAATCTCGACTACAAGTGGTCCATCAATTCAAGAACAAGCGAAGCTCTCGAATTGATGGTCGTGAGGAGAAAAATCAAAGGATTACATATTTTAAAATTAAGATTGTTCAAAGATTGTAACCTGCGTAAGTTATTGAAATACAAATACTTTTTCTGTCGCTATATTTCTTGTCTTGATTATTATTTTTAGGAATGAAATTTTAATTGTTACAAATTTTGGCACACTCTCATCTCTTCTCTCCAATAATCAAAATCCAAGAAGGCTAAAATGGCTTCAAAGAAAATCAACTCTGGTTCAACTTCCACCAAGGTTGCTAACTCCAGGTTCTATGCTGATGTGGAAAGCATCATCGATGTTACCTTTGGAAGCTTCAGGCCAGTTACGAGGAGCAAAGCAAGCTCTTTAGAACAACAAGCACCCAAATTTCCATCTGCATCAACCCCTATTTTCGGATCTTCATCCTCAAAAGGAGCAAGATCTTCCACAAACGCATTTGAAGGAGGAAGCGATGTTGCTGAAAAGATCATGAGAACTCTTGCTCTGCTTGACCTCTCCAGATCCAAGCACTCTGTTGTGAAGGAAGATGATGATGCTTCAAGTGATGGATCCTCCCCACTTACACCACATAGTGTGAGCCGATTAAGGATCAATCTGTGTGAAAATCCATGGTACTTTCCGTCGTCCACGACAATCATGCAAGCGACTGTGACAAATGCTTCATCTATGGAGGAGAAATTGGCAAACTTGACGGAAGAAATCGCTGGCTTGACCAAATGCATGCAAAACCAAGAGGCTAGATCGACAAACTAGAAGACAGGATGGGAATCTTGATGGAAGAAGAATCCACCCATGCACTCAGCATGCTCCCAGAAGTTCTAGAGAATGACTCTCCTCCAAGATAAGCTGTATCCACTAAGGTTGTCCCTGTCTCATCTAAATGAATGATTCCAATCAATCAACTGAAGTAGTTCATTGAAGGAACCATTAAGAACAAATATGATGTTGCTGCCAGATCCTGCCCTTACATATGCAAAGTACACTGCAACGGTCGATATGTTGAAGATACCTTCTGGCTATCAACCTCCAAAGTTTTAACAGTTTGATGGTAAAGGTAACCCCAAGCAACATGTTGCGCACTTCGTGGAGACGTGCAATAATCCTGGGACTTTATGGATATTACCTCATCAATCAGTTTGTCTACTCGTTAAAAGGAAATGCTTTTGACTGGTATACAGACCTCGAGGATGGATCTATCAATAGCTAGGATTAACTAGAGCAAAATCTCCTCAATCGCTTTTATAGTACGAGACATACTGTGAGTATGATAGAACTTACAAATACTCGTCAACAAAAAGGGGGAACCAGTTATCGGTTTTATCAACCATTGGAGGAATGCAAGCCTCAACTGCAAAGACAGGCTTAGTGAAGCTTTAGGCATAGAGATGTGCATCCAAGGCATGCATTGGGGATTGCGCTACATCTTACAAGGTATCAAGCCTGAAACATTTGAAGAACTTGCAACTCGTGCCCGGTGTAAATGAAAGGCTGCCCATCTATGAACCTCTCAAAGGGAATGACAAGCAAGAAGTCAGGAAGTGGGACAAGTTCGTACCCAAGTCTGAAAGCAAAGAAGTTATGAATGTCAATACGTCATCTGTGAAGTTCATGACGAAGGTGAGCAAGAAGAAGAGAATGAAATCCACTTCTTTTCAAGATAAGCCAAGTGAAAAGTTGACTCTAAAAGAATTGCAGGAGAAAGAGTACCCATTCCTAGATTTTGATGTGCCATCCATTTTCGAGGAACTCCTCGAGTTAAATATCATTGAGCTTCTGGAGATGAAGTGACCAAATGAAGCTGGGAAAACAAATGACCTAAATTACTGCAAATATCACCGACTTGTAAGCCACCCTCTAGAGAAGTGCTTTGTCTTCAAGGACAAAGTCATGGACTTGGCTTACGAAAAGAAGATCGTGCTTGAAGATGAGAAATAAGCGCAAACCAAGTCTTTATCACCTTTGGCTCCTTAGTCTAGATGAAGTATGTGGTTTTAAAGAAAGAAAAGATGAAGAATTACTGGAGAGCGACAAAGCTAAATTCAATCAACCTGATGATGATGAAGGTTAGACATTGGTGACTCGTCGTAGGCACCATAAAAGGAGCCCACATAAAGAATCAATAGAACAACCAACAAGGAAAATGATGGTAAAAAGACCAAGGAGATGGAATCAAGTAAAATATTTGAAGAAAGCAAAAGTGGAGGTGAACCATCCTCAAAAGGCACGACATCCAGTGACCTTGTAGGAGTTCTTACCAAATTGGTTCCACATGAAGATTTACCATGAGGGTATTGAGGCCTCTTGTTGCAAAGCTGATAAATGGGAAGAAAAGAGTGATGTCCTCACCATCTTTGGAAAAGCTCATCGAGTCCACTCCTCAAGAAGTTAATGCTTGTGAGGAAAAAGTCACGTTCACAAATGACGATCTTATGCTAGGCGACACTCTTCATAACCACCCATTGTACCTGATTGGCTATATGAGTGATGAAAAGGTAAATCAAATTTTGGTTGATAGAGGATCCTCAGTGAATATTTTGCCAATTCGCATTGTGAAAGAACTTTGTATTCCCATGAACGAACTCTCAGAAAGTCATGTGATGATCCAAGGATTCAACCAAGGGGGGGAAAGAGCCATAAGCGCGATCAGGATTGAAATCACCTTTGAAGATATGCAATCAAGTGCATGGCTACATGTGATCGATACAAAGACTTCATACAATGTCTTGCTTGGGAGGCTTTGGATACATAAGAACGAAGTGGTTCCATCTACCTACCATCAATGTTTGAAAATACTATGAGGGTGAAGTAGAGAAGAAGATAGTTGTTGATGATGAGCCATTTACCGAGGCTGAGTCACACTTTGAAGATGTAAAGTTCTACTTGAAGGAATTCATTGTGAAGGAGATAAAAGCTAATGGTAGTGTGAAAAGCAAGAATGATGAGCCCATAACTAAAAGAGCCGAGGTAACTATTGGTAAAGACAAAGCAGTTACTAAGGAGGTACATGCCAACGTGAATAAATTTTATAAAGGGGGTATCGCATCTTTTGGGGAAAAAAGTAAGTCATGTGCTCCATATGTCCCTAAAAGGAACAAAAACGAGGGCGAATCATCTAATCTCCAAACTAAGACGCTAAAGGAGTTAACTCTTCCGGTAAAACGAATTGAGGCAGTAAAGTTGTCCTCAAAGCCGCTTGCAGTGTTTGTAGCCCAAAATCATTGGCAGAATGTGGCACTCCATACAAAGAAACAGATGAAGGTTTTGATCCTAACGCTTAGAAGCTATTTGCAAAAGGTGGATACAATCCCTATGAGCCGTCAAAGTTAGGGAAGCTCCCATCAGAAGATGCAATGAGGCAACCACATGAAGGTTTGAGATACAAGAAACCATCACCAGTGCGCATCTCAATAAAAAAGGCGAGAAATAATTATATCACTATAGAAAATGAAACGACCGCTTCTAACGGGCCTTTTGTCTTTGATAGACTTGGAAAATCGACTGTGATGACCTCCATGTTTGAAATATTGGGTCTCTTAGGATTTCAAAAGTTTGGTTCCTTCTACAATGAGGCGACAAACAAAACTTGTGTTTTCATGCGAAAAAATACTGAAGGTAAAGCCATATACTGTAATCTACACTAAGGAACCTGACAAGGATGAAAAAAGTGTGGGTTCTTCGTATCATGTTACTGTGTTGAGAATGGCGTTCCATCTTCAATAAAGGATAATGCGGAATTGGAGGATATTTCATCGTGTTATCACAGATCCTTCAATAATGGGGACTCTTAAGAAGATGAAGATGTGAATGATGCTCTACCTGAACTTGAAGAAGTAGAGAAAACGATAGTTGATGCCTTAAAAGAAAGCCTTGGTACCGATGAAGAACCAAGACCCACCTACATAAGTGCTTTGTTACAATTTGATGAAGAGAGCACTTATATTGAGCTACTCAAGGAGATTAGGGATGTCTTCGCTTAGAGTTACAAAGAGATGCCTGGCTTGAACCCGAAAGTAGCAATCCATCACCTTTCAGTCAGAAATGGTGCTCGCCCTGTTAAATAAACTCAAAGACGCTTTAAGTCGGACTTTGTCCCCTTGATTGAAACCGAAGTTAACAAACTCATCGAAGTTGGCTTTATTCATGAAGCTAAATACCCTACATGAGTTTCAAGTATTGTCCCTATAAGAAAGAAGAATGGCCAGATTCAAGTATACGTTGACTTTAGAGATCTTAACAATGCATGTACAAAAGATGAATTTTCACTTCCTATTCCAGAGCTGATGATCAATGCTACTACTGGTTATAAGGTAATATCTTTCATGGACGTTCGTCGGGCTATAACCAAATACGCATGGTACCAAAAGATGAAGATCTTACTGCATTTCGTACCCTAAAGGGTATTTATTGCTACAAGGTAATGCCTTTTGGCTTGAAGAATACTGGTGCTATTTTCCAAAGAGCTATGCAAAATATTTTCGACGATCTTCTCCACAAGAATGTCGAATGCTACGTTGACGACTTAGTGGTAAAATAAAGAAAGAAGGGCGACCACTTGAAGGACTTGAGGATGGTATTTGAATTGGTCCGTAGGTACCAACTTAGGATGAATCCATTGAATGGTGCCTTTGGAGTTACTTCTGGAAAGTTCCTTGATTTCATTGTTTGACATCGACGGATCGAAATTGATCAAGCTAAAATGGATGCCATTTTGAAAATTCCTGAGCCTCGGGATATCCATGAATTGAAAAGTCTGTAAGGAAAATTAGCGTACCTTAGGATATTCATCTCGAACCTAGCTGGGAGGTGTTAACCATTCAATCGCCTTATGAAGAAAGGTGGCCCTTTCAAATGGGACCAAGCATGCAGTAATGCCTTTGAGAGCATTAAATCCTACTTGATAAAGACTTCGGTTTTAGCAAGCCCTATACCAGGAAAGCCAGTAATATTATACATTTCGGCACAAGAAAGGTCCATTGGAGCATTGTTGGCCCAAGAAAATAGTGAAGGAAAAGAAAAATATCTTTGCTACTTGAGCTGGATGATGACACCGAACGAGCTAAATTATTCACCAATTGAAAAGTTGTGTTTGGCGCTAGTCTTCTATTCAAAAGTTGAAGCACTACTTTCAAGCTCATATTGTTCGTCTTGTCTCTAAGGCAAATCCCATCAAGTTCGTGATGTCAAAACCTATTCTTAGTGATCGACTAAAGAGATGGTACCTCCAATTTCAACAATTTGAGATTGTGTACATCCCTCAAAAGGCTGTAAAAGGACAAGCATTGGCAGACTTCTTGGCAGATCATCCAATACCTGATGAGTGGGAGCTAACCGGCAAACTACCTGATGATGATGCAATGGTTGTTAAAGTTCAACCTCCATGGAAGATGTACTTTGATGGTGCTGCAGATCGTGGAGGAGCTGGTGCTGGCATAGTATTTGTCACTTCCCAAGGTGAAGTCTTGCCGTACTCGTTCACCTTGACACAACTTTGTTCCAATAGTATTGCTGAGTACCAAGCATTAATACTTAGGCTTGAAATGGTCGTTGATATGAAGCAATTTCAACTGAAGGTGAAGAAAAATGAACTCAAGCATCTCTTCATTGTTTCTGAAGTCAAGAAACAGGAATGGCGACAACCAATTATTGACTACTTGTGCTATGGGGTACTTCCAGAAAATTCGCGAAGAAGAACTGAAATCCGTCGTCGTGCCCCTCGTTTCCTTTATTACAAAGATACCCCATACATAAGATCATTCAAGGAAAAACTCTTGCGATGCTTAGGGGAAGATGAAGCACGCCAAGATTTCCAAGAAGCGCATTCTGGGGTATATGGGTCACACCAGTTTGGACCAATGCTCCACTTCCATATAAAAAGGATGGGATACTATTGGTCAATAATGGTAAAAGATTGCTTGGACTAAGCTCCAAGATGAAAGTCTTGTCAATTCCATACAAATTTTAATTCATCAACCTCCTAAAATTTTGCACTCGACAACAATATCCTGGCCGTTTAACGTTTGGGGATTGGATGTTTTTGGACCACTGCCAAAGTCCTGTGGTGGGCACCTATACATCCTGGCTGCAATTGACTACTTCTCAAAATTGGCTGAAGTTGTTGCTCTTAAGGAAGTAAAGTAGGAAAATGTTGCAAATTTCATTATTATTTATCGCTTTGGCATTCCTCATTACTAATAACGGATAATGGAAAGCCATTTGATAATAGGTTGGATGAATAAGGTTTGTTATATCTTTGGCTTCAAGCAACGTAACTCTTCGATTTACAATGCTACTACCAATGGTCTAACTGAGGCATTCAACAAAATTCTATGCAAATTGCTAAAGAAAATCGTCTCCAAATCCAAAAGAGATTGGAATTACTGTATGGAAGAATCTCTATGCATATAGAACGACTCACTACACGCTAACACAAGCAACTCCTTATTTACTCATTTGTGGAAACCAAGCAGTCTTTCCACTTGAGCGTCAAATACCTTCATTAAGACTGGCTTTTCAAGAAGGGTTCACTGATGAAAAATGCTCGACTTCGATTAGTAGAGTTGGAGGCTCTTGATGAGAAGAGGTTGGAAGCTCAACAAAGTCTTGAATGTTATCAAGTTCGATTGACTTGCGTCTTTAATAAAAGAGTTCGCCCTAGATCCATTCAAGTAGGAGATCAAGTCCTTGTCGTACGAAGACATATATAATACTTCCCATAAACCTGTAGGGAAGTTCACTTCAAAATGGGATGAGCCATATGTTGTACAAGAATCTTACTCAAGTGGGGCTTACAAGTTGGTTGATGCAGATGACATGAGAATCGGCCCTATAAATGGGAAAGTTTTTGAAGAAGTACTATCCTTGAAGTTTCAAAGCTCATCGACGTATGAGCCTAAAATACAAGTCATGATGCTCCTTGATGTATGAGCCTAAACTGTACGTTCCTACACTCTTTGACCCGCATGAGTCTAAACTCTATACGGCCCAACCAAAAATAAAAAGAAGTCTACTAGGTTGAAAACCTCGCGAGAGGCGGCTTAGGAAAAAATTAGGACATAAAATTAACTCATCCCTCTGAACTAAGTTATGAATTTATCCTCTTCACCGAGGTACATAGGCAGCTTAGACTTCTATTTTAAGTTCAGTCGCATGAGTTTTGAAAAAATAAAAGTTTGGATCATTACATTAAATATTCCAAGTGTAGAGGCACGTATCTATGAGGAAAATGAGATGATTTGAATTGAAGTATACAAGATGTTTTATTGCATCAATAGTACAAAATTTTATACATCCCAAAATGTAGCGACAACATGAACTAGATATTTTTCTATACAAAAGCCTAAATCATGAAATGATCATAAACTAGGCTTTGTTGCAGAAGCGTCTAAATGCTTTTCTAAGTCTATATGACATTTCCACATTTGATGCCATCCTCAATTGTTGGTTGAAGGTCCCAATCACCATGGGAGCCGCCATTGATGAGCATTAAGACTATCAACAAATCAAGTGCAATAGATGATGAAGGGGTGGCTCCATATCTTGTATGATAACTCGGATTGATATCCGGACTCTTTGAGCTTCTTTGCAAGTCTGCAAAAGAAATAAATGAAGAGATAAGATTTTGATGCATATAGCCAAAGCTACTACATGCACGGTTGTAGAGTCAATTTCAAGAAGAAGAAAAAATATATATTTGTAGGACAACTCAGAGAGCATAGGGAGGAAAGCAAGCTCGACAAATGATGGGATCAACTTGGGGAAAACTACTACGGTCCATCTTGAAGATGTTCTACTCCTAATATTTTATATATTGTAGATTTGGATGTCTAGTTTGTAATAACACCAACTGTTTGCAATTTGGAGGCCCCGAGCTGAAGATATGATTTTTTTCGTCGGAACTACATGAATCTAAAAGATACGACAGCTACGTAGAATTTGAGAATTTTCTGTTTCTATATTGGAAGGAGTTCTTCCACGAAACTCATATGTATTGCAGATCTATGAGTTTACTTTCTAACAACGCAAATGGATCACAATTTGGAGTCTCCTTGCTTGAGATATAAATATTTCGACATGAGTGTGCAAAGCAAAAACAAACACAAGATAGACATCGATCAGGAGCGACTCAAAGTAATATCGCGACCAATCTAAAAGGTTTTCTTGAAGCGATATTTTCAGGTGTTGTAGGTCTCAAACTTATCTTTTCGATGTTGCAGATGTCTTGGGATTCCGATACCCATAGCTTGAGATATGACGTTTTCTACAAAAGTGCACAAAGCTGGATCGCAAGTGCGGTAAACATGAGGAGCAATTTCAAACTACTGTTGCGGGCGATCCGAAAAGAGTTCGTCCTTGATATCTTCATATGTTGTAGAAATTGTAGTGTTTTCTCCAATGACGCAGATGGTTTGCAATTCCGACACTTGTAAATCGAGATATGAATACACAGATGGCTTGCGATTCCAACACTTGTAGATTGAGATATGAATTTTTCGACGAGTGCACACAAAGCTGAATAATGAGTTCGGTAGACAGATTGGTGAATTTCAAAATATTTCTGCGGCTAATATACTAGGAATCCTTCCATGATGTTTTGATGATTTCCTTACCCCTGACTCTTCTTTCCAGTGGCTCAGACGTCTAGCGATTTGAATGTTCTTAGCTTGAGATATGTGCATTCCAATGACAGCATGCAATATTGTGAAGCCGGAATGACAGACTTGTGCATCGCCTCAAATGTTCATTCTGACTAGTCTAGTTTCAAGTCTTCATTCTGCAGAACCAAGTGGATTGCAGTTTGGACACTCCTAGGTTGAGATATAGTTTTTTTCCATGCAAACATGAAATGCTATAAAACCAAAGTAGTAGAGACACGCCAAGTGCTTGCTCGCCGAAGTTGGAAAGTCCAACTCCAAGCCTGTTCCGTGCCAATTGCAAGAATGACGAGTTTTTCCACATGCACGCTTGCATAGAAGAATACAGTCGCTCCAACTCCAAGCCTCTTCTGCGCCAATCCGATGAGAGGTGCCATGTGCTCGCTCTTCAAGGATGAACTTGGTCATTATCTTTGGCATGACCATGGATTTCGAAGGTAAGATACCAAAGGGCTAGACATAACGAAATTCGGATTCACAATACACAAGATATGATCTCTTTTGCAAAAAAAACAAAACAAAAAGAAAGTACACGAGTTTGAAAGTTTACTGCGGTTAGGCCAACTTCAAGAATTTTCCGTTGATATCTCAAAAGGAGTTTTGTTATGTAAATCATATCAGTTGTAAGCCTCTGAGTGTACTTTCTAACGGAGTAATTGGATTTCAATTCCAATACCCCTAGCTCAAGATACATTGTTTTTCGCTAAAAGTACGCGAATCAAAACTTTTACGAGAGTTAGGCCAACTTCAAAAAATTTCTATTGTCAGAATTCGTTTTGCTATGAAAATCGTATGAGTTGTAAGCCTCTGACTATACTTTCTACGAGCAAACGAATTTCAATTATGATTCCTCTAGCTCAAGATAATTTGTTTTTGCTGAAAGTACACGAATTTAAAAGTTTACTGGAGTAAGGTCGACTTCGAGAAGTTTCTATTGACAGCCTTGAAGGATTTCTAATATGAAATGCATATATGTTGAAGGTCTCTAAGTTTACTTCCTAACAGCAAAGACGGATCAGAATTCTGACACTCCTAGCACGGGATGTGATGTTCTACGCTGAAAGTAAGCAAACATGTAAAATTACTGTAGTTAGAACAAATTCAAGAAACTACTGCAACTTAATCCAGAAAGAATTTTGATCTTAAATTTTGACACGAGGATGCGGTATAAGCCAAGTTTCAGATGCATAAACTAACTTTTGGGTTGCAGTTGCCTACATTAAGGCATGGCTAGTTCAGCAAGAGTGGACAAAGCCGTGAATGGAGCGAGTCATGATTGGAGGTCGACTTCAAAACAAAAAATTAGTGTTGGTTCGTCCAGAAGGATATTCAATCTGAAACTTTAATATGTTGCAGCGCTTGATACCTGGTTTTTAGGGGATTAAGGGTTTCGTGATTTGAGCGCTTCTAATTGAAGATACAGATTTTTCCCACTAGAGCGCGCAAAGCTGTAAAACATATGTATCTAACTTAGAGATTAACTTCAGGAATCAGATCAGACCAACGCGGAAGGAATTTCAAGGCGCATGAAGTGAAAAACATATATTGTAATAGAAAACAACTCTACTGCACGTGATCTTCACGGCCTCTCCAACATCATATCATGAAGCTTTTACTGTGTACTATTTTCTTAACTTGGCATAGGCTTTCAGTACAAACGGACGCTCTGCGAAGTCCCTAAAACATCTGAGCAAGTCGTCCAATAAGAAGACATCAAATACGTGCATCCAGTAAAGAGTCACCTAAATATGTTTGTTACCGAATGGAGTCCAAGTCTCGCACTTGGGAATGGTCATTCGACTGAAGCTTCTATGAGTAGCTGGCTATAACAAAAAAATAGCATTTCCAACGCAGTGGAAACTGAACCAAACAACAAAAGGGAATTCTTCTGAGAAGCATAATTAAAGCAGCGCAACAACTTTGATCACTATCGGCAAAATAACATACCATTGTGAAGTAAACATAGCCGATCGAGCTCAAATTGCGACGCTAATAAGTGCGGCAATGTTTCATTCGGCAATGTCTCCAATAACGGAGCAAAGAATCTGAAAAACAACTTTGGTTGTTCAACTACCTTTCTTAGCAACATCAAGAAGCAGTGATTAACAAACATAGGGTGCAACTCTGACCAGCAACACACAAAAATGGAAATTAGACAAAAGTGCAAAGATGGAGAATCAGCCAAGAAAAGAATCTGAGCGTAATATGTTTCAGAAATAAACTGTTTCAGAACTATGACACCAGTTAGTTTTTCTCATTTAACCTCGATATAACTGTATAATTCATACATGCCATAATTCACAGGAAACTCAAAATTCAATGAGATAGTGCAAATAAAAAGAAAGTACTTTTATTTCTCTAAGAAAAGAAATATCAATACATGATATCCGTCTAAAAAGGGAAAGAAGCACGGGATCCTAAACAAAAACATAAAAAAACCTAAAGTTATGGAAAAGGTTTGAAGCTACGGATTTGCTGTATACTCGTCTTAGCTGCATCTTTCAAGAGGGACAGTTTCTCTGCTTCATCATCCAATAACGGAATATTTTCCTCAATGGTATAAATCTTGCCTTAGGTAACAGTGATTTCCTTTTGACTTTTGGATAGCTTCTCTTGTTGTTTATTCAGGAGCATGATGATATTCTTCTTTTTAGAGGTCAGTGCTGCTAATTGTGTCCCGACACTCGCAAGAGCCACTTGAAGTCTTTCAACGGACTCATTTGCCTTCCCATATTCCAACTTCGCATCATCGAGGCATTATTGCGCATTAGACAGTGAATCTTAGTGTAATTCTTTATTCATCTTGGACGATCTTAAAGCATCATACTCTGCACAAGTCTTGAAGAAAGCTTCAACAAGATCCTCCAAAGTATAAATATCAATGATATTCAAGCTTCATATTTCCGTAAGAGTCAAACTAATACTTTCCTCCAACTTCATAAAGTTGTCCCCAAATTCTATGGAAAACTCTTTGATCCATTCGCGCAATCCACACCACATCACAGAAACAAAAGTTGATTTGACATGACAAATAGTACCATGCGGCTCTTTGCTTGAAGCACCAGGCTGCAACGTCTATGAGGAAGGCCCGAACGATTTTGGTTGCATGAACTCAGTTGTTGCAGCCGTAGCTTCACTCGTCACAGCTGGTCGGATAAACTTTCTGTTAACCAGAGAAGAAGAATATGGCTTTCTAGGTGGAATTAACTCCACCAAAGAGGCTCCACCCATACCATAATCCTTAGAACTATTTGGTGACTTGAGGGAGCTCTTTGCGGTCATACCAAGATCATGTATATCGGCAAAGCAATCCTCAATAATGTCACCCCCAAGCTCATCATTGCATAATTTTTGAAGATCCGACTAAACATAGATATATATATATATATATATATATATATATATATATATATATATATATATATATATATATATATATATAAGAAGAAGAAGAAGAAGAAGAAGAAAAAGCAGTTAGTATTCTAAAGAAAAAGGAAAAAAAAGGAAAACAAATAAAGTAATAGGAATACAAGCAAGAAAAACTCTACTTGTTCTGGTAATTCAGGGAATGGCATTATTAAGCCTGTATCCTCATCCAAAAAGGCATCATCCTCAATAATGATGGTATCTAAGGCAGTAGTACCAAAACAGTCGTCACCCAACTCCTTCCCCTTCTTGTTCGAGTAGTTCCAATGGTGGTCTTCACTAGATTCACTCTCTACTGGACTGGAAGTTGTAGTAATATCTGCAATACCATTTGGCGAAATGGGAAGATGGTTTTTCTCTTCACAAAGTGGCATAAGGTTGGGCTCTCTATCATTGCCCTGGTTTGACAAAACTAGACGCTCCTTCCTTTTGCAAGAATCACTGGATACCTTGGGGGCAATAGTAGTTGTTTTCAAGGCTAATGAAAGTCCACTTTCTTTCAATTTCGCCGGTGCATCCACAGACATATAAAGGGTCTGGGCTGCTTTCGGAAGGTCATTTGACTTCGTCTTAGGCTTGGAAGAATGAGAAGGTAGCTTTACTTTCAGTCGACTCGGGACCCCTTTAGATCACACATGCACTTGATCTTACCTTGGACTTGTCGAAACAATATGAGGGCTCTTTTTTGAAATCTAGTTGAAGTATTGGCCACCAGTCTATGTACTCACAAGTCATTAAAGGCACATTGTTTACTGGACGTAGTGGCACAATGAATTTCGAGGAGGTACCAAGACGTGTGGATGAATCCCAAGTTGCACTAGTGCCTGCAACGTACCATTATAGGGTTGCTCCATTAGATCTCAAGGGATGTCTTTGCAAAAACCAAACTGCCTACTAAAACATGTGAGGGCTGTAGGACTCCACGATAAAAGTAACATCATGCCTAACAGTGAGATAGCTAGAGCGAAGAGATATAATAAAACTCAGTGAACGAATTTGAAAGTTTGCCATTGTCTGTAAAGTGTAACTCTTTGCCGTCCAGCAATCCCAAATGGTGGAGTTGACGGGTATCATCTTGTTGGAACAACATTCGAGCATCAGAAAGGTTGAAATATTTAGCCTTCTTCTCGCCTGAAATTTTGCATAAGGGTAAACTTCGGTGCGTGTGATTAACACACTGGCGGGTCTCAAAATACTCTCCCATCCAACCATACACATAGTGTATAGGAAAAATTACATCAGTTGCAATCAGGTCATTAGAAGTGGAGATCTCCCTCAATCCACGATATATGCTCGCAAGGATTGGGACTGCTAAAGAGAATTTTACTCCATGAGCCATTAATCTTGCAACTTTGAAAACACTAGCACGAACTTGGTCAACCTTCTTATTTGGAAGCACAAACTTACAGATACAACATGCAAGGAAAGTCGCCAAATTAGTCTCATTTGTAAGAGACTCCTCCACACTTAGCTCAAAAAAGGGGCATTCTCCTCATTTGTTCGTGGCAGAAAGGTTTTGTCTATTTGTCCCGAAGGATTATGATTCTTCCTCGGCTTGGTGGTCTGCACCTTTGACATCTTTTACGGAGGATCAACATACCTTCTTGGCCCTCTGAACCAGAACCCCACCCAATCATGGATGGAAACCTCATGAAATTCCCTTTTTGCAAGTCTGTGGAACGCTGAGTATAAGCATCTTTCTGGGAGGAATGTCTTTGCTTGATGGTCAACTCCTTCACCGAAGGAACTACTTCATCATAAAATGACTCATGCACGGGAAGGCCTACAATGGTTTGTTAGAATTATGATTCCTACTAAAATACAATAGCCTTCATATCGAATAATTTGGAATGAACAACAACATGAGCGGAAGCGTACCTGAATCCATTTGTGGAAATTCTTAAGCCTCCTTTGATGATTGTTTGAAAGCTCCTTAATCCTAACTTCAAGATTGTCTTGAAGTCTTACACAAGAATTTCACAAGATTGTTTCACAAGTATATCTTCCAAACAATAAAATATTGGAGATTGGTTTTCCACAAGAATATGCAAGACAAAGATTGGTTCTCTTGATTCAATGGGAAGAAGAAGAGATTGTCTTGCTATAATGTGGGAACCATAACCCCCACTTTATAACAAATGAGTTACAAAAATCAAGAGTCACAAGCATGTAACCATGGTTACATATATGTAACCTTAGTTAGCCCATCATTAACTAAGGTTACCCTTTTGGGTATCTACACATTGGTCCTACACTTTATATGACAACACATTGGCCCCCTTAACTTAGTGTCCATAAGACCACTTATTTAGGCCAAACCAAAAGATAGCACATAACATATAATTTATCCACATATTGTTCATATGTATGTAGATATAAGTCCATATATCTTACAATCTCCCACTTGGACGAGATACACATACATATGTACAAACCTTAGTATTATATGTTACAATATAACCTTAGGAGCTCAAAATTGCTATCATAATAAAATTGTCATGAACAATCCGGTCCATCAATCATACCAACATAGGAACTAAGAGCTCTTCGTTACTCATTCGTAACTAGAACCAACATAGATCACGTATATCAATATAACCAACGACATGGATCAAGTGTAGGTATGTAGCATGGAAATAACATAAAGTGTGGTCAATAGAATGTCTATTTCCAACTGGTTCTCTTTATTGAGATCAATCATAAACTGTAAGAGTACAAAAACTTTAAAACTGAATATCTGCACAGATATAACTGAATTACTGAATTTCTGAATATAATGGACAATACATAAATGTACAATACAAACTCCCACTAAAATACATAATCCTTATCTGATTTGACACCCATACAAGCAATATGCTCATGAAATACTTTTGGTGTCAATCCCTTAGCGAGCGGATCCGCAAGCATGGAGTTTGTACTAATGTACTCAATGCACAATTCTCCATTTTGTACTCTTTCTTTAACAACCCGAAATTTGACGTCCAATGTTTTGCTTTCGTCAAACTACTGTTGTTATTGGCATAAAGGACTGCCGATCTGTTGTCGCATAATAGCCTAATTGGCTTTTTAATGCTATCAACAATCCGCATTCCACCAACAAGATTCCGCAGCCATAATGCCTCATTGGATGCTTCGTAACATGCCATGAATTCCGCTTCCATGGTGGAAGTGGCCGTAAGAGTTTGCTTAATGCTTCTCCAAGAGATAGCACCGCCAGCAAGCATGTAAATATAGCCTGAAGTAGACTTCAAATTATCCTGACATCCAGGAAAATCGGAATCGGTATACCCAATGATCTCAAGATGGTCCGATCTCCGATATGTAAGCATGTAATCCTTTATTCTCTGTAAGTACCTCATGACCCTTTTGGCTGCCTTCCAATGGTCCATTCCCGGATTGCTAAGATATCTGCCTAGCATCCCAACAATGTATGCTATATCAAGTCGTGTACATACCTGAGCATACATCAGACTACCTACAGCCGAAGCATAAGGCGTCTTCTGCATTTCCGAAATTTCATAATTATTATTTGGGCACTGTTTGAGACTAAACTTGTCTCCTTTAGCAACAGGGGTGTTGCCTGGTTTACAATCCTGCATGCCAAATCTTTTCAGAACCTTATCGATATAGCTCTTTTGTGATAGACCGAGAACACCTTTGGAGCGATCTCGTTGTATCTGAATTCCTAATACAAAAGAAGCTTCACCAAGATCTTTCATTTCAAATTTCTTTGAAAGAAATTTCTTAGTTTCATGCAATAATGCTATATCATTACAGGCAAGCAGTATGTCATCGACATATAAAACCAGAAAAATATACTTACTCCCACTGAACTTATGGTATATACTGTCATCACCAACATTCGGTTCAAAACCAAAAAATGTAATGACTGCATGAAACTTATAATACCATTGACGGGAAGCCTGCTTGAGCCCATAGATGGATTTCTTTAATTTGCAAACTTTTTTCTCTGATTCATCCGAAACAAAGTTTTCAGGTTGCACCATATAAATTGTTTCCTCAATGTCACCATTGAGAAATGCTGTGTTAACATCCATCTGATGAAGCTCAAGATCAAAATGTGCTACTAGTGCCATTATAGTCCTGAAAGAGTCTTTCGTTGAAACTGGAGAGAAAGTCTCTTTATAGTCAATGCCTTCCTTTTGAGTGTAGCCTTTTGCGACAAGACGAGCTTTATACTTAATAACATTGCCCCCTGAATCCCTTTTGGTTTTAAAAATCCATTTACAACCAATAGGTTTAATACCTTCGGGCAACGTAACAAGCTCCCAAACGTCATTATCGCTCATAGACTTCATCTCATCATTCATGGCATCAATCCACTTTTGAGAGTTAGAACCCTTAATGACTTGATGGAAGTTGATTGGATCATCTTCCTCAAGTCCAGTATCACTTTCTTGTTCTTGGAGAAATACAACATAATCATCCGGAATTGCATTTCTCCTCTCTCTAGTGGATCTCCTTAATGGCACTTCAGTTTCTTGAGGTTGTTGAGTTTGATTTTCATTAGTAATATCAGGGTCCTGATGGGGGAGATTTTCAAGATTGTCTTGAACTGGAGTTGTGTGATCCGTATCAGGAATAGAACACCCTGACCAAGATCAACAACTTGAGGGAAAGACACATGTTCTTCCTCAAAGACAAAATCTCTAACAACTTTATCTCCCCACCCCCCAAACTCAATATCCTCAAAAAACCTAGCATTACCCGTCTCAAAAATAGTTCTTGAAGTGGGATCATAAAACTTAAAACCCCTGGACCTTTCAGAGTATCCAACAAAATAGCTACTAACCGTCTTAGCGTCCAGTTTCCTTTCATTCGGCCTATAAGGCCTTGCCTCAGCTGGACAACCCCAAATGTGTAAATGCCTAATACTGGGTTTATGCCCAGTCCAAAGTTCATATGGGGTTTTGATTGTAGCTTTAGTTGGAACTCTATTAAGAATATAAGCTGCGGTTTTTAATGCTTCTCCCCAGAGTGAGTCTGGCAAAGTAGTACGACAAATCATACTTCTTACCATATCCTTAAGGGTCCTATTTCGTCTCTCAGCTACACCATTCATCGTAGGACTTCCTGGCATAGTATACTGAGGGACAATCCCACACACATCTAGGAATTTAGCAAATGGCCCTGGACGTTGTTCACCTGAACCATCATATCGACCATAGTATTCACCACCACGGTCAGATCTAACGGATTTAATCCTTTTGCTTAGTTGATTTTCAACTTCAGCCTTAAATGATTTGAACACGTCTATGGATTGGGACTTTTCATGAATAAGATATAGGTACCCATAACGAGAGTAATCGTCTATGAATGTGATAAAGTATTGTTGACCATTCCTACAAGGAGTAGGAAATGGCCCACAAATATCCGTATGTATCAATTCTAAGACGTCCGAAGCTCTCTTAGCACCTAATCTCGTCTTGTTTGTTTGTTTTCCCTTGATACACTCAACACATATATCCGAATTTGAGGAATCAAGAGAATCAAGAATTCCATCTGACACTAGTTTCTGAATTCTTTGAATGGATATGTGACCCAAACGTTTGTGCCAGAGTGATATAGAATTCTCATTAGTTAATTTTCTTTTGGTACAACTTAAACTTGTATGCAAGGTTTCATTATTTGAGGTTATTGTATCAACCAAATATAGACTATCAAATGTTGATAAAAGACCAGTACTGATAAGATTTGAATTCTGAAAGAGACTAACTTTATTGTCACCAAAAGAACTTGAATAACCGGATATGTCCAATTTGGGAACTGAAATTAAATTCCGTCTAAAAGACGGTACAACAAAAGTATCATCCAAATCTAAATAAAAACCGGTCTTAGACAACAGCCTAAACTTTCCAATAGCCTCAACTGGCACCTTCTTGCCATCACCCGCATAGATGTATCTTTCACCATCATTTGGTTTTCGGCAGTTCAGGCAACCCTGCATAGATATACTTATGTGAGTAGTAGTAGCAGAATCTACCCACCAAGTATCCTTAGGTACCGAAATTAAATTAACTTCAGAACAAACAAGAGAAAGAAATGTACCTTTTTTCGCACGCCAAGCGTGGTACTTGGTACAATCCTTCTTCACATGATTAGTCCCCTTACAGAAAAAGCAACCTAATTCAGTAATTTCAACCTTAGGTTCCTTATGTTGCTTATTCTTGGGCCTTGCAACCGCAACTTCCTTACCTTTCCTCTTCTTAGGATCCTTAGAATAGGATGCCAAATGAGCACTTTCAGTCTTATCTTGCTTTATCCTTTCCTCCTCTTGCACACAATGTGAAATGAGCTCATTAAGAGTCCATTTCTCCTTCAGGCAGTTGTAACTTACCTTAAACTGATTAAAGTGTGCAGGAAGAGATATCAAAACTAAGTACACAAGCAGTTCCTCAGGTAATATCAGCTTGAGTGACTTAAGTTTCGAAGCAAGATCAGACATTTCCAAAATGTACTCCCTAATGTTTCCCTTGCCCTTATACCTCATGGAAACAAGTTCACTCAAAAGAGTACTTGTCTCCGCCTTTTCGTTTTGTTCAAAATGCTTTTCAAGGTTTTCAAGGAAAACTTTGGCATTAGCCTCATCATTCATAGTGCCCCTGAATGATTCAAGAATTGCACGTTTCATGATCATTAGACTCATGCGATTCGAGCGTTCCCACTTCTCCATCTCCCTCCTTTCATCGGGAGAGGATGTATCCTCAAGAGAAGCAGGTTGCTCATTCCGAAGTGCAAGGTCAAGATCCATGCAACCGAGAACGATCATAATGTTCTCTTTCCATTCCTTATAGTTTGTGCCATTAAGCACAGGGATGCTATTGATGTTGGCAGATATCGAAGCAACAGAAGAATTAACTGAAAATAGAACAAAATGATTACTTAATACATGCTTACAATTACTTGAACTTTAACTTTACTTTATAGATTCAAAATAGGCAAATCCCATTACAAGATACCTAGCACAACATTGATTTTAGTCTTTAGACAGAAAATCAACTTGTAAGTGGTACTCTTGGTGTAGTGATAAAATATTGACAATAAGCTCTTGTAAAATATCAAGCCTTCCTTTGGGCCGACTTAATATTCACATGGAAAACCAAATAATTGTCACATATTTATCACCACAAGCATGTTCGAATTCCTACCAAATAACAACCTTCCTTTGGGCCGGTGTTAAACGCATGGAAGACAAACATCCACAGTCATCTTATATTTCAAGATCAATCAATCTACACAATAGAGGTTACTTTGGCAACATAATGCTTCAGTTGACTAATTTAAAATATTAGATGCTAAAAATTTTAGTTCCCTAAGCCATATTATGAATCTAAACTTAATATGTTACATGTTTTGACATGCAACATCTGAATATTAATTGTTTTAGACTTAGTTGGACAATTCCAAAATCTGAAGTTTAATGGACTAAAACAATTAATATAAAATCTGAATATTAATGTATAAAACATTAATAATTTAATAAAAACTCAATAATAATTGACATATTATAAATATTCAATTAAAATCTGAAACTTAAAAGACTTAAAATGTTTTATTAATTATAAAAAAACGTTCCTTACATTATGTCCTCCTTAAACAACCAAAACAAAACGTTTTCAGCACTTAAGTGCCTGATAATCGATTATCAGGGCTTGCTAGTCCAGGATAATCGATTATCTTAAACAGATAATCGATTATTCTGGTATTCTGGAATTACCAAAATTTTGCTGAAAATTGAGATAATCGATTATTCCACTGTTCTGTTTCAAAATTTTTATGAACTTAATTGCATAATCGATTATGCTCAATGCATAATCGATTATGCTACTGTTCTGTCCCAAAAATTTTACGACAAAAATTGACATAATCGATTATCAAAAAATTGATAATCGATTATTCCCTGTTTCTGTTTTGCAAAATTTTGATTAACATATTCAAGATAATCGATTATTCTAAGGCAATAATCGATTATTTTGGTATTCTGTCCAACGACTTAAAAAGGTTTTCAATAAGAAATTTAAACAAGAAATCATGTTAATATTTAACCAAAATTTTGCAAATTTCAATGTTTCAATTCAAGAAATGATAGCAAGATATTGTAACATCAAAATTCATACATAACATTCATAAAATCATGCTATTTCATGGTACTAGAATTTCATAAACAAAATTCTAACTTAACTTGAACATGAACTTTATATAACATGAATCTTATGAACATCCAAATTATCCAAATATGAAGGTGCTCTGATACCAATTGTTAGAATTATGATTCCTACTAAAATACAATAGCCTTCATATCGAATAATTTGGAATGAACAACAACATGAGCGGAAGCGTACCTGAATCCATTTGTGGAAATTCTTAAGCCTCCTTTGATGATTGTTTGAAAGCTCCTTAATCCTAAATTCAAGATTGTCTTGAAGTCTTACACAAGAATTTCACAAGATTGTTTCACAAGTATATCTTCCAAACAACAAAATATTGGAGATTGGTTTTCCACAAGAATATGCAAGACAAAGATCGGCTCTCTTGATTCAATGGGAAGAAGAAGAGATTGTCTTGCTATAATGTGGGAACCATAACCCCCACTTTATAACAAATGAGTTAGAAAACTCAAGAGTCACAAGCATGTAACCATGGTTAATATATGTAACCTTAGTTAGCCCATCATTAACTAAGGTTACCCTTTTGGGTATCTACACATTGGTCCTACACTTTATATGACAACACATTGGCCCCCTTAACTTAATGTCCATAAGACCACTTATTTAGGCCAAACCAAAAGATAGCACATAACATATAATTTATCCATATATTGTTCATATGTATGTAGATATAAGTCCATATATCTTACATGGTTCGCATGTCTCATAAAGATATAGATAATTCTCCAATGAAGGTAGCAAGTGTGTTGGTGGAAGGACGCCAAAGCTCACAAAAGGACTGAAGCACGTTGTCATTATAATCGTACGTAAATAATGAAGTGTATATGGCATCGTATACCTTCAGATCTTCCAAAAGAATTTTGTGGCGAGAGAGCACATCTTCTACCCACTCCCAATAGCCGGGGTGTGTAGCGAACCTTGCAAAAGCCATAAGGGGGAACATTCCAAGTGTGGAAGTATTCATCGCGCTGAGAAAATTCAGACGGCGCGACTTCCCGATGAGTTGCGGACTTCAAAATAGGGACTTTCATGTTAGTGACCTTGCCAAAACATTCACCTATAAAATCTTTAGCCTCCCTTGTCCACCATTATATAAGATGAAGAGATGCGGCGGGCAGCTTTCTAACAATAGGGAAGGAACCGATCACTGGAGAATGAACTTCCGAGGTGAGAACTTTATCAGACTGATTTTGCTCATTGCTCATGATTTCAAGATGAGGGTGAAACTTATTATGGTCATGAAATTGCATCTTGATTTCCGGAAGTCAAGGTTCTATTGCCTGCACGAAAGGAATTGAGGAAGAAGATTAAAATTCGTGAAGCATGTCCAAAACTGAAACAGAAAATTCAGATCCTATAGCTAACTTAAAAATAAATCATAGAAACCAGCACACAATGAATTGAAGTGCGAGTATTTGGTGTAAAGTAATCTCTGAAGTTACGTCTTCAAAGGATCAAGAAGTGCTTGATTTTGGGCCTATGACAAGATACAAGTTATCTAGTGAGCGTGCAAATGTGGAGACGCAATATAGCAGGATCTCAGCTCTGAATTTCAGGTATGTCGAATCTCCACGAGTCTACTTTCCAGCGCCGCAAAAAGTTATTTTGATATTCCTTCAAAAGGTTATTAAGTTTCTCGTGACTATGCGCGAATCTGAAACCATTAGCGAATTCGAATTAAGAACCTGATTTTGAAGAGATTACCTGAACAAATCTACGAGCTATGTGATCGTGATTTTCGGATATGTCAAGGCTCCGCGAGTCTGCGTTCCAGCTCCATAAACCATTTACGATTCAGGTGCTCCTACAACAAGTTATGAATTTTCTCCTGCAAGTTTTCCAAGATGCCAAGAAAGTTATGTCACAAAGACAATAAGGGAAGAACAACATTATTTCCAAGCTTTGCTTTATCTGAGCATAATAAATTATATGATCAATCGAAAAATACAAAGAAAGCAAGGCTAAGTCCATAACAATACAACAGAAGTTGGAATGATAGAAGATGTTTGTTCTATTAAGCACCATGATAAGAGGCAAACCAAACCAAAACAAGTGTATAAGGAATTACATAAAGGAAGGAAAGACTTGAAAGAGCTGGTGTGAATATAATGCATCGGCTCAAATTTCAAGATGGAGGAGTTTCTATCCTAAAATTTCTGGACAAGAAAAGGTGGGTCCTAAAAGAACACAAATAAAAAAAAATACTGTTCTCTCTTGTTCCTAAAAGAAAAGGGAGTTTTTGTTGGTATAAGTCCTAAAATATCCGGAAAGGAAAATCGAGCAAGTGGAATATCAATTGAAATTTTTTTTAAAATAAAATAAAATAAAAGGGCGCGGCTTTCTATTTTTCAATTTCAGGTAGAGATGACTTCTTATAGTATTAATAGACTCAAGTCTGAAGTTATTGAGCTGGAATATCGCAAGGCGAATTCGAAATGCCAACTCAATTAGATCCAAATACTATATGTTGTAAATTCACAAGGTTCTATTTCCAAAATAGGAAAGAGCTTACAAGGAGTCAAGTTGGAGGTTCAGACAAAATAAAAGTTTGTTAATATTAGTACTTCAAGCCTTGTCATTAAAGTTTGACAAGTCTACAAACCGATGCAAGTTGAAGTATAGGGGCATTTGTAGATGATTGAATTTTATTTGAGTTTAAGTCCACTAAATTATTTGGACCACATGATAAATTCAAAGACGTGTCAGCCCAAATAATGATTATGGGCTAGAATAATTGAATTTATTATCTAAATCCAATATGCGTATATGGATTTAATTAAGAGCCTGAGTTAATTGGGCTAGTTCATGTTGTTGGACTTCAAATGACAAGCCAAAATCCATGCCACGTGTCAAATGACATGGCACGCCAAGTCAAATCAAGGGCCACTAAAATCATGCCACGCGCGTAAGTAATGTAGCATGCCAAGTCAAATGTAAGGACCAATCAAATGTTGCCAAATATTCAAATGACATGGTTCAACCAATTATGTGCAAGCTTATCACATAGCTCTAGTGATAGGTTTGATGACTCAAGTTGGCCAATAAAATTGGAGGAAAAAGATATGATTTTATCACAAGTTCCCTCCCCTCCAACTATAAATAGGGGGTCTCCATAAGGCTAAAGGGACAAGAAGAAAGATACATATTGAATCACTCCTCCACAGTGATGATTGGCAAGTCTTTCGCATAGCAAGAAGTCGTCGTCTCCAAGGGTTGAGCCACAAGTTTTCCATCCTCTACATTTGTGATCAAAGCCTAGCTCCGCATTCGTGGTCAAATCCCAACAACAAGTGGTCCATCTATTCAAGAACAAGTGAAGCTCTCGAATTGACAGTCGTGAGGAGAAGAATCAGAGGATTACATCTTTTAAAATTAAGATTGTTCAAAGATTGTAACCCGCGTAAATTATTGAAATACAAATACTTTTTTGTCTCTATATTTCTTGTCTTGATTATTATTTTCAGGAAATGAAATTTTAGTTGTTACAATTATGATCTTCGACAGTTATACTGATGGAATGAAATGAAGAGGAACGTTGCGGAATACGTCGTACAATGTCCGAATCACTAACAAGTTAAGGTTGAACACCTGAAACCAGGAGGAATGCTTTAGAATATAGAAATTCTAACCTGGAAATGAGAGATGATCAGCATGGACTTCGTTACTGGGTTACCACAATCACGGCAAAGGTTTGATTTCATATGGTTATCGTGGATCGACTCAACAAATTAGCTCATTTCCTACCTTTTAAGACTACCTTCTCGACTGAAGAATATGCCAAGTTATATATCAAAGAAATAGTTTGACACCATGAGGTTCTGAATTTATCATATCGACCCAATTTACGGCTAACTTCTTAAAATCATTCTAGCAAGGATTGGGTACGAGGATCAACCTTAGCACAATTTTCATCCACAAACTAATGACCAGGTTGATGCGTTATTCAGACGCTCGAAGATATGTTACGAACCTGCATTTTGAACTTTAAAGGAAGTTGGTAGGATCATCTACCACTTATCAATTTTTCCTACAACAACAATTACCATACTAGCATTCAGATGTCATTATATGAGGCCATATACAAACGAAAGTGTAGGTCTCCTATCGGCTGGTTCGAACTTGGTGAGACAAAGTTATTGGGTCCTGAGTTGGTTCAACAGGCTGTAGAAAAGGTAAAAATGATTCGAAGTCGATTATTGACCGCTCAAAGCAGGAAAAATCTTACTCGGACAACTTACAATGAGATTTGGAGTTCTATGTGGGAGACTAGGTATTCTTGAAGGTGTCTCCTGTGAAATGATAAGATTTGGAAAAAGAGGCAAATTTAACCCCCATTATTTTAGATAGTATCAAATTATTCAGAAGGTCGTTAAAGTGGTTTATAAGCTTAATTTGGCCCTGAAATGGAAGCAGTACATATTGTATTCCATGTGTCTATGCTTCGTAAGTGCTTGGGCGATCTATCATGTATTACCCCTATTGGAGATATTTTACTCATAGAGGACCTATCTTATGAAGAAATTCCGGTGGCTATATATGAAATCTAGGCACCCCATTTGCCCTATACTACATGAGGTAACAATAAGACTACTATAATGGGCACAACCCAAAATGACTAGAGAAGTTCGCAATGAGTGGCTGCGATTTGACATTCGAGGATGAATGTTGGGGGGGGGGGGGGGGATGATGTTACACCCCATGCTTTTCCTCCACCTATGAAGTTGGAGATTTACAAGGTTTGGGCACAACCCATAAGCGGGCGACACGTATAAGGACAAATGAGTAGTTTTATTTGGCAAAATTACGACAGCTGTTGCACTGGGCGCAGTGGCCGATGCGGGGCGAGCTAGTTGTTATATGGGGCGATGGAATTTCTTAGGCCTGGTATAAAAGGACAGAATGACTCTTCACTCTTTCATTCTAGGACATATCACCAATTTTAGTTCACCTAAAATGCTCTAACCCCCATCCCTCTCCCCCCCGAGAATTCGTAAGTAGTCCAATGCTAAGTCATAGGCAAACCTATGAGGGTATAGCTTGAAGAAGCTTGTGATCATCATTGTAATATTTGTTATCTTGTTATACTAAGGTTTGGAAATTCATTGGAGGTAGATTTAATCTCTATAAAAGCGTAAGAACTCGGAAAACATAACTAGTACTTCAATAAGACATGTAAGGCGACATTCGTTCCTGGAATGATTTGAAGTAAGCCTCTTGCTATGAATAATTTCTATGTTGTTATACTGAATTTTCCTAAGCTCTTTTGGATAATGTTATTCATGTTCTAGTACTTACTTTGACGGTGGCATTTCTTTCAAGCCTGATATGTTTGCAAGTAGTATCTTAAAGTCGGATAATGCGATTCATTTTGAGTTTAATCTTTGATGTCTCCTGATATTGATCTTGCATTGCACTTATACATATACGTATATATTTACTTTACCAGACCGCGCTATAGTCAGTTGGGTAACACACATATTGTGCAACCATTGATCAGTTGGGTAAATGATCGGTGATATAAGGCTACCGAGTCCTCTTGAGGCCGACTACGCCGAGTCCTGTTGAGGCTAGGTACGGTCGATACCTCCTGAGGTCGAGTGCGACATATTCCTCTTTGTAAGGTCAGGTATAATCGAGTCTTTTTGAAACCGGGTACGCCAAGTTTTGTTGTGATCGGGTACAGCCAATATCTATTAAGTCCGAGTATGATGTGGTAACAATATGAGACTCTACCGAGTCCTCTATAAGGCCAGGTACGATATATGATATGATATGATATGCCGCAAAGAGCGGCAGAATAATACTATATTACGTATATAATGCATAGCCCTAACGAGTGACCTTATCTTTATAAAGCTTGCATGCATTTAAAGTTCATGGTTCCTATAGTGTACGCCCCACTGTGGCCTATCTTCGGTATTCAGGTTGAAATTATGTATTCACATCTCTTATGTTATGTCGATAAACATACCGTATCAACCTTACATATTCAGTACATCTTCCATACTGACTCTTCTTATTTTAGGCGTTATGTCCATGCCTACAAGTAGAGATAGACCCGGTGATGTCCCTGCTCAGTAAGGTGCACGCTTCAGCTTTTGGTTCACTCCACTTATCCAGAGTAGCTGTTCAATAGTCGATAGGTACGAAAGTATATAATCCAGGCATTTTCGATTCGCTGGGCCTTGTCCCAACCAAGTTGTGTATCATAATACTCTTAGAGGCTTGTAGATTATTGTTCAGATATGTGTAAATATTATTAGAACCTTGTTATCAATGGATGTACATTTACGTGTATATATATTGAAAGTTAAGTTATCTTCATAGCCAATGATGAACATTTATTAATCTTGGTAACTTGTTGGGAAGCATGGTCGGCCCAAGTTCCTGCTGAGAGACTTAAGTGCAGACGTTAGTTCGCACGAGCCTTAGGGCGTCGTGTTCGTCGTATCTCCTGAAGTTGGGGTGTGACATGGAGGAATTAACAGTACTGATATATACACATGGTACAAAGCAACATTAAAACATCTATGGAATTTGTGCAAGAAGAAAGATAAAATTTGAATTATGTGGGTGCACATGTATAACATAAAGGAAAAAGAGCCCCGGAATGTACAAAGCAAACAAGCATCATGGCTAATTCAGAAAATACTTAAGGTAGCCAAGTATATAATAGAAGCTGGTTTAAGGGAGGAAAATGTGCTTAATATAGTGCTATTCTATCATGCAAATATACGACAAGTTAAGAGGAGAGTTTCCCAAATTATTGTGGAGGAGAACTATATTGTATACGATCGAAATCGGGTTCACCTATTGAGTGACCAATCGAGGCAGAAACATAGCAGGTCAAAGCTCGAGCTCGGGTTATGCCGATCCAAGGCATGAAATTAGATCATCGAGCTTGTGACCCTGGGACCGAACAAGATCAAGACCGAACATGATCGAGAAAAATTTGCCGAGCCAAATAACAGAAGGTTGAAATATTCGTGATCAGTTGGAGATCATAGCGGAAATCTCGGAACATATCAAGGAGAGGCCGATTAATTAGCAAATCATAAGATTTTTTACCTTGTATAGAATTGTATCAAGAGTAGGATACCCCTACTATATAAACGGGAGTTTGATGATTTGTAAAACACATTTAATACATGCCAAAAAGCAATACACTGTTATTTCTAGTTCTCATCATTTTGTTATTCTATTCTTACATCAGTTGATGCATTTCTTGGCTCGAGGGTGATCAAACTCAAAGGCTAAAGGCTATTCAATTTGTGTGGTTTGCATTCATTTTCTTATCATTAATTTCAATATTAATCCATTTTCTTAATTTGTATCAAGTCACGTCACGTATCCTTAAAACCGCGTATAAATTCAATTGTTATCCGATTTTGAGGTTAAACACATATGCAACAACAAGGGGAGTCCAAAATGGGTGTTCATACTATATATAGCAATCCACAGAAGATTATATAGTAGGAACAGGCTAACAAAGTGGGGGATCCCACGCAATCCAAGATATTATCATATTCGGTTGGAGAGAAATTATCGAATTTTTCAGAACAAGAAACAGAGTTGTGCAGAGTTAATTAGATTGATAACTCAAGAGGTGCACATTTCTACCCATAGCAGAATTTGTTTGTAGTTGTCGAGTTGTTTAGAAGCAAGAAATAATATTGAAGTTGGGGTTCTGTGTCCAACTTCAGGGTACCAGTTATACTTGTAAATATTGAAAATTTAATTACCAAAATAAATTATATATTACGAAGAAAGGGCATTTATGGTAATCCAAGAAAAATGACGCGGAAAAGAACTCCCACTAGCGAACTATTTCAACCCTCCAATAGATAACCATCACTTTGCAGATATCACTTGTCATCTCACAAAAAACTTTTGATCCAAAAATGCTAGCAGTGTTTGACAAATCAGTGGCTAAAAGTCCGGAAGGGCTTCAGAGTCCGAACAATGAGACAGCAGTATCTGCTCTGAAAGATGGTTTCTTGGCACAGCGCTTTGCCTCCAACCATTCAGGCTCTGTAACCATCAACTTGGGCTCTTCTGGATTCTTGGCTTACTCCTCTGATCGCCAAAACCCTCTTCTTCCCAGGTCCTATTTCTTATCTCATTTGTCTTTTGATCTGATATTTGTTGTCATTTACCCCAAAAAGATACAGGAAAGTAAGATCTATCGACTTGTTTTTTAATTCCACTATTCGACTCAGTCGACTTTATGTTCTTGTGTAATCCTATCTCTCATCTTTTCTGCGATTTATTTATTTTTATAGTGGATCTTGGTGAATTTGACAAAATATTACCTTTTTAAAAAAAAAAATCTCTTTTACGTGTGCTGGTTTTGTGATTTGTGTTTTTGTCGGTTTCGATTTGGATGTAGTGATGGTCTTTCTGGGGTTTTGTTTTTGGAGATGCACTAGTGGCTTGTGTGTGACAGAGTTTTTTAAAAATAATCACCATTGTCATTCAGTTGCTGCTTTAGTATGATTACTTATTTGTGTAAATTTCATAGAGTAATTTAGATTTATTTATTTTGAACCAAATCATGCTTTCTTGTTACATCTTCAGCCATCAGAATAATACAATTTTAGATTTTTTTTTTTTTTTTTTTTTTGCATACCATGCTTTCTGTTTCTTGTAGGTTGTTCGCTGTTGTGGATGACATATTCTGCTTGTTTCAAGGCCACATTGAGAATGTAGCTCATCTTAAGCAACAATATGGGTTAAACAAGACGGCAAATGAAGTGATCATTGTTATTGAGGCTTACCGGACTTTGAGGGATCGAGGTCCTTATCCTCCAGATCAAGTTGTGAGAGATATTCATGGAAAGTTTGCTTTCGTTCTTTATGATAGCTCTTCAAAGACTTCCTTCCTAGCCTCTGTGAGTATTCCTAGTTGTCTTGAATCTTCTCCGTCTCTTGTTGTCGAACTAGACTTTACATGTACCACTTTCATTGTTATAGGATGTTGATGGGAGTGTGCCCTTCTTCTGGGGTACTGATTCTGAAGGCCACCTAGTTCTCTCCGATGATGCTGACATTGCGAAGCAAGGCTGTGGAAAATCCTTTGCACCATTTCCCAAAGGTAATGCAGATGAACTTCTTGCACTCAAGGGAAAGTTCTACATACATCCTTATGTAGCATTTTCGGATTTAATGCTATAACAATGTTTTGTGTTTGTTGTTTCGTTGCTTTTTTCAGATGCTCAATGTCAGATGGTTTACTTTTGAATCTTTCAATACTTATGTGTCTTGTTGTTTGTTTCCTTCTACAGGATGCTTCTTCACATCTTCTGGTGGCTTGAGGAGTTATGAGCACCCCCGTAATGAGTTGAAACCAGTACCAAGGGTGGACAGCTCAGGTGAGGTGTGCGGTTCAAACTTTAAGGTGGATGCTGAGTCTAAAAAAGGGGGTACAGGCATGCCCAGAGTGGACAGCGCTGCTAACTGGTCCCAACACTACTAAACTGACTGCAGTTTTCATCACCACAGAGGCTTTGTTATTATTTGGCCTTCTATCTTGTGCTTTCCCAACTCTTTCTATTATTCTCAACTTCTATTGCTATGAGCTTTATGGTTGAAGAGAAATGTTAAAAGGTGAGGAAAGATATTTCATATTGCTACCGAGTAACGTGATTTGCTATGTCGTAATACTGGAAGTAGGCCATTTTCTTGGCTGGAAGACGTCTACTTTAAATAACTTCTGTCTTGATACAGGGGCTTTGATTATATCGTAGTATGTGTATTTGGTGCTTCTGTTTTCTTTTACCCTTGCTTTTTCCATTTACAAATTTTATTTTTAGTCAATATTTGTACGTTTCAGATCCATGCTGTCTGGCTAATGTTTCTTGCTAATAAGAAACATCAGCGGTCAGGTATCGGTTCCCTTGTGCATTGAGATTGTAGTATACCCAAAAGTTGGGCTAAGGCCTAAGAAACAGTCGTTGCTTAAAAGCTGGTAAACTAAGCACATGACACTATATGGCACAATATGCTTTGGCAGGAAAGTGGCACTGGGGCATTACAACTTGCCTTGTAAAAAATGTAGGTTGTTAGATATCAGAGGACAACCGAGGGATTTGTGAACATAGATGATCGGATGAAGTATTAGGACTAAAATTGCATGCCAAACGAAACTGCCAATATTATTGCTATTGCATGTCAACATTTTGTCAACCGTCTACGATAATACAAGATAACTAGACTAAGAGCAAACCAATATTAGTGAAAATACCACGTGCAACCACGATAAGTATGACAAAACAGTGGTTTACAAACATCTTTTTATGCTAAACTGATATATTTATAGCTAACACTAAAAAGTAAGCATCAAAATACGAAAGCGGAATGTAAGCATAAGCAGCTCTCTCTGGCAGCAGAGAGGAAGTCCCAGCTGATCTTCAGTCCTTAGCATCTGCAATTCCTCCTGGTGTTATTTGAAAAATGTGTTTTTTGTTAAGAAAACTTAATAGGTGGCCAGGAAAAAAAAAACCTTAATTAGGTGAACTTTCTAGTTAACCCCTTGCTGCTAAACTTGGCTCAGTGGAAAAGAATGATAAGAGAAGGAAAGCTAATTAAATAAGAGTAGGATATTGCTTCGGCCTCTGGAAGATTTGGTGCATCAAACACCTTGCAGACACGCTGTTCTCCTTTGCCTTTCCTGAACATTAGTCTTATAGTTGCTGCGTGAGCAAGGACATGACCTCCTGCTGGCTTCTTTGGATCTGATATGAACACCCCTCCACCTGGATCAGCTATAACTGCATTCACCACTCCAACTACTTGTGTTAGCATGCTTGGAGTTTCAACGTAGATAAAAGGCAATCAATATACAGCACACAGAAAGCGAGTCAGTTTAGCTGTTTGGAGTAAAATCCATTACATCAACACTTTGGAAGTTTCATTGTGTTTATACTCCTATTCCTTCTGTTTTGATTCTAAACATATCAACAATTTGTAGAGCTGCACAGAGTAGATTGCCTGCCTTGATTAGTCATGTAAACAGCAACATTAAATTCCTCAGCTATCTTTATCAATCGGGACAGCATCTGAGCCAACTTTTGCTGGAAATGGCAAAAAGGTGCAGTCATTCAAATTTAAAACATATTTAGGTTAGGTGATTGCAGGCTCTTCTTAGAACAAAGATAAATATCAGGAGACAGGAACTTAAAAATCAAATATCATATTTCTGTATTTTGTTTTACCTGACGTTCTGCAAGTTCTCCTCTTCCAGTGAAATCCACTCGAAATAAAGCAATCACAGAGTCAACAATCTGCAAGTAATATTTCAGTATATGAGCCAACTTCCATTAGCAATCATTCTATTCAGGATAAACTGGAAGTTGTGGCTTTCACAAGAACTCTGAAAGGCTCTTCAGCCATTTTTGCTGCCAGACCAAGAAGCAGGTTGTACTGATGTTCGTATGTGTATGCACGAGCATAAATGATCTGGTGAATTCACATCATAAGAGGAAAAAGGAAATGATAAGAAATCAGCTGAAAAATCAGTAAGCTAAACAAAGAGAGGAGAGATCATTAAAGGGTCCTAAAGATGCTTTACATTGTCAAGAACAGCTCCTGCGTCCATTCCAAATCTTTCAGCAATGGGCACAAGACGATCTGGCCGGCTATGGTACACTTAGTTGAAGAAACAAGATAAAATGGAAGGAAGCATTCTCTTTTGTTTCTACAGCTGCTACTTCATGAAGAGACTTCGAAGTGCTAGTTTGATTATTGATGCTACATGAGTAAGGAAATATCAGCAAGGATACAATGTTCCCTCAGTATCAATGTAAGCCACCTTTCCATTCCCTCCTTTCATGCTAGTAGGAAGCTGAAAATAAATCAGACAAATGAATTGACACTCTTGTCAAGTTCTGGATGATACCGTGATTAAGTCTAAAGCATATAAAGGATAAGGAGGGATCTAGAAGGTCACAAACTTCATTGCTCTGTCTAAGATCAGAGGCGAACCTGAGTAGAGACAGATAGAGTATGAGCAAGTTGTGTCTTTCCAGATCTGAATAAATTGTTCATTCAGCAGAGTTAGATGACATATTCAGATAATGCTTCTACAGCAAAGGTTAAACGATAATTAGTTGATTCTTACCTGAATTCACCAAAGGCTTCAGTGATTGCTGAAGTTTCGATCCCTCCTTCAGAAATTTCACACCAGAAAAGAAACTATCAGAACCAAGAGATATTTATGTGACAAGTAAAGAATTCAAGATAAAATTAAGTAGTAGCGGAACGTTTACCTCCCAAAAGTTCATCCAGTGCCTGGCTTCCAGTTGTGATACGAACTACCTGCTTCCTCTGTAGCAAACATGTTGTATTCAGATATCTTTTTATATAAGGCACAAATAGGATTTTACACTTACTTAAATATGTCACTCAAGCAGAAAGGATCAGGAGTGGATAGCAAAGAAAAGAAACACCGTGATTTTACTCAACGGGAGCTGTTAGCACTAAACTATAGAATGGGTTTTGTGGGCTAATAACTTTTAACATCACCTGTCAAGTAAAATCTAAGTTAAGGCATAAAATGAAAAAAGAAACTAAACACTCATACTTTGAGCAGAGCATCACTTCCAGTAATATAGCCAAAATTCTGCAAAGATTACAAAAATAGTGAAGTCAGTAGTAGCAGAAACATATGATGATATCATCACTTGGAATATGACAAGCAGCCTATCAGGACATAAATCTCTTACCACTATCTTCTCAGCTGCTTCACAGATCTTGTCAACTTTTGCTTCGGATAGCCCTTTGATCCCAGTCAAGTTCTGAAAGCAAGACAAATTGATACTTATTAGAATAAAGATTGCAAAGCGGAAGTATATAATGCTCGAATCATGGATAATAAACAACAAAAGTGATTTTCCTTTTCACCTTCTTCGTGTGCATCATCAAGCCATTGCAGGTGTAGATCCCTGCATCTTGCAGCTTCTTCACGTCCCCAGCATTGATTCCATGAGAGATCACTGCATAAAATATTCAATAATTTTACAAAGTTAGCTGATTTATAACATTTAATTGTCAGGAAAAGCTTATCAGGATTTTACATGAATTTAAATTTGATATCGAAAATTGAGACTATAGCTTCATCATTCCAGTTTAAGATCTGCTTTGAGTTTTACATTAACTGTGCAAGTTCAAGGAGATAGGCCTTTATTAAAAGACTATTCCATGACAATACCTTAAAAAGGTAGATACCAGGAGGAACATAATACTGCAAATTTGAGTTTGTGCTCTTCTAAAATACAGTCGATGAGATTACTAACACGTTCATAAAATCTCAAAAGGATCATGATATGAAAAACTCACAAATGGAGCAGAAAATCGAAACCATAAATTATGCTACAACGATGAGATTAAAATACAGAGACACACTAGCGCTGATGGAAAAATAAGACAACCGGATGAGTAATGAGCATAAGACCAGTAAACTATATGGACATTGTGTAGCCAGCTCATTTGAAGCCAGAATTTTATGATTTAACGAAGAAAAATACAGAACGCAATGAATTTTTTGAATTAAAGAGAACTCCTTAGATTTGTTTAGAGATCAAGACATATCATACTCCAAATTTCCGCCAAATCCTTCTGATGCGCTTGAAAATCACATATCTCGGTTACAGAAGAAAAACTGAAAATCAACATCACACACGCTAGCATTGATTGAAGAATGAACTAGTAGCTTGAATCATGAGTAAACAATAAGTACTAATTGTATCACACGAACAGAATCATAAGCATAACACAATAATCATATTCCAGAGAACCTTTGATGATTAAAAGATAAATCATAAACAGGTACGCGATTTTGCATTAAACGATGTTTATATAAGATATATTTACAATAATCATACTTCAGAAAAACGTAATGTTGCGTGAAACAGAGGAACTTAGCAAGTACTAATTGTATCACAACGAACCAAATCAGATCCATAACTTTCATCAACTGAAAAAGAAAATTCATACAGTAAACTAACATGAATTTTAACGTTTAACCAAATTTCCTGTTGAGTTTTTTACTAGAAATGAGAAATATCGTAGTAAAAAAACATTGTAAAATGTTGAGCCAAACCGAGAAACAGAATAATAAGAACTAATCCAGATCCATAATTTTCATCAACTAAGAATGAAAATCACACAGTTAACGATGTCAAGGTTACTTCAAAGCAGTACTACGACTATCGCAACAACTATTTCAGAGCTATAACTTTCATCAACTAAGAAAAGCAAAATCACATAGCAAAGGATAACAAAATTTTGAAGTTAAATAAAGTTGATGTTGAATTTTGAAGAAAAATGTATTTTGCTGACGAAGCTGAAAATGGAGAATTATAAGAATTTGGCAACCGAAAAAAAAGAAGAGAAATTACGTTTATCAATAGCCTCGAATAAGTCATCTTCATCTTCGATCTCTTCACGTTCAACGAGCTGTAACTGGTCTTCAGGTCTGAAAAATCATTCAACACATCAGAATACAAAATACTGATAAAAATCATAACAAAATCTTAAAGAGAGAGAGAGAGGAAATTACTTGAATGCAAGCATTTTCAAAAGTTTCGAGAGAGATTTGAATTTTTGCTGAGAGGAAAGAAGAGTGTTTGTGTTGTTTGCGTGAGGAGAATTTGAATTGTGAAATCTCAGAGAGGAGACTTTTCAGGTTTATATAGCGACTAGTGAGAGAGCGGAGCCCGGGAGTTTATTTTGTGTTTGGGTTCCGATTGCATGTGGCTGTGGGCGCGTTTATTTTACTCAGCTAAATCACACATGTTAAGAGTTAGTCCATTAAACTTGCTAAATTTGAATTTTGGAACATTGATATTCAAAGCTTGCAATCAAATTTTACGTGTTAGTATTACTTTTTGCTAACTTTATTACCTGCTTCCAATTTTTTGAAACTTTTCAAATTTCCAAAAGTATTCGACGAAATTCTTTTAATACCATTAATCTAGATAATTTTTTAAGATAAAAAAGATCCAACAAAATGAAGATTATGCAAACAGTCTTGTTAAACATTGTGTGGAAAAGTTTAAAATTAATGTACAGTATGTGATTCTTTTTATGTGAGTGGTACCAAATTTTTCCATTTTATCTTTGTTTACCCTTAGAAACAGATAACAATTAAATTTGTGAGTAATTTTAACGATACATGAATTAATTTGATATAGATGATAAATTGGGTTAGATTAAACAGATAAAGGGGTAGTAAATTATCAAACCACTTGAGGAAGATGATTCCAGACTTAACAATAGCCTTAATGAAATATCTGCTTCGATCCCGAACTCACTATAACCAAGTGCTGATGAACAAGAAGAAGAATTTTGCTTAACAGAGAAAATAATAGTATATTGCCTTGATATGAGTGTAACAATCTATTTAATGAATAATCGGACTCCCTTTATATAGTAGGGGTTTTTACCCTACGTATAATTCTATAAAAGAAAAAAATCTCCTGCTTAAATAATCATGGATTCTCTATCGATACGTGCCGAGATTCACGCTGTAATATCCGGTTGATAGCGGATATCACGATTCTGCTGGTCATACTCGATCGTTTGGTAATGCTCTCTGGGGCCTTCAGAGTTAAAACTGACAGGGGGGCCATGGCTCCAATATTCCCGAGGGCAGTCATTTCACCCAGACCTTGGATCGAGGGGCTTCTTGCCTCGATTCCGGTTCTTTACCTTTATATTTCTTGTTCCCTTTACTTCATCGGAAATTGGGGCGTACCATGAGCTCGATTTTACCCGTATATAATCTTGTGTTAGTAATCAAGACCTCCTCAAACTTTGCATTACTTCTCAAGATTCGTCATTGACCAGTGATCGAAAAGATGCTAATGTTAGGAATATAGTAGATATGCCCTACATCCAATCTCATATTTGATAATTTGAACATATTTTTGTGAATATTATTTGATATAAAAATATATGGCATCTGATATTATTTTATCATAATTATTATTAATTATTTGATTAACTTGATAATGTCCTTAATTAAATTTTGA
The DNA here is from genome assembly GCA_034376525.1 of Nicotiana benthamiana. Taxonomy (NCBI): domain Eukaryota; kingdom Viridiplantae; phylum Streptophyta; class Magnoliopsida; order Solanales; family Solanaceae; genus Nicotiana; species Nicotiana benthamiana. The sequence continues at coordinate 27,979,032 of CM067331.1, read as the reverse complement.
GACTAGAAATTTTTACGATGAAAGCGTTTCCATGGATAGTTTTATTGGGACAGTTCATATAATCGTTGCTCTAGATGCTTCTACGACAACAATTATTATACAATTGCAACGGTTCTATAGTTAAAGTATGCCGATATCACCTAAATGCTACTGTAACGATTGTAACAGTTACCATATAGGTTCTACGGCAACGGTTGTTGAACCGTTTTTGAAATAACTGTTGCCATAGGCCCATTTTCTGATAGTAAATAAATTTAGAATTAAGTCTTCAAACTTCTTGAATCGGGCTCTTTCATTCTAACATTCTAGTATCTTTTTATATTTGTTATTTGTTATTTGTTATTTTATTTCATGGTTATTTTAAGAGAGGAGTTTAAAATTTAAACATCCCAAAAAGGAGCTCTTGACAAATCTTTAGCAAACAATAGAAAAACTAAATTAGAAAATATAGGAGAGTATTTTTCAAGATGAACAAGTCATTAACCTAGTAGAGCTAGATGATATTATAATCTAAGAAGAAGAAGATTAAATGGATTATATAAATCAATTGAAAAAAATTATTAGAAGGAATTGATTATAGAAAATAATTAATAATTTTGCATTTCAAAAAGTTAAAAAATAGTTTCTAAATAAAAATATCTATTGTAAATTATTATTTAAGGGTCTCTAAATAAATTTTGGCTTTTGGTCCCATATATTCTTTAGCCGCCTCAACATGTTTTCTCAAAAAGAACCTAAAGTAAAATTAAAGATGAAGTAACATCAGTCGTCCTTCACTTCTTTGAAATATTCATATTACATATAACATAATGCTATTAATTGTACTTCAGTTATATTGATTTCAGAGGTTCAGAAGTGCAGAACCCATCTACAATGAGGCAATTTATGCATATATCTTGTTGTACAATACTTTATAAAATTAGCTCTGAAGTATTAAGTAGAAGGCTTATGATAATGGATATGTACCAAACTATGTTTGTCCTTGATAGGATTATCACAGATAATCACTACAAAAAAAAGGCTCATTTTGTGGGGTTTTTTTGTTAATTTCTGGCAGTTTTCAACCTCCACAAAATGGATTATGGCAGTTTTAAAAAACACCACAGTTACATTCACCACGAACATTTTTGTGGCAATTTTCTAAAATCTCCATGACGACCGCCACAAAATAAATTTTTAATTTGTGGCAGTTTTCAAAGGCATAGTGATAGTTTGTAACCCAATTAATATGATCTTAATGTTTTAAAAAAATTATTTGTGGGGATTTATAACCCCCACAATTTGAACTCAATCGTTAAAACATATATTTAATATTGGCAGTTTATAAATGCCGCAATGCCATTTCAAGATTTTTATTTTAGGAATCAATAAATAATTTTACAAAATAACTCATACAACAAAAATCAAGTTCCATTAAAATATCTACTGTATGTTTGTAACAAACATTACAAATCAAATTGAAATAAAACTGAAGTTATACAAACACAAAAAGTATATAATAACTTTAATATCAGACAATTTAGGGTAATTCCTCAATGACTAAATATACAAAAATCCAAAGTACTTGCTTGGTTGATTTGTATTAACGTCATTTGATGATACTCTTAACTCCACGGGTAAAGTAGACTCGCTCTTCACATCACTATGCTGATTGATTTGTATTAACGTTACTTGATGATACTCTTAACTCCACGGGTAAAGTAGACTCGCTCTTCACATCACTATGCTGATTGATTTGTATTAACGTTACTTGATGATACTCTTAAACCCACGGGTAAAGCAGATTCGCTCTTCACATCACTATGCTGAAATAATTAAACAAAAACATTCAATGAAGAAGTTATAAGTGAGTACCATACTCTCCCAATAGCATAAATAATTAAACGAAGCTCCAAATCTTCTAATAAACAAATCTGTCACTTGGTTTAGCAAGTAACAACATTGAGCAGAAGTTGCTAGATACTCTCACATGAATAAGAACTAAAGTACAGAGTTGTTTCCTTGTAAATCATCACCAAACTTACAAATTACTTTACTTGGCGGCATAAATTCTAGCTATATATTCATGAAAAAATATCACATATGTAACTATTAAAGTATAAGTCAACCTCGATAGGTTTTCTAACATTAGAATCAAAAAAATAAAGTATAAGCTTCAATCGAGCCCCATAATTATTAGAAGTTAAACTTGCACCAAAGTTGACCGCTAACAACACTAGAACACTGAAGACGAAGAAATGAACCGATAAAATAGGAGGCGGAATAATAATTAGTTAAACAAACAAACGAGTGTCAAAATCTTCTGGAGCTAACTTCAAGCAAAAGAAACAAAAAAAAGTGCCAAAACTTAAAGTAAAAATACAGAATTTGTATACTACAAGGTTACTTGAACATCTCGTTTCTTGAGGGACTTTAAATCTTCTAAGACATGAATTCCGCTAGAACCTGTATTAGTAATAACTGCAAAAGAATATGAAACAAAGTACTCTTAGTTACTTAACATAACTTATCGGAGTTAACTTACATGACATCTCAATAATTGAATTCTAGAACTTTTCTTTGATTAGTTTCTTTAAGTTATTATTCTTTGTCGGTTAATGATGATAGACTATATTTACGTATTTTATTCGATTATTACACTCTAATTTACTACACTTTAGTTGAGTTTGTGCTTTAATCGCTAGTGTTTTGCACTAACGGTGTGTTTTATGCCTTAAAGGAGTGATTTCGAGCTATATAGATGTTATGGAATAAATTTAAGTGATTTAAAGCTTTGAAGTCGGAGTAAAAGCCCAAGGAATTAAGCTGGGATCGTATTCAGGGATCAACGTATGATAGAGCAACAAAACGAAGAATCGAGTAGGCATATTGCGCACTGCCTAGTAAAATGCACATAACGTTTTGCTCAGAACTCCATTTGGTCTCTACAATATATTGTTGGTAATCTAACTCAAAGGACTACAACTTTTATATTTTACGTTTTTCTAAATTCCAAACGGAACAGGGTGAAAAACGCAGTCAAAATCACGACCACGGACCTGAGGCGGGTTGAGGCAGTATACCCTCCATATACCGCGGTTGACCATGTCCGCGGCAATCCAGACATAAAATATTGTCCTTTTTCACGTATGAGAAGGCATAATTGTTGGGCCCGACCCTAGCTGGTATATATACATGAAAAAACGGTATTTTTTGGGGAGTTGGACATACTTTTGACAGAAATTTAGACCTAAGGAGGCTAAGGAGACCGAAGATTCGACCTAAGGAGGCAGAGACAGAGGAGACCGGAGATTCGATTCAAGTGGCTCGATTAGTGGAGCAATACATTACGGGCAAGCTTATGGTACATATTTTGTGGCGTATGAATGTTATTTCTAAGAGTGAGTGAATTCTTTCTATCTTGAGTTCCTAAGTGTTCTTATATTTTATTGTGTGAAACTACTCTCTTTTGTTGTATGAGGGCACTTGATTCATGAAGGAAAGGTAATGTTAGTGACCTCTACGTTAGAGTAAGTGGGTGAATTGTGAATATCGTGTGGTACTTGTGAGTCAAATCTTGAGGTGAATATGTTACGCTTTTGTGCTTAGTCTGTTTTAAATACTTTTGGTGTGATGAGTTAAGAGAATTGTTTTAAAGGGTCGTATCTATAAAAAAAGTATAATTTGATTGCTTGAGGACAAGAAATGGTTTAAGTGTGGGGTATTGATGATAGGCTATAATTACATATTTTAGTCGATTATTACACTCTAATTTACTGCACTTTAGTTGAGTTTGCACTTTAATCGCTAGTATTTTGCACTAACTGTGTGTTTTACGCCTTGTAGGAGTGATTTCGAGCTATATAGATGTTATAGAATGAATTCAAGTGATTTAGAGCCTTGAAATCTGAGTAAAACACACAAGGAATTAAGCCAGGATCGTATTCGGGGATCAACGGATGATAGAGCAACAAAACAAAAAATCGAGTAGGCATATTGCGTACTGTCTAGTAAAATGCACATAACTTTTTTTTTCAAAACTTTATTTGGGCTCCATAATATATGGTTGAAACGAGAACCTTGAACACATCATCCCGTCCCGAGCTAAGGGCTAGGTGCGGGACGCCCTCCAAAACCCGAAGTTTGTGTTGCAAGAAGCATGCCGGTAAGCAGGTGGGACCCCTCAATTCACGTCGCAAACATTGCCCGATGATTCATGAAAACATGCAAAGAGCAGAGTTGGCTCATCTGATCTTTCTTCTTCAGTACATAGAGCTTCAGTTCCCCCTCTTCCTAATGGACTACGAGGACCCTAGGACTGAGGACTCCTAGAAAGAAGGATTACTGTACTAGCTTAGCTAATCAAAGGGCTACAACTTTCATATTTTACGTTTTTCTAAATTCCAAGTGAAATAGGGTGAAAAATGCGGTCGAAATCGGGATCGTGAACCTGAGGCAGGCTAAGGGAATATACCTGCAACCGCAGTTGACCGCAGCTGGGGCAGTCCAGACATGAAATATTGTCCTTTTTTACATAAGCAAAGGCATAATTGTTTGGGTCCGACCCTACCTGGTATATATACATGAAAAAACAATATTTTTAAGGGAGTTGGACATACTTTTGACAGAATTTAGACCTGAGGCTAAGGAGATCGGAGATTCGACCTAAGGAGGCAAAGACACAATAGGAGCAAGGCGGGAAATTCGTCAACAAGTTTTTCTTTCCTCTTCCTATTTTTTCATTGTTATGATTTTTAGTATCGTAATTTTACATACTATTATGAATAGCTAATTCATTTTCTAGAGTTTTGATAGAACCATTTGTAAGATAAATTCTTGTTATGTTTTTATATAATTTGAGCCATTGAATTTCTCTACTTATTCAACTACGTGTTTGTTGTTATTGATTGAATGATCATCAATTAACTGTGCTTATTTAGTGTGTACTGCTTAAGAAAGAGTATATATTTAAGTAGTTGTTGAACAGCGTCACTTCTAGTGTATGTGAGAAATTAATATATTGGGTTTAAAAGCAAGTTTAGAAATAATAAAGTATTGCATGGTCATAATGAGCGGTTAGATAAAGCCAACTAGCATAGTTCGAGAGAATATGTCTAGTAAATTGTTGTACTTGCTCGAGAAAAAATTACATCATCCAAAGTGATCACGATCAGTAGAGAATACACTAGCAAAGTTATAGGGAACATAGCTAGAAGGATTCCGACAATTGAGAAAATCATAACTCTAAATCTCCTTAATTTAGTCTCCAACCCTTTGTCTCGTTAGTTGATAATTTTACCATTTTCTAATATTTGCTAGTTAGTTAGAAATATAAATCTCAATCTTTACAATTTTAGAAAATTATTGAAACTTGTCTTTTTTTGTGATATTAAATAGATATAACTAAGCCTTAGTTCTCTATGAGATTCGACTTCGGACCTTTAGACCGAATTATATATGCATCGACCACTTATCCTTTTTAGAACTAGAGTTGAACATGATCAATTAACCATCTCAGTATCCATTAAAACTTTAGGAAAATAATATTGTTAAGCTGATTAAATAATTACTATATGCCCTTCATATTATTTGAGTTGGAAAAATTGATAGCAAGATCACCTATCACCATAAGAGGAAAAATTGATAACATGATCAACTAGTCAGGGACCTTTGTTGTTTATGAAAATTGTTGTATTTTGTAGTAACCAGTAGTCTTAGGGATAAGAAAAATCAATATGCAATTAATTTATTAAGAAAACCACCACCGATTTATATAAATTGTAAGTTTAGACTTGTATATAAAGTTTCCATCTACCTGTAGCCACATATATAGCAAGATGTCAATGAGTCAATTGCGTTAATTGTTCGCAAAGCTACCATTTCGTTATAACTTCAACTGGGGTTCAATGATGCAAATGTTCTTTCAATAAATGTAGTTTCCTATAATCCAAAAAGTTTGCTGTATAAAAAGTAAGCCTTCTATGAAACAAACACTTGGTCAAGAGACAAGTTAAGAAGCATAACTTACCCCTCAATACTATCATATCAGTAAGCAATCCTGAAACTTTTGCACCATTCATCAGCAAAATATATTCCTTCACCAAGCTTCTTTGCACCCGAACAGATTATGCATTATGAAAAGAGAAATGGGAAAGAGTATGATAGAAGTATTTCTTAAACTATAGTAAGAAACATAACAAAGTCAAATACATATATGTATATATATATATATATAGAGCTAGCTTACTTCAACATCTCGTATATATCTTGAAGAACTTGATCAAATCTTTTAATACATGAATCCTGCCAGTATCTATATCAATAACAACTGTAAGTGAATATGAAATAAATTACTCTATATTACTCAATGCAACTGACATTTAATGGTGCAAATGGTCTTCAATTATTATATCTTCATGCAAGTCAAAAAGCATATTATATAAAAGATAAGTTTTCTCTGAAAAGAGTGTCTTGCCAATAAATGAGTTAAGAAGGTAACTCACCCATCAATGTTATCATACCAACCCACCAATCTTAAAACATTTGCAATGGTACTGGAGTATTTAATCTTAGATGGATGTGCATCACCTTGCCATTATAGCTAAATAGAATGTAAAGCACAAAAAAATTACAGACCGATAAAATAAGAATCATGATAAACTTAGTTTCTCAAAAACTCATACTCTGAACACTATATTTTTTGTTATAGCAGATAAACAAAAGGAGTGCCGAAAGGTTAAGAAAACTCAACAGAACAATTGCAGGCACCCAAAAGTATTTCTATTCTTTTTCCCTGCTCAATGATAACACCCCTCCCCCCCCCCCCCCCCAACCAATTTTCACACAACCTAAGAAAAAGTGATGGGCAATCAGACTATGATGGTATCTAAGAAGAACTCACATGATTTCATGTTATTAAAATTTAACTATCTGAAGCAAAATTGAAGAGCAAAATACACGGTAAAAAACTTAGGCTGTTAAAAGTACTCATTCATTTGCAATCAGGAACTCGAGAACATATGACTACATAACAATAAATCACAATTTAACCCAATACTTGTAATAATATACAGATCCACAAGAATATTTAAACAATTTCAGCTGCAAACTCTACATCAGAAAGTAAATAAAAAATACCGCACCAGAATATAAGAAAGAGCATGACAATCCTTTATTTTTTGAATTGCACCAGCTTACTATGTAGAGAAGATGATGAAGAAGGAGAATTGAGCTTATCCTTCTGGCAAGTTTGGAAGGAAAAAATTGAGCATCCTGAAAGATTTCGTGAGTCGGGGAGGGGGAATTGAGCCCTTGTGAAAGATATCGTGCCCTATGAAAAAAGGAGGGAGAAAAAGAGAGGGAATTTTGCCCACTTAGTTCCGAAAATTTTGAGTCTAATTTTCTTAATTACCCCGTAATGTGCATCTTAAAACCTAAGAAAATAATGTCCAATATTGTCTTTTAATTTTCTTTCTCTTTTATTTATTTCTTTTTACTATTTAACTAGAAGAAAATTTAGGCATTAAAGCTAACTTATTACTAATAAAATATACTTAAACATTATTGACATATATACCACACACACAAAAAACAACACATCCAAATAGATAATAAATTAAAATATATAGAAAAATCTAAAATATCATTTAATTAAATCATTTAATCAAAATTGTAAATCCTTTATTAAATCAAATGTAACAAAATTTTAAAATTACTAAATTATTTATTTAAATTCAAAATGTCTAATATTATGAATGTAAACATTATAGTTCGTGATGACGCCCAACATATGCAAGCCAACCCTAATCAACTAGTGAGTTCTCATTTATTTTACCAAACCATCCCAACTTTTAATAAATCTTAAATTTTAAACAATCGATAATTAACAAATACATAATAATAGAAATACAACCAAAAATAATAGTTTATAAATGTGTGTGTCAGGAATTAGTGTCACAAGTACTAGGACAACAAGTAGAATGTACCAAAAATACAACTATCCTACTGCCTGAGATAGAATAGACAGTAAATAAACAAAAGAAAAGACTCCGGTGAGTATAACCGTCTATATATATTTATCATTTTCTAGCCTGTCCTAAGTGATCTTAGTAGCAAGCTAGGACGCATGCATTTGCAAGTATAGCATGATATGGGTCCTAAATTACCTTGACAATTAACATAATAGTAGCTCCGTACGAACTCTCGTCACCACGTGTATGTAGCCCCACGGATAGTCACATTTATCTATTTAACTCACCTATAGGGTCAATTCCGTCTTACAAGGTTAGAAAGGAGACTCATCTCATCCAAATTCAAGAATCTCTCAAACCCTCAAATCGGAGCCAAACGATCCAAACTTATTAATCAAATGGGGTAAGAACTAGTCAATACACGCTCAAGAGTTCATATTCTAACTAATAAAGTTATTTCTCAACCCTAAATGCAAGGTTCCTAAATTCATCCCCGGGCCCACGGGCCCGGATTCCAAAAAAATTTTGAAGAAAATTTTTACTCATAACCTAAGAAAAAAAAATATATATGATGCTACATTTCATAAAATATTTCATTGTTAAATATTATGTTTATCAAAATCCTAGGTTTTATTCTAAACTCATAATTTTACTAATTTACATGGTGTAATCTACCCCTAAACTATGTATTAAACTCACATTAAGTGGAGATAACTTACCTCAATACTAGGCTAAAATCTCCCCTTTGAAAGCTCCCAAATCGCCCAAGAAATAAATGAAATGTGAAAATGACACATTTCCATATTAAATGAAGGCCACTGCCTTCAGCGATTTCCGCACCTGCGGTTGGGGGACCGCATCTACGGTCTCACTTCTTTGAAATATTGCCCGTTTCTGTGGTTGTGGGCCTGGCCAACTGGGCCCACATCTGCGGTCTTGGGACCACTTCTACGGAAGAGGAGTTGTATCTGCGGAACCTGGGCTCATTCTCTCGAGCCGCATTTGTGATGGGTAAGTCGCTTCTGCGGTCTCGCACCTGCGGCTAGCTAACCGCAGGTGCGGTTGTGACAGAATTGGAGCTTCAGCTTCTTCTCAAATTTCTAAGTTAGCTCGAGCCTCGTTCGAATGACGCTTGGGGCCCCCGAGGCCCCACCCGAACATACCGACAAGTTTGAAATCATAAAATGGACTCGCTTGAACCCTCAGAACGCCCAAAATAATGCTAAACCTAAGAATCACCCCCTAAAACTACTTGAATGAAACTTAACTTCAAGTTTTTCAATTCACTGTTAATGTAACGAAACACACTTATGCTATTCGGATTGACACCAAATTTTTTGTGCAAGTCTTAAATGACAATACGAAACTATTTTTGGTCTCGAAATTTCGTTCGGACCTCGGTATCACAAAAACACGATCCAAACCAAATTTAAAGAATTTCAAAATCCTTAAGGAATCAAATTTTAATATTTGGCGTAAAATGCTTCCGGGTCATCCAAAACCCGATCCGGACATACGCCCAAGACCGAAATCATCATAAGTACTTATTTGAACCTTCAATCTTGATTTTGAGATTGTTTACTAAAAATATTAACCGAAGTCAAACTTGGATTTTAAGCCAACCGTTAGGAATCAAGTGTTCTGATTTCAAACCAAACTCTTTCAAATCCCGAACCAATCATCCCCGTAAGTCATACATTAGTAAAGTAAGTACAAAAAGTATTAATTAGTGAAATGGGGTTCTAGAGAGTAAAACGATTAGTCAGTCATTATTCATGAATATTTTGTAATTTTTTTAATTATACACTTATGGATTAGTGTTAATGCAGGTTGACACAAGACATTATTAAGCCATCTCAAGCTACCTCTTATTTTATCCTCAACGCGTGTTACTTACAACTTTTAGCGAACGTAATCATTTTTATTTTGTTTAATCTTGTTTGATCGTCATGCATCTTAATATTCGCATCTTTTCAACATTCATATTGGGGATATGTTGGATTTTAGTGACTTAACACTCACTACCATATAATATTATGGATCTTATAACTATTGATTTCCTTTCACTTTGATAGATATTCTTCTACCACATAATATATAGTAATTCTCCATAACAATCTAATTTTAATTATAAGAATAATATTTTTGTCTATTATTTCATTCTCTCGAACAATGAACCTATACATCGATATCAAATTCTTAGCATTTTAGTATCGCAATTTCGTCTGCTCTCACCTCAACTTCTCTCTTCACATGCTGATTAAACTTGTGGTGCGTATATTCAAACTTTTGATTGATATCCTAATTTGTGGTGTTATTAAACACCACAAATTGTATCGAATTGTAGCATTTTTAAAAAATTCCCACAATCTGATGCAATTTGCGAAGGTTATAAAAAGCCTCTACAATAAAATCGCTACAAAAAGAATTATATAGTGGGGGTTAAAATAACTCCCACAAAATAAGTTTATAGCGAGGGTTTTTATAACTCCCATAAATAAACCTTGCAAAATAGCTAATTTCTTGTAGTGTAATTGTAAATTGCAATTCAAGAACTAGTTAAAAGATGGAGTAATAGAAAAAGTATCTCTCATAAGTGTAGGATAAGATGAACATCCAAAGGGCATATAATTCCCTTGAATGGCCTTTGTTGGAACAACTCCTAATTCGTTTGAGTTCTTCTGTTACCTTCGTGAATTGGATAATAAGTTATGTTCGTAGTGTGTCATCTTTTATTATTATTATTAATGATCAGCCAATGTATTATTCCAAGCCAAAAATGGGATGAGACAAGGAGACACGATGTCTCCTTTTTATTTGAGGAATCCAGGTTTCAATTCATCCAGGTGTGAAAAGCTTCAGATTATTCAGCTTGGGTTTGTTGATGACATGTTCATGTTCTACAAAAAAGATACAATTATAAGTATTTATAACACAACTTCTTTTTTATTGCTTTACATGATTCTTTGTGGTTTTAGGATATAGCAGAAATCTTGAGAAAAACTCAGTATACTTTGGATGGATCAATATGGACACACACGAGGAAATACAACAGATCTTAGATTTTACAAAAGGTCTGTTGCCTATTACATATTTTGGTTATGCAGTATTACCCAAATTAATCATAGTAAAAGATATTACAAGATGATTTGATAACAACTTAAATTTCCCTCTAATAAATAATGAGTTAAAAATAAAAAATCTGTCTCCCCACAAACAGGAAAGGTGTAAGCTAGTATAAGAAATTGCCAGGTGTGGAAATGGATTTGTCAGCTGCAATTATTCATATAGTATAAGATACGTACAACGTGAGACAGTATAGTCGTTTGTCTGACACGACATCCAATTTAAAGATATTTAAGTAAATAGAAGTTGTTAGATTTTAGGGTTTTCAACTTTAAATTAGTTTCTCAATTAACTTTACAATAATTTTTTCTAACCTATTAATCCTTATATTTTTATGAGTTTATTTGGTTCACATATTATGACTATAATTTTTTCTAATCTATTATTCCTTATAATTTTATGAGTTTAATTAGTAATTTAACATGTTAAGCTTTAAATCAATTACCAATTTAGTTATTGACTTAAATCATATTTAGTTGATTTTAACATTGCATAATTGGTGTAGTCGTTCAAGGAATAGCTTAAGTAAACCCGCATCAGAGGTGGAGTCAAGATTTCAAAATTAACGACTCTAGAATTCTATTTCTTCTGAGTTATTGAGTTTTAAATTAATAATTTGTATATATTCATAAAATTTAAAAATAAATATACAATTTGGACCAAAATTACTGGAGTCAACCGAATCCTCATCGAAAGCTCTAGTTCCGCCCCTGCACATGATTATGGTAGCCTAACCATACTCAAATGTACATGAACAACTCTTGGAGCATTTAAAAGAGTCTAAAATAAATTTACATCTACTACAACTAATCAGTAATTTCAATCTTAGAAATAAAATTATTTAAAATATGTTTGAAAAATAATGTACTAAAAAAATTAACCAGTCAAATCCTGGTGCTGAAAAACTTTTCTCTAGTTATTAATGAGAAATGATTGGAAAAAAACATTCTGAAGTTTTTCTCCAAATCTTGCAAAAATAAAAAGCAAAATCAACTTGAATTAGAGCAAACTCGTGGATATTCACAAGTCTAGTAATGTGTCTACGTACTCGTAAATTATTCCTAAGCATCACTATTAAGTGCACACAGGAACAAATAAAGAACGTCTCATAGGTAATTTCCAATAATAATTACTCCATTTGTATCAATTTATTTTAACCCATTTGAGTGGACACAGAGTTTAAGAAAAGAAAGAAGACTTTTAAACTTGTGGTGTAAAATGAAGCATATATAATTTTGTATGGCTACAAATTATCGCATAAAGATAAATTGTTTTCAAATAAGGAAAGGTGTCACTTTTTTTGTACGGACCAAAAAGGAAATAAGTTCACATAAACTGAAACAGAGTGAGTACAACATATATAAAGAGTTCCTTCAACGCATAATGTCTTTGACCAGTTCATAATTAGTAGTACTCCCCCGTTTATATGAGGTACTTTCCTTTTTAGTCTGTAAAAAAAAGACATATTTGTAAATTTGGAAATAGTTCAATTTTAAAATTTTTATTTTACCCTTAATGAGAAGTTTTTATAGCCACATAAATGGCATGACCCCATAAATCTTTTACCCCTTAATTTTTTAAGATCACAAGTTCTAAAAGTCTTCTTCTTTTTTCTTAAACTCTGTGCCGAATCAAACTATCTCAAACAATATAAAATGAAGGGAGTAGTAATATTTATAGAATATATCTCAAATTGACTATAGAGCTAGTTCTTACTAAAATAACTAAATCAAGACCTATATAGCTAGATCAAATTGGAAACCTACCAAGCTGGATCAAACTATTTTTCCATTTACAAATGCTCTTCCCAACTAAATGTAATTGTAAAACTATTCCTTTAACTTTGTGACAAGGAAATTCCACTAATTAATACGCGGAGGAGGAAAATATTGGAGGGTACTCCAAAATTAAAAACTACCGCCAATACCACGTCATCAATCCCCCCGACCGTAATTCCAACCAATCAGAACACACCATACGCTCCTATACATGCCCCACTCCACTTCTTCATTCCTCAGTTAACATTTCCCACTGTTTCCCCCTTCTCGCTGCACTTTCAAATCTAGGGTTACGCTTAGGGTTTTCGTACCTTTGTAAAAAGAACAATGAGTTCAGGTGGAGGAGCAGGTAAGGGCGGCGCCGGAAGAGGAAAACCAAAGGCGTCTAAATCGGTTTCTCGATCATCAAAAGCCGGTCTTCAGTTCCCCGTTGGTAGGATCGCCCGTTTCCTTAAGGCTGGAAAGTATGCTGAACGTGTCGGTGCTGGTGCTCCAGTGTACCTTTCTGCTGTCCTTGAATATCTCGCTGCTGAGGTAATTTTTTCCTGTTTTAGTTTGTGATTTAATTCGTTATTTGCTTATGATGTTATTCGGAGTTTGATTTATGTTGAAACGTTGGAGCACTGTATTGTTTTTGATATGCACGTATCTATTTATATGTTCAAACTCGCTGCAAGTTAGAGAAAACTAATTAAGCCTAGATTTTTTAATGAAATTTTAACGATTAATTGGAGTAATAAGTTTCACATTTTTCCTAATATATTTATACTGCATAAACTATAAGTTTGTCGTAAACTAAATTTAAATAACTTATTCCTAAGAAAGACCCATTGTTTTGATATGTATATATCTATGTTTATGTTCAAGCTGTCTGCATGTTTATGATATTCCATTTAGCTTAGTTTATTTTTGAAATAATATAATTAAATAATTAATTCGAAATTTTCTTATTAATTGTCCACTGCTTACAATGTAATTTTTCTTAAATAATTTATTTTCTGTCCAAGTTTTGCAAACATTTTTCTTAAACATTTGTTTTCCACTCCATGCACCCTAAGTGTTACCTTTTTAATATCTTAAACGACGGAGAGATGATGCCAACATTTTTCTTGGGTTTGAACTTGTGAAAGTCCTTGATTTTAGTTGGCTTCTGAATCCATCAGTTACTGTTACTTCCAGTTTATTTATTTCACTGCAAATTAGAGAATCTAATTCTTAATATACAAGTAAGCAAGGGATTTTGACGTATAGTGGAATGTTTAAATTCTAAATAATGATAATTTGTTGTTGACTTTATTGGATCATGTTAATCTAAGTGCTTATAGAATCTGACTTTGTAATTTTTGTGATGATAATAGGTGTTGGAGTTGGCAGGGAATGCAGCAAGGGACAACAAGAAGAATCGTATAGTGCCAAGGCACATTCAGTTGGCTGTGAGGAATGATGAGGAGCTGAGCAAGCTTTTGGGTCATGTTACTATTGCCAATGGAGGTGTTCTGCCCAACATTCACCAGAATCTTTTGCCTAAGAAAGCTGGCTCTGGAAAGGGTGATATTGGCTCTGCATCCCAGGAGTTTTAGATGTAAAAATGGAGCGTTTGTTTTCCTGAAGGATTAGGAGAAATGAGTGCCCTTTGTAGTTTGTTATTGAATGGTTATAAATGAATGGTTATAAATGAAAAAGGGCTATAACTACCCGCAGTTTTGATTACAGATCTTTTCAGTTCTTGAAATTGCAATTCTATGCTTTGTGAATGACAACTTGTCTGATTTGACTGATTGCCTTGAGATTCTCATATGAATATGAGGTCATTATCAGGTGTTATTGTGAACTCGGATTATTTAGTTTTATTATATGTGCAGGTGTCATGTTTATACACGAGAACTGCTACCGTGTGGTCTTTGGTTGGATGTTATGATCATAATGTGATATATTCTTGTATTTTCATCGCAAATGATGTTATATTTGGGTAACCTTTGCCTTATAAAAAAATGATGTTATATTGTGTAGCCTATGTCTGATTTGACCTTCTTTTCAATGTTTTACCGGTCTTTGGTTTTCACTGTAGCTGTTCCTTTGAATTTCTTTATTGATTATTAGACTAAGTTTCCTACCTGCAGCTGTTTACACCGCAACAGAAATCTTGTAGTCTCCATTACTTTTTATTAGTGTTAGGCTAGAATTCTTCACAATTTTTTTCATGTTTCCTCTTTGTTTGTTGCATCAAATGGAGTTTTTCACCAATGAATTTGGCAATGAGGTTGACGAATGAAATGGCTTGATTCTGAACACATTACTTTAGAAACTGATACGCGTTTTGAAGTATTGTAATGACTAGTCAAGGAAGAGAAAGTAGGACTTGGAATCTTGGGTAAAATAGAAGCTGTTTCTGAGCCTGTTTTGAGGCTCTGTATGCAATCCAACAGCTCTTCTAAGCAGAGGAATGAAAGGGAAGGGGACTGGGCTGGTGCTTTAAGTCAATCAAATATAGAACAGGACAAGGGAAAATGCATAAGTGGTAATGTCAATTTGATTTCTCGAGTCAATTGATACCGCAAGAAACTTTGGAAAAAAGATACTCACAAGCTGTTCAATAAAGCAGTTGGACCAAACACTCAACTTCTGTAGTCAGCTGTGTTCTGTCAAAGAAGCATTCTCAGATTGATTGGAATTGACATGAAGTTTTGGGTTTGTGCACTGTCTGCCTAGAGTTTCAGTATTAAAACTCTTTAGGCTTTAATTAATGGAGTAATATTTAATATTGAAGCAAATAGCGGAAATGTTTGGATGATAAAAAAGCTCATAAGAGCAGAGAAAATTTTAACTTGTGTCTCATACAACTGACACTAGTTGTATGGGCTCTTTTTTGTCTCATAAATTTGTGTATCTAGATTCTTTTGGATCCAGAAGTGTAAGATTGGGGTCCACAAATTTGTGAGACAAAAATGAGCCTAATACAACTAGTGTCAGTTGTATGAGATAAAAAATAAAACTTCTCATATGAGCAGTATTCAGTTGAAAAAAGGATCATTTCAAATGACAGACTAGTTGGACATGTGTGAACATGGACAAGTTGTCTATCGGAGCAGTTCCATACTTGAGCCTTTCATTAATAAAGAGATCATGGTTGGAAGGACATTTATGACTGACATGTTTGAGCTTTGATTGATAAAATAATGAATGCCTGATTTTAGGACTTGGCATCTGAAGTTTCAAAAGTTGTCACAGTTCTGCTATTTTTTCAGAAAGATTGTGAATTTCCTTAGTATGCCTCATACATTGTTTTGCAGGAAACGTTATTGATTTTTTTTCAGCAAGAACAGAATATAATTGAGAAGTAGCTACAAAATAATGTAAATTTCTTTCTGTGTGGTAACATTTTATTTGTTATATCTTCAGTACAGGGAGCTAGGTATCGGGGTAGGTGGCATACAGTTCTCCTGGTGTTTTTCGGTAGGAAGGCTGTGACAGAAAGCTTGCCTAGGGAGAGTCAGCTGGTAATCTTTCCAACAATTCCTCTTATTGGAAGCTTCAGGTTCTGGTTGCTTCAAACATATTGTTCTCGGGCTTGATTCATGGATCTTTTCATATTCTTCTTCTTGGCAGCGCTGAATACTACTTGTGTTGCCTACATGAGTTTTGCTTATTTATACATTTGCTTGAGTTTCTTCAAATTGATCACATATGCCATTCATGGACCTTTTATATGATGTAAATTCTCAAGACATAGGGGAATTTTTTTTGGGGGGTAATTAGAAACTTTATTTATCACCAAGAGAATATTTACATACAGATAGCTCAAACAAACTCATCCAGCTATCGAATCCATCTACTAGAAGTACCCAAACTCTATGTCATTGCACTTGACCCCATAAACTAGAACATAAAGGACTGTAGTAAACTTTTGATCTTCGCACTTGCTCGAATATTGCATATGCAAGTCACCTCCCTAGCAATGCTGTCCCAATCTCTGCACTTTTGTTCGAATATCCTTTCATTTCTCTCCATTCAAATGGCATGGACTGCTTCAGCATACATCAACCTGAATATCTGAGCTACTTTTGAGTGCCCTTTACCATTCTTGATGGTCCATTGCAAGTGAGAATCCCGTGTGCAGATTGAATAACTTAGTATGTGCAGCCAGTATAGTACTCTACTCCATAATCCTTGAGCGTAAGAGCTCCTTTGTTTCACAATGCCTCTTATAATACACACACAGTGGATCAACATTAATTCCCCATTTAAGCAGTTAGTCAGTAGTCATTAGCTTACCCTGAAAGTGCAACCACATTGTGAACTTGGCCGTTGGCCTGCATCATTGCTGAACATCATACATTTCAAGGGTACTCTAGGGGAGGTTCCAAGTAGTTGTAGATAGATCTGTCTAATTAAGCTCTTTCCCTCTGTTAAGCTGCTTTGTACTTGATCAGTGATACATCTCATGCTTCCAATATTTTCCTCACCATCCAACATAGTTGTGGTGGTATTTTTGGACTGTCCAGTTGTTGTCCTTTGATGTAGTATGTATGGATCCATCTTATCCATAACTTGTCTGGTTTATGAGCTACATCCAGACAATTCATAAGAAAATTTGTCCAGCAAGAATGCACAGAAGCTACTTAAACTATAGATAATGTTTGAAGGAGGATGCGGATTATGGTGCTGAAAAAGCTGAAGTTTTGCTTAAAGATATGCTTGCTTGTTTGATCTTATGTTCAGACTATGTTCCAAGTTTCAGCACGTAGAATTTACAGAAGAATAAGAGCCCGTTTAGATTGGCTTAAAAGAAGTGACTTTTCAGCAGAAATAACTTTTAAGCCAAAAAGCAATAAGTTAAGGACTTAAGGTTGTCCAGTTTATTGCTTTGCCAAACACTGAAAAAAGCTAAAATGAGCTTGAGCCCATTTGGATTGGCTTGTTTTAAGTGCTTTTAAGCCAAAATAGCTTTTAAGTCATTTTTGTAGTGTTTGGATAAAATAAAAAAGTCCCTTTAAGGACTTGTTTTTAAGCTAAAATGACAAAAACAAGCCAAAAGCCAAAAGTTAAAATTCTTAACTTATGGCTTAAAAGCTATTTTGGCTTAAAAATCACTTAAAACAAGCCCATTCGAACGGGCTCCTTATAAGCCGTTTTGATCAGCTTAAAAGCCAATCCAAATACCTTCTAAACCTTTGTATGCACCTGTTGCCAACTTAACTGCAAATTGTGATTCTACTCCTGCTCAATTTGCTCTGACTTGGCTCCTAATAGACATGCCACTGCTTCTTCTCTATTTAATTTATCTTGTTCTTCACATCTTTAAACTTTTCTTCTGGTAACAACTACAAATCACATTATTAAACTTAGATTGGACGATTACTCAGTAAACGAGGTTTGTGGAAGACAGTAACAAAGAAGGGTTAAAAACATGCATTCCAATGTAATGGAATCCTTTCTTCATATTCATTTCGTTTTATTCAGGTCCATTTCGTTCCAACGATCCCTCACATTCCAGCAGCATTCAAATGTGATGGAAACCACGTTCTTATTCACGTTACCCACTGGATGAAGTGTAGCATGTATCCCAACCTATTAAACGTATGAAGGATTCTTGATATTACTAAAATCGGTAATGGATCAAAGATAGTTTCGATCTTTATTTGCAAACTTGATCAACGTTTATATATCTTATTATGGAGTATTAGTTTCTATTTTCCATATCATTTCTGCTTAACAGGAATAACCAAAGTTAAGAATCTAGATGACAATTGTTACACCCCATATTTTCGTACATGAAAGTATTCGTAAGTCTATTGATGTAAGCTTAAAAATGAGATCAACTTTAAAAGTACATGAAGTAAGTTAATCATGTTACAACAGAGGTTACAAATATTTAAGATCATGAATACCAAGTACCAAGAGGGCTTGAAGGAGATTATGTTATGAATTATTTTAATCGTATGATGGACGTATGTTATGATTTGAAGTCAAGTGAGTTGTGGAACAAAAGTTGGAAAAGGTCATCACAAGTTATATTCATAAATGTGTTGAAACTTATGTCAAATGTAACTACGATTTTCTCACAATATACTTAGAGTTATGGGGTGTTGCACCCATCAAACTGAATCTCTACGAGTCTATTTTCTAACTCATTAAAACGTTTATCAATACGATTTCGGAGAAGATAGATATATGCCATTTTGCGAGACTACGCAGGCTGCTAGGTGACAAGTAGGCGTGTCACCTACTTGGTTAAATGAGAGCCTAAAAAGAGGCAATTTCAGGTCAGCCAAAGAGCCCATTTAAGGGCTTATCTCCTGCAATATAAACCTCATTATATATCACAAATAACCATACCTAGACCCTTGCAAACTTTCTCCCAAAAACTACCCACAAACTCTAATTGATTTTCTCTCCCTTTCAAGTTCTAATTGGGTGTCAAACCTAAAGTTTGAAGAATCAAGATAAGGGCTGAGTTATCCAACAAATAAGGCATGTTTACTGCTCTATTTCATCTATTTTTTCTACTATAAATTCATGGTAAGTCGATCTACACTTGTAAGAACTTACAGGACGATGATCGGAAGCCATGCGTTCGAGTTATTCACTTGTAGCGAACTGTATTATGGACTGTTTTGTGTTGCTGTTGGGCTGCGTGTTTAACTACTATTTTGTGGAGTTTTGAAGGAAGAAAGATGTGGAGAAACATCATATATATATAGGGTGGTGGTATGGTCGTTCGTCATAACATTTTGGGGTTGTTTGACACTAGGACGATAGTCGTTTTGTGTATGAAAAGATTGAGTGTGTTGGGTTATTTTGTAGTATTTAATGGTGTAATATATTGTTGTGTTATTGTGTTGTTGGATTTATCTTGAATA
Organism: Nicotiana benthamiana; assembly: GCA_034376525.1. Classification (NCBI taxonomy): domain Eukaryota; kingdom Viridiplantae; phylum Streptophyta; class Magnoliopsida; order Solanales; family Solanaceae; genus Nicotiana; species Nicotiana benthamiana. The sequence goes on along the minus strand of CM067331.1, from coordinate 27,959,319 downwards.
TGGAGGAAGTAAGGATTATAGGGGAGATGCTGCTCGTTTTTATACAAAATAAGCTTGTCGTCCGTTGTGCGATAGTTGTATTTCATAATTTGATGATAGTATTATTATCATTGTTGTAGATTGAGGTGTGAAGAGGCAAGTTCAACTTGGTGACTGGAAAGATTGTGAAAAGGTATGTTAAGGCACTTCCTTCTTTCTTTTGGCACAATCTAAAGTGAAATGAATATTCTATTTCAAAACGGATCTACTCCTAGCAACTAAAGTTGTCCATATTGTTATTTCTTTATAAAATTATTCTAAGCAAGTGTGTATCATCCTACTGAGGTTCATATTGAGGGTATGAATGTCCATAGTATTAATCGAAGGTGCAACGACCTTAAGTCACTCCGAAAGATTAAGAATGTGATTCCAAGAGTCTAGCATGCATTATATATAGTATCTATTTTACTCTATCGTACCGCGCTATAGTCGGCCGAGTACAACACCTATTGTGCACCCATTGATCAGTTGGATTTACTGAGCTCCACATGGCCAGATACGATTCTACCTAGCCTTATGAAGCCGGGTACATTTTTACCGAGTCCTCTTTGAGGCTGGGTATGATATGATGATGCCCACATAGGCGAATGTTCTTAAAAGTTCATGTATATATATGTATTATGCATTTCATATCAGTAGCCCCCAGAGGCACTCATATGTTACATGTTGTATCTCATCTATCTCTCTTTACATTACTGTTTTTGTTTATGCTTTTCTGCCTTACATACTCAGTACTTTATTCGTATTGACGTCCCTTTTCTCTGGGAATGTTGGGTTTCATGCCCGTAGGTCCTGAGAGACAGGTTGGCATTCCTCCTAGTAGGCTATCATCTCAGCGAAAGGTGTTGGTGCACTTCACTTCCTCCGGAGTTGCCTATTCGGTCAATGTGATTTGGACATGTATTGATTGGTATGGCGAGGCCTGTCCCGACCTTTATAATGTGTATTTACTCTTAGAGGCTTGTAGACAAATGTATGTATATGAAAGATTGTATGGCCTTGTCAGCCTATATTTAGTGTACGGGTGTTCATTGGTCTTATAGTATCGTATGTCACATGTATAAGTTTGTATTACCTGTTGGGTAGTACTATGTCAAGTATTCTCTTATGTTTTATTTTGGTTATATTATAAAGGTCCTTCCGACCCATTTACCCATGATGGTACGAGAAGAAAGATACGTTATGTTGGTACTCGATTGAGTAAAGTACCGGGTACCTGTTGCGGCCCTCCGATTTAGATCGTGATAAAAGTGGTATTAGAGTAGTTATGTTCTAGGGAGTTTACAATCCGTGTCTAATAGAGCCTTGTTTATGGATGTGTCGTTCACCACATTTATAAGTAGGAGGCTACGTGGTAGTTAAGACTTCCACTCTTTCTTCTTACTCTAGATCGTTTGATAGAGGTTAATTGTAAGAATTCAAACTGCTAAATTTTATATTGTTTGTAATAAAATGATACCTACATCTAGAAAGGCAGTTGATAAGAGATTGAATGTGGCTATGGAAGATTTGATAAGAGGAACTCGATTTTGCATCATGCTTATGATAAGTATATATGAGGTCTTCAGTAGATCATGTGTGTACTAAGGCGTATAAGCTTCTTGATAAGGAACCCTAAGGAATGAATATCTATACATCCATATGGTAAATAGAAATAAGAGAATTAGAAGGTAGATACGAGTTTCAACAAGTAAAAGAAGCAAAGTGAAGAAGGATACGACATCCCAGTTAGTGAAGATTATCAGTATTTACAATTCAGGTAGAAAAGTATAAACATTGTGAGTTACTTTCAACAGTAACAAAGATATATACAATTGACCACACCCACCTCAATTATACCCAATGGGAGCTAACATGTATAGTTTAAGAGAAAGATAGGATATCAGGATCCAACTTGGATTAGAGTAACCCAAAATGATGAATTGAGCTGGGGGAGCCAAAGGTGAAACAATGTTTTTTTGAAGTTTTTAGAATAATGCGACTGACAAAAGTATTAGCAGGACAATAAGAAGAGAGTAAATGAAGCATTATGAGTAAGATATGATAAATAGGTGATAATGGTAAATCAAACGATGGTAGGATGATAGAGTCTATGGTCAAGTAAAGGAAAAGACAAAAGATGATAGACTTTGAGACTATAAAAGAGTATATGTCATAAAGTCATATCCTTATTTCGAGAAATGAGTTGTGACTCCAACATGATTACTAGAAAGCTAAGCTAGACCCCAGAGTAATCGAAATCAACATAGGCTAGTAAACAAGAAAAAAATCGAACATGATAGGGACTAGAGGATTCGATAATAGTCGACATCATGAGACCGTATGAGACCATGCTCCAACAAAAATAGAATGGACAACACAAGAATAATTTTTAAAGGTCATTCAGGAAGATGCTTCCTTAAAGTAAGCAATGTGAGCAATGTTATGCTTAAGGATTAAGTGTGCCAGTTATATTAGGTGTCACTCTCGCAGGAATTCAGTTATCCCTAGTAGAGAAGGTTTACCTCAAGGCGAGTAAGAGTCAGTAAAGACGTGAATAGAAGCCAAAGATGAAGAGGTAGGCCATATATAAATAAATCTTCATAGCATTAAATACTAGTACTCCCCTGGGGGGGGGGGGGAGATGTGATTGGTAAGTCGGAGTTATATAGTTCAAGCAGCTATGGAATAGTAAAGAAAAAATGCTCTAAAAGGAGAAAGGAATAAGTCACATCCTATAGGTATGTTATGACTCCAAAACATTATTTAAGCGTGATATTAGGGAAAAGTAGTGAGGGTTCTCGACCAGGATGTTATTGGTACTAAGTGCCAATGAACACTTGATACATAAGGATCCAGTGCAAGAGGTAAGTTAAGACAAAAGGAAACAATCCAAGAGAGTTTATGCAGAATATAGATATAAGAATGGATCAACGAGTATTTAATAGTTGGTTCAGGAAGAGACTTGTTATGGCTAGAAAAGAGGATACAGATAAATCAGCAGATCATGCAAGATAAACCTAGTGAACCCCAGCATAGGGAATTCAGTCTCACAGGTACGACATCATAATCCTTAAGAAATATTCAGATAGGAGTTGACGTAGTTATAGTCCTATAAAAAGTGTTACGAAAATAAAAGAGAATGCCACTGGAGAGACAAAAAGAATATTTGAGTTCAACCCTGCAAGAACAAGGGCACGAAGGTATATAACTGAGGATATTTATAAGTAAGTAAGAAAGTCAAAAATTTTGTCAAGTATATGATGGGATAATCTCACAGCTTTACAAGAGTCAGCGAGTCTTTCATAAATGTTACAATGAAAGACTAGCTGAGGAAATAAGGAAGAAGGCTTCAAACAAAGCATAGTGACCTAAATAAATAATGGTCTTGTAACAATAGTCTCACTACGACATTGTATGCTCTCCATAACAAAGTGGCACCTGCCGAAACTAAGGAATGGGAAGTAAAATCCAAAGAAATATTCGAGATCATATGAGTTTCATAAAATTTCAATATATATGGCACTAAGATAAGCCAAGTATTCATGTAACAAGTGGCATAATGAACAAAAAAGGTAATTACTTACTTTTAACAAAAGCTGAGAAGGCACGAAAGTAATTATTCGATGTATAACCTAAAGTTAGTTACGTTATGAACACACTTAAGATTTTAAAGTGTTATCCATACAACATACATGTTGACAATGATACAACTATATGAGACTTTAAATATAAGTTAAAAGAAAGAATTGACTCCATGTCATAGACCAAAACTTGAATTGCTAGAAAGTTATATAGCATTGACGAGGGGATAAAGTAATAACTAGTACCCTAAGCCACATATCAGAAGATAAAGTAAGTCGACTTAAAGGCTGAGATAGAGAATGAAACTAAAGGGTTGCATCAAAAAAGTGAATTAGGAGTCTGATTATTAGACCCTGATGAGTATAGAAATCGTGATTCAGAACATTGTAGAATCACTCTAAATATTAGAGGTACAAAAGAGATAGTACAACGGACATATTCTATTATGACTCTACGATAAATCAAGTTAGAGCAGTACCAACCTCATAACAAGTCAATATGAAGCTTTCAGCGGATTAGGTATGCACATGATGTACAAGTATTATAGTTATGCTTTAAGGTGTATATGTGAATTCCTCCTATGTGGAAGGGAGGTTATGAAAGAGATAGAAGATACGATGCAAGATTTAAAGGTAAGTAAGGTACATGTGAAGAAGGTATGAGATGCCCAATTATAGACGGTTACGAATAAACCAGATATCAGATAGGGGGCTGGAAGTGTCACAATTTTGTATCAAGAAATGATAGTGGTGTCTTTGGTGGTATATTTTTCAGCATGCGGTTTCCAGATATAGAGAGGTCTAGTTAGGAGAGTAAATAAGAGTTAAAGATGATATGATGACTCGCTTGAGGTTCAAGAATAACATAAAGAAATATATGGTGCTTTCAAGTTAAAGGAAGGTTGCGAGTAGTATAAATAAATATATACAGGTGAGTAAGGATAAGAAAAGGTAAATGAGAAGGCGACGAGAATAGGTAAATCCTCGGGATTAAACCCATCACAACAAGAGAGCTGATGGTTTCCATAATGTTATAAAAATCTCAGTATAGCATGAATAAACTCGGAGGAGTTTAAGACTAGGAGAATTTAGAAAAGATGTAATGTTGCCCTAATGGAAGCATAAGGGTGTAATTGTGATAGATAAGAGATTGGTGTTTAGACCTCTGGCTGGGTGATGATTCAAAGAAAAGGGATTTCATGAATTATACAAGATTAAAATACACCCATAAGGTGAATTGCGTTAGAATGCTATGAAATACAGTTAATGAAGTATTGTATTGTTCCTTGGTGGATCAGGTAAATAACTTCAGATGTTCCCCGATGCAACGTGAGCCCTAACGACATATATTACAAAAGATGTTTTAAGTGATCAATGATTGATTATAGATCAACATTAAGGTGAATCAACAATAGATGTGTACAAGTTCCAAAGTACAATATGAGATTTTTTTGTTATTCTTAAGATGAATAGTATTGAGGAAACATTAAAGGACTTAGATTTATACATATAGGATAACAGCGAGAGAGTAACTTGGAGTTAGGCAGCAAAACTCCGTAATAATAAACTGCAATAAGTGTTATGGTATAGTATAACCTACCTAGATGTAGTAAAGCCATAAGGATAGATATACAAGGCTATGAAAAAAGATATAACAATAGCCGTAAGTTCAATAAAGTACCAAGTGAAGGACTTCAGTATACCAATAGATTCCTAGAGGGACAACTTTCCATAGTTATGTATATATTCACAAAGTGAGGCCTTGAGATTGTCTAAAAGCTGAAGAAAGTAGGAGAGAAGAGTCACATAGGCGCACATATAGTCTGCATGATAGAGGTTTGCAATAGCTATGATATTTCAAGAATTCTGTCGACAAGTCGTGATATGAGAAAGAGACTTAAAAGGGGGATGCCCTAGCCTTCGAATTTATACACAAAACAGTTTCCTAGATGACAAGAACAATATTAAAATATTTGTAAAAGATATGGGTTATGAGACTAGTAGGCGCATCAATCAATATTCAAGGACGAATATTCCAAAGGGGGGAATGATGTTACACCCCATGTTTTCATACATGAGAGTATTCGTAAGTCAATTAATGTAATCTTAGAAATAAGATCAAATTTGAAAGTGCATAAAGTAAGTTAATCATGTTACAATGGAGGTTAAAAATATTTAAGATCATGAATACCAAGTACCAAGAGGGTTTGAAGGCTTAGAAGCTAAATGAATTGAAGAAAATAAGTTTTGTTGAAAGTCATCAAATTGGGAATGTTGTAACATGTACTTTTGAGGAGAGAATAGGGTGTTTAAAATTATAAGGAGATTATACTATGAGTTATTATAGTCATATGATAGACATGTATTATGATTTGAAGTCAAGTAAGTTGTGGAGCAAAAGTTGGAAAAGGTCATCACGAGTTACATTCATAAATGTGAAACTTAGGTCGAATGTAACTGCGATTTTCTCCCAATTTACTTAGAGTTATGGGGTGTTACACCCATAAAATTAAATCTCTATGAGTCCATTTTCTAACTCATTAAAATGTTTAACAATAAGACATCAGAGTAAAGAGATATATGCCATTTTACGAGACTACACAGGCTGCTAGGTAACAAGTAGGTATGTCATCTTCTTGGTTAAGTGAGAGCCCAAAAGGAGGAGATTTCGGGTCAGACAATGAGAGAATTTAAGGGCTTATCTCTTGTAATATAAACCTCATTATATATCACAAATAACCAAACCTATATCCCTGTAAACTTCCTCTCAAAAATTACTCACAATCTCTAATTGATTTTCTCTCCTTTTCAAGTTCTAATTGGGAGTCAAACCTAGAGTTTGAAGAATCCAGATAGGGGCTGAGTTATTCGACAAATAAGTTAAGTTTACTACTCTATTTCATCCATTTTTTCTGTTATAAATTCATGGTAAGTCGTTCTATACTTGTAAGAACTTAGGAGACGATGATCGAAAGCCGTGAGTTTGAATTATTCACTTGTAGCAAACTTTTTCGTGGACTGCTCTGTATTGCTGGTGGGTTATATGTTTTACTACTATTTTATGGAGTTTTGAAGGAGGAAGATTATGGAGAAATACCATATATATGTAGGGTGGTGGGCTGGTCTTTGGTCGTAACATTTCCGGGTTGTTTGACACTAGTACGATGGTTGTTTTGTGGATAAAAAGATTGGAATATGTTGGGCTACTTTTTTGTATTTGATGGTATAATATAAGGCTGAAAAATAATGTATATATATGTTATTATTGTGTTTTTGGAGTTATCTTGAATTTGGAGGAAGTAAGAATTATAGAGGAGATGCTGCTCGTTTTTACACAAAATATACTTGTCGTCTGTTCTACAATAGTTGTACCTTTCATAACTTGATGATGGTATTATTATTATTGTATATTGAGGTGAAAAGAGGTAATTTCACCTTGGTGATTGAAAATATTGTGATAGGATATAAAATACTTCCTTCTTTCTTTTGGCATGATCTAGAGTGAAATTAATACGCTATATCATAATGGATCTACTCCTAGCAACTAAGGTTATCCATGTTGTTATTTTCTTATAAAATTATTCTAAGAAAGTGTGCATGATCCTTGAATCCTACTGAGGTTCGTATTGCGGGTATGTATTTCCATAACGTTAATCGAAGGTGCAATGATCTTAAGTCACTCCAAAAGGTTTAGAACGTGATTCCATGCGTCTAGCATGCATTATATATAATATCTATTTTACTCTACTGAGCCGCGCTATAGTTAGCCGGATATGGCACATATTGTGCAACCACTGATGAATTTAGTTTACCGAGATCCACATGACCGGGTACGATTCTACCGTTCCTTATAATGGCCAGGTACATTTTTACTGAGTGCTCTTTGAGGCCCGGTACAATATGATGATGATGCCCTTAGAGGCAAATATTTTTAAGAGTTTTATATATATATATATATATATATATATATATATATGTATGTATGTATGTATGTATGTATGTATGTATGTATGTATGTATGTATGTATTATGCATATCATATCAGTAGCCCCAGAGGCACTCAAATGTTACATGTTGTATCTCATCTCTCTCTCTTTACATTATTGTTCTTGTTTATGATTTCATGCCTTACATACTCGATACTTTATTTGTACTGATGTCCTTTTTGCCCGGGGACGCTGTGTTTCATACCCACAATCCCGATAGACAGGTTGACATTCCTCCTAATAAGCTATTAGCTCAGCGGAATGTGTTGGCGCACTTCACTTGCTCCGGAGTTGCCTATTTGGTTAGTATGATTTGGACATGTATTGATTGGTATGACATGACCCTGTACCGACCTTTATAATATGTATATGCTCTTAGAGGCTTGTAGATAAATTTCATATATATGAAAGATTGTATGGCCTTGTCAGCCCATGTTCAGTGTACGAGTGTTCAATTTGGTCTTATAGTACCGTATGTCACATGTATAAGTTTGTATTACATGTTGCGTCGTCCTATGTCAAGTATTCCCTTATGTTTTATTCTGGATATATCATGAAAGCCCTTCCAGCCTATTTACCCATGATGGTATGAAAAAAAAGATACGTTAAGTTGGTACGGTTGAGTAAAGTACGGTATGCGTCGCGACCCTCCGATTTAGGCCGTGACAACAAGAGTGGATATTTATCTGATAGGATTATGCCTGAGGACTTGAATGAAATCCGAAGAGGCCCAAGGGGAGAGAGTTTTGGTAGCTTTGGTAAATTTGCAACAACATAACGAACCACAGCTAAATGTTTGGCCAGAAGCCTAGAACTAATGATCCATATATCTAATTTGATTTGCTGATCCATGGTTAAGTCTTTTTTAATTTCCAATTTATAGGTCCAAATTCATCGTACATGTTTGAATATATAGGATATTAATCAATTAAATATGGACGCTTCAATCTTAATTATCCAGAATTAATATATAAGTCTTCTGGCTTTTCCTGATTCAGACAATTTATAATATTTGGATTATTTTTACATTGTCTTTCAACATATTATCTTCCTCCTTTATTTGAGATGCAACCAGCTATGATTTACAACCCATTGAGTGAGGAGTAGCTTAGCCATTATCCACCACTCCTTTGCTATTGTTAATACACGAAAGTTTGGAAGTTTGTTATTTTAGTTAGTGATTATATTTTCAAAATTAGTTCACATTAATAAGTTATCTCCTTCCTCTCTCTAGTTTCTCTCTCTATGATCATCTTCATTCTCTTGCTTTTATCTAAGGCATCTCGAATCAAATCTGTGCATAACAACCTATCCTCACCCGGTTCAAACCAACCAACTGGAGAGAGGCATCGTCTCTCATACAGAGCCTCATAAGGAGCAATCTGAATAATCAATTGATAGATGTTATTGTAGGTGAACTCTAAAAGCAGCAAGAACTGATCCCATGAACCCCTGAAATCTATAACACAAGCACGAATCATATCCTCTAATATCTGAATGGTGCACTCAGACTGCCCTTCGTTTGGGGTTGAAATGTTATACTCAATTCAACTCGTATGCCTATTCACGCCATAAGACCCTCCAGAAATGTTATGTGAACTACGTGCCTCGATCAGAAATAATAGGCGCAAGCACACTGTGAAGACAAACAATCTCATGGATAAGATATCAACCAACCGCTCTGAAGAATAGGTAGTCACAACTGAAATGAAATGTGCAGACTTGGTCAATTGATCCACAATCATCCAAACTGCATCAAATTTCTCAAAATCCATGGGAGCTCACCAACATAGTCCAAGGTAACATGCTCCCATTTCTACTCAAGAGTATCAAGTCTCTGAAGCAAACCATCCGGCTTTGATGCTCATACTTCACATGCTGACAATTTAGGCATTGCGCCACATGCTCCACTATTTCTTTCTTCACTCTTCTCCACCAATAGTGCAATCTCAAATCATAATACATCTTAGCAGCACTCAGATGAATGGAGTACCGCGAACTGTGGCCTCTTGAAGGATCAACTCATGTAACCCATCTACATTGGGCACACATAACCGTCCTTGAATTTGAAACACCCTATCATCTCCAATAGAAACCTCCTTGGCATCATCGTGCTATACTGTGTCCCTAAGGGCAAACAAATGGGGGTCGTCATACAAACGCTCTCTGATGCGCTCATACAAAGAATATTGAGAAACCACACAAGCAAGAACCCGATTGGGCTAAAAAATATTTAGTCTCACAAATTGATTGGCCAAGGCCTGAATGTCCATGGATAATGGCCTCTCTGATGTCAGTAGATATGCCAAACTACACAAACTCACTGCCTTTCTACTCAAGGTATCGGCCACCATGTTGTACTGGGATGATATAGAATAGTGATATCATAGTTATTAAGCAAATCTAACAACCTCCACTCCACAAGTTAAGATCGTTCTACTTGAATAGATGCTGGAGACTCTGGTGGTCAGTATAGACCTCACATGGAATACCGTACATGTAGTATCTCTAAATCTTCAAGACATGAACAATAGCTGCCAATTCCAAGTCATGGATAGGGTAATTTTTCTCATGAACCTTCAGTTGCCGCAACGCATAGGCTATCACTCTATCGTCTTGCATCAACATTGCGGCAAGGCCAATACGCGATGCATCACAATACACAGTGTAAGACCCCGAATCAGTAGGCAACAATACTGGGTCTATAGTCAAAGCAGTATTGAGATTTTGAAAGCTCGCCTCGCACTTTTCATACCATCTAAAAGAAGCACCATCTAGGTAAATCTGGTCATAGGTGCATCAATGGATGAGAAGCCCTCTATAAAATGGCGATAATATTCGACCAAACCAATAAAACTACGAATCTCCCTAGCTGAAGACGATTTGGGTCAACTCTGAAATGCTTCAATCTTTTTCGATCTACCTTGATCCCCTCCCTTGACACCATATGATCCAAAAACACCATCAAATCAAGACAGAATTCCTTTTGTAAATTTTGCATATAACTTCTTCTCTCAAGGTCTGGAGCACGATCCTCAAGTACTGCTCATGATCTTCCCGACTATGGGAGAACACCAAGATATCATCAATAAACACAATGGCGAATAAATTGAGATATGGCTGGAATACACTGTTTATCAGATGCATAAATACTATTGGGGTGTTGGTCAGCCCAAATGACATCACAAGGAACTCGTATTGACCATACCTAGTCCTGAAGGCAATCCTTGGAATATCCAGATCCTAAATCTTCAACTAATGATACCCTGACCTCAAATCAGTCTTTGAGAACACTTTAGCAGCCTATAAATGGTCAAATAAGTCATCAATTCGCGGTAATAGATACATATTCTCACTGTAACCTTGTTCAACTGTCGATAATCGTTACACATGCGCATAGAACCATCATTCATTTTCAAAAATAGAACTAGAGCACTCCAATGTGACACACTAGGCCTAATGAAACCCTTATCAAGCAACATTTACAACTGCTCCTTTAACTCTTTCAACTCCACTGGTGCCATACGATATAGTGGAATGAAAATGGGCTAAGTATCCGGCAATAAATCAATTCCAAAATCGATATCTCTATTGGGCGGCATGCCCAAAATATCTGCTAAAAATACATTTGGGAAGTCTCTCATGCTAGGAACTGACTCAACAATAGGAGTATCCATAATTACTTCCCTCAGAAACCTTCTCAACTATATGTTGTGCGTTAAGGAAGGCCATAACCCAGCTAGGAATATATTTCAATGTACCCCTCCACTTTAACCACGACATACCTAGCATAGCCAATATTACAGTCTTGGCGTGACAATCCAGAATAGCATGATAGGGTGACAACTAGTCCATGCCCAAGATAACATCAAATTCCACCATACTGAGAAACAATAGATCAACTTTGGTCTCAAAACCATAAATAACAAGTAAACACGACTGATACACACAGTTCACAGCAATAGAATCTCGCACAGACATGAACACATATACAAGTGAACTCAAAGAATCATGAGATATATCCAAATACGAAGCAAAGCAAGATGACACATATGAGTAAGTGGAGATTGGATCAAATCAGACTTGTACATCTTTACGATAAACTGGAAAAGTACCTGTGATGGCTTAGTCTAATGTGATATTCTCCATTCTATCCGGAAAATCATAGAACCCGTCCTACCCATCTAGGGTGACCCCTACCTACCTAACCTTCACACCTAGCTTGCTGTGTTGGTGGAGTGGCAACTGGAGCAGCAACCACGACTTGTAAACCCTGTGGATCCTGTGGAATAAGTAGAGCCTGTGTAGTCCGTGGAGGTGAACCCCTCATGAGTCTGGGGGTAGTCCCTCACCATATTTTGGGTATCACCATACTCAAAGCAATACCTCGGTGGGCGTGGCTACTGAAAATGGACCTGGCTTGGTCGACTATACTGACTGTTGAAGGCTGAGCAGAATGGAAACCTGAGTGTGGGGAAACCTGTGTAGGAAGTACACTATATAGTGGTTGAGAAAAATTGGAAACCTAAGACCTCAGAGTAGCCGAAGCACCACTAGAAGATGGAAGTGCTAAATGAACTGAATGACTCACAAAGCCCCTACCATGACGGGCTGTAATTGCAGTGTGGCCACAATTAAACCCAATACCTCGAGGCCTTTTTGCCTCTGTGTCCTTTCTCGCACAACCCCACATAGGGGTGTGCATTCGATTTATCGATTCGATTTTGACCCTTATCGATAATTACTTATCTTTGTACATATGCTTATCGTTATTGTTTCAATAAGATTTCGATTTGTTCGATTTCGATTTATCGATTTTGGGGGCTTATCGATTACACCGATAGGAAAATTTGCGGGATTCCATGAAACGTATATCGCTATAAATGTGCCTAACTAATATGGACAAAAAGAAGCTAAAATAAGATGAACACCATTTATAATGTAAAAATTATATCAACAAGCACGTGCAACCAAACTAAAGTAAAGGATCAAACGTATGCCACCAACACTCCAACGGTATTAAAAACAAAACAAAACAAAATACATCAGCACGACTAATTTTGTTTTTTATTAATTTGAACTTCATTCGCTTGATCATTTCATTCCATAAATGTGGTAGAGGAAATAATATGTTAAGGGAAGTAGGGTAAATGAAAGGGATTAGGAAAAATGATATTGTAAATCGCTTTCAAAATAGTAGCGGAATATATATACATTCTGTATGTTATGTTAATCTACACAAATAGGTAATTACTTATTTTACAAGTGTCTACAGTCTAGGGGTGTGCATTCGATTTATTGATTCGATTTTGACCCTTATCAATAATTACTTATCGATTATCTTTTTGTACATATGCTTATCGTTATTGTTGGAAACACGTTCTCAATGCGATATACTAAACGTGTATTCTTTTGTAGGTTTTGATGAATGACAAACAAAGCACAAATTGATATATGACGGAGTTCAAGTACAAGAGCACAAATATTGAGATTGAAGCTCAAGACGTTGTTTTTAATTGTTATTATTGAGTTATTCTTAAATGTGATCTTGATCCTATAACTTGACTCCATAACATGGCTTCTCTCATAAAACTATTTTCCAAAATCATGCATACTTATTTCTGTATCAAATGATTTCAAATGATGCATATTTACATTAGACAAAATGTTTTCTAAACATACCTCAGAAATCTGGGCTAAGAATAATCGATTATGTACTTATGATAATCGATTGTTTATAAGCCAAGACTGCATGACAATCGATTATGAACTAATGATAATCGATTGAGAATAAGACAGTTAACATCAGGTTTTTCCAAATCTGCAAGATAATCGATTGTGAACTAATGACAATCGATTATTGATGAGGTAAAGTTTTTCCAATACTCAGAATAATCGATTATGAACTAATGGTAATCGATTATGTTGAGTTGATGTCTCCCAGTGATTTTAAAATTACTTAAGTAATCGATTAGTAACTAATAGTAATCGATTATGTTGAGTTAACTGGGTTTAACAATCGATTGTCTATGTCCAACAATCGATTGTCAAAGTTTATACTTAGTCGCAAAAACTTTGGCTTGAAACAGTGTGATTTGAGATTTTCAGAAAATGACAAGTAATCGATTGTTGCAAGGGACAATCGATTGTTGAAGCTGACCGTTGTCAAATGATTTTCAAATACCTCAAAGTAATCGATTATTGGTTTTCTGTAATCGATGTTTTGCTCAAAATCCGGAAATAATTTTTAAAACGTTAATGAGGTAATCAATTATTGATTTGCTATAATCGATGTTTTTGATTAAAATCTGTAAATGATTTTTGGAACATTGCTGAAGTAATCGATTATGGATTTGGTATAATCGATTATCTGAATTTGAATTTTGCCAGTAATCGATTATGGATTGTAAGTAATCGATTATTAAGCGTAAAATCTGGGATTGATTTTTGATCTGACTGGCAGATAATCGATTGTTTGGTCTTGACAATCGATTGTCACTGAGTAAATTCAGCAATTCTTAATTGGCAATTAGACAACGGTAAGACCAAGTTTTGCACCTATAAATACAGCTTCAACTCAGTGTTTTAAACACAACAACATACACTAACTGATCATTACATTGCTTTAAGCTTTCATTCAATTGTTCATCATTTTCTACTCATTTCATAAAGCTTTTGAGAGCCATATTATTGTTCAAAGTTGTTGTGATCTTGAGCGTATTATTTTACTCATATCTACTCATCAAGGAGTACCTTTGTTAAGTGAGTGTTCAAGTATTTCAAATACTTGTAAGAGAATTTTGATTCTCTTGTGTTGAGGAACTTGTGCTTCCTCTGTTGAAGTCTTTGGGATTGTATCCCCGAGCAAGTGAAGTCTTTGGGATTGTATCCCCGAGCAAGTGAAGTCTTTGAGGTGAGGAACCTCCGAGCAAGTGAAGTCTTTGAGATTGTATCTCCGAGCAACTGTAAAGGTTTGTTAAGCACCCGTAAGCTTAACAAGTTAGTAGAAAATCTCGAGAGAGTCTCTCGGGGACTGGACTAACCACTGTTGTGGCCAACCAGGATATATCCTTGTGTAAGTTATTTTTATTGCACTTATTTACTTCCTGTAAAATTTAAATTCCGCAAGAAAATGCTAAATTTCATTAAAACGCTATTCACCCCCCCTCTAGCGTTAAGCGTAGTTTCTAACAATTGGTATCAGAGCCCAACTCTCTGAAAAACTTAACAGTTTGAGAGAACCATCCATGGCTTCTACTCGTGACTTTTTTGCAGGAATAGGTGAAGGTGAATGCAACACGTCGCCTCCAAAATTGGGTGAAAACAACTACTCAGTTTGGAAAGATCGAATGAGAGTTTTTACGATAGCAAACGACCTCTATCTATGGCAAATCATCAAGCATGGAAATCAAATGACGACAAAAGTTGGAAAAGCCAAGGCAAGTGAATACAACACTAATGCGATAAATATGTTGTATAAATCCTTGAACCAGGAAATCTGGCGAAAAATCTCCCACTACAAAACTGCTAAGGAAATGTGGGATAAGCTTGAAGAAATTCATGAAAGAACATCTCAAGTGGAAAAATGCTCAAATGATGAATCAAATATCAGGTGCCTGATGGCCGACGACAAAGAAAAAGAGGTAAGCACTTCTAACTCTCTCTCGTTTGAAGAACTTCAAAATGCCTATGAAGATATGTTTGGTAAATATGAAAATGCTGTTAAAATGATTAGAGATTTGAAGAAATCACTTTCCCAGCAAGAAATAGATTTCCAGAAAAATCTCTCTTTAAAAGAAAAGGATTTTGAAGAACGCTTTTTATTGAAAGAAAAAGATTTCGAAAATCAATTCTCTTTAAAACAAAAGGATTTTGAAAATCTGTCTCATGATAACGAGAATCTTGTAAAAGAAAATCAATTTTTTCAAAATGATAGTGTAGAGCTTAGACAAGTCATTAAGACTATGCATGAAGCTTCTTATATTGATAAATGCTCTACTTGTACTTCCTGCGACTCTTTGAAGTTAGAAAACGCAGAACTTAGGAAAACCTTAGAATCACATAGTGTAGACGTCCCTAAGGTTATTGAAGAAAAGGAAACGTCTAAGAATAATCAATGGCATAAAAACAGAAATTACAATAGAAATCCTACTGCTCCACCTAGAAATAACTCTAGGGCTGTAAACGAGTCTAGGACAAATTACTTTAGACCACCTAGACACTACGCTAGGATGTATGAAAACAAGTCTAGGGTTAATAATTCTAGAACACCTAGATACAATTCTAGAAATTGGTACAATGAGTCTAGATTTAACCACTTTAGATCACCTAGAAAGAATTCTAGGATGATTGTTAACGAATCTAGGATAAATCACCCTAGACAACCTAGAAATGATTCTAGAAATTTCAACGCATCTAGGAATGACTATAGATCACCCAGAACGTATTTTGCTCCACCTAGACACAGGCACAATCCGAACGCAACATGTCATTACTGCAATCGTATAGGTCACATTGCACCGATGTGTTTCGCAAAGCATAGAGACTTCTCGTATGACTATAATCATTATTTGTCTAACCCCCATGGACCCAAGATGGCATGGGTACCTAAAGAATATTAAATTGTTTTGTAGGTGTGCTTGAAGGGATCAAGTGTACTATGGTACCTTGATAGTGGATGCTCCAAACATATGACGGGAGATGAATCCAAATTCCTTCAACTAGAGCACAAAGAAGGAGGAAACGTCATTTTCGGCGACAACAATAAAGGAAAAATAATCGGCATCGGATCGGTTGGTAAGGACGAAAACTCCTCTATTAAACATATATTGCTTGTGAAAGGGTTGAAGCATAATCTCTTGAGCATAAGCCAACTATGTGACAAGGGAAATCTTGCTCTATTTGATTCGGATGAATGTCTTGTGTTTAGACGTAGTGACTTCAAGATCATACTTCGTGGTTTTAGAATTGATAATATCTATATGGTTGATCTTGCAAACTCCTCTCCCGAATATGTTGATTGCTTAATGAGCAAAGAGGATAATACTTGGTTGTGGCATCGTAGATTAGCACACATGAACATGCATCTTTTAAATAATTTGCTTTCTCAAAACTTAGTAGTTGGTCTTCCCAATTTAAAGTTTGAAAATGATTCTATGTGTGATTCTTGTCAAAAAGGGAAGCAAACCAAAGCATCTTTTAAATCCAAAAATATTGTTTCAACTTCTAGACCTTTACAATTACTTCATATGGATTTACTTGGACCTTCTCGTATTGAAAGTCTAGGTAGAAATAAATATGCTTTTGTAATTGTTGATGAGTTTTCTAGATTTACATGGACGCTATTTCTTGCAAATAAAAGCGATGCTTCTCAAAATTTCAAGTATTTTCTTAAACGTGTTCAAAACGAAAAAGAATCTACCGTCACTTCAATTAGAAGTGATCATGGGGGAGAGTTTGATCACAATCTCTTTGCGGATTTTTGTGACGAACTCGAAATCGAGCATACCTTTTCCGCTCCACGTACACCACAACAAAATGGGGTGGTGGAAAGGAAAAATAGGTGTCTCGAAGAGATGGCAAGAACCATGCTCGACGAAGCTAAGATTCCCAAACACTTTTGGGCGGACGCCGTGAGTACCGCTTGCTATGTTTTAAATAGAGTAGCAATTCGGCCAATACTCTTGAAAACCCCATATGAACTGTATAAGGGTAGAAAACCCAATATTTCCCACTTACGTGTTTTTGGTTGTAAATGTTTTGTTCATAATAACGGCAAAGACCAATTAGGTAAATTTGATGCAAAATCGGATGAAGCTATTTTCATTGGTTATTCCTCACATAGTAAAGCATATAGGGTCTTTAACAAAAGAACCCAAATTGTGGAGGAATCCCCACATGTTGTGTTTTCCGAAGATAATGCTCGCTTGGCGAGAAAGGATTGTGGTTTTGATCTTGCAGATATCTTGAGTAATTTGAAAAACAAAATACATGAAGAACCGCCAAAGGAAAACAATGATGAAATTATAGAACAATCAACGGAAGAAGCTCCACAATTGGAAAGTGAAACAAAAGAACAAAAGGAATGGAGGACGATCAAAGATCACCCTCTTGATCAAGTAATCGGCGATGTTGGAGGAAAGGTAAGTACTCGAAACTCCCTTAAAAACACCTTAGAACTTACTGCTTTTGTTTCTCAAATTGAACCCAAAACCATCTCTGAAGCAATTGGGGATGAATTTTGGACCTTGGCAATGCAAGAGGAGCTTAACCAATTCGAACGAAATGACGTTTGGGATTTGGTGCCAAGACCCGAAGATCATACCATAGTTGGTACGAAATGGGTTTTTCGCAACAAACTAGATGAAAATGGTATAATCACTAGAAACAAAGCTAGGCTTGTGGCTCAAGGCTACAATCAAGAAGAAGGTATTGATTATGAGGAGACTTATGCTCCAGTAGCTAGATTAGAAGCTATTCGCTTATTGCTTGCTTTCGCTTCCTCTATGAATTTTGTCTTATATCAAATGGATGTGAAAAGTGCGTTTTAAATGGTTTTATTGAAGAAGAAGTTTATGTCAAACAACCCTCTGGTTTTGAAAACTTTAAATATCCCGATCATGTTTTCAAACTCAAAAAGGCTCTCTATGGTTTAAAACAAGCTCCCCGAGCTTGGTATGATAGGTTGAGTAAATTTCTTTTGAAAAATGATTTCATTAGGGGAAAAGTTGACACAACTCTCTTTGTCAAACACAAAAACAATGATATTTTATTAGTTCAAATATATGTAGATGACATTATATTTGGTGCCACTAACAATGCTTTATGCAAGGAATTTTCCAATCTAATGACTAGCGAATTTGAGATGTCTATGATGGGCGAATTAACCTTCTTTTTGGGACTACAAGTAAAACAAATGAAGGAAGGTACATTCATTTGCCAAGCCAAATATTGCAAAGAATTGCTTAAACGCTTTGATATGAACAATGCAAAAGAAATGGCAACTCCCATGAGCACATCCGATCATCTAGACAAAGATGAAAAAGGTAAGGAAGTCGACACCAAAAAGTATCGAGGTATGATTGGCTCTCTACTTTATCTTACTGCTAGTCGTCCGGACATCATGTTTAGCGTGTGCTTATGCGCTCGTTATCAATCATGTCCGAAGGAGTCTCACCTTTCGGCGGTAAAACGAATTTTACGGTATCTTGTTGGTAACTCAAATGTGGGTCTATGGTACCCCAAAGGCTCTTCATGCCAACTCATTGGCTATTCCGATTCTGATTTTGCTGGATGCAAATTGGACCGCAAGAGCACTAGTGGCACTTGCCATTTGCTCGGTAGCTCTCTCGTTTCTTGGTTTAGCAAGAAACAAGTAAGTGTTGCGTTGTCCACAACCGAGGCTGAATATGTAGCCGCGGGGAGTTGTTGCGCTCAAATCCTATGGATGAAACAACAACTCTTGGACTATGGCCTAAGACTTGATCACATTCCTCTTAGATGTGATAACACTAGTGCCATATGCTTGACGAAGAACCCCGTTCTTCATTCGCGAACAAAACACATTGAAGTTAGACATCATTTTATTAGAGATCACGTTCTCAAAGGCGATGTCGAAATTGAATTTGTTGAAACTAAAAGCCAATTGGCAGACATCTTTACAAAGCCTTTGGATAAAGAGTCCTTCTTCCGAATTCGCAATGAACTCGGGATCCTTGACTCCACATTGATCTAAGTCATGCATTGCATTTCTTCTCCTACACATTTCTAACTTGAGCGTCGGAGGCGTCTAACTTCTTTTTGCAGGTATCGCCCTACAGAAAAAGAAAATTTTATTTGGGCAAACCGCAAATCATCGGACATATAATCGATTATCCCGTATCAATAATCGAATGTCACCTTTCTAATTTTCAATAAATAAACTTTGTTTTATTTCGTCTTTGTGCATCCTTCCTTATTTTTTTGCTAATGGCAAAAGGGGGAAGATAATGGGATAACGGGTATGCACCACCTCTAAATTGCTTAATTGCTTATAAGCTTAAATTGAGGGGGAATTCTTAAATTGAGGGGGAACAAGAACAAATATGCATACTTGTTACTTGTCTTGAATCGTCAATATTATTTGTCAAAATTGCATATCCCGCTTAATGTTTGCCATTATCAAAAAGGGGGAAATTGTTGGAAACACGTTCTCAATGCGATATACTAAACGTGTATTCTTTTGTAGGTTTTGATGAATGACAAACAAAGCACAAATTGATATATGACGGAGTTCAAGTACAAGAGCACAAATGTTGAGATTGAAGCTCAAGACGTTGTTTTTAATTGTTATTATTGAGTTATTCTTAAATGTGATCTTGATCCTATAACTTGACTCCATAACATGGCTTCTCTCATAAAACTATTTTCCAAAATCATGCATACTTATTTCTGTATCAAATGATTTCAAATGATGCATATTTACATTAGACAAAATGTTTTCTAAACATACCTCAGAAATCTGGGCTAAGAATAATCGATTATGTACTTATGATAATCGATTGTTTATAAGCCAAGACTGCATGACAATCGATTATGAACTAATGATAATCGATTGTGAATAAGACAGTTAACATCAGGTTTTTCCAAATCTGCAAGATAATCGATTGTGAACTAATGACAATCGATTATTGATGAGGTAAAGTTTTTCCAATACTCAGAATAATCGATTATGAACTAATGGTAATCGATTATGTTGAGTTGATGTCTCCCAGTGATTTTAAAATTACTTAAGTAATCGATTAGTAACTAATAGTAATCGATTATGTTGAGTTAACTGGGTTTAACAATCGATTGTCTATGTCCAACAATCGATTGTCAAAGTTTATACTTAGTCGCAAAAACTTTGGCTTGAAACAGTGTGATTTGAGATTTTCAGAAAATGACAAGTAATCGATTGTTGCAAGGGACAATCGATTGTTGAAGCTGACCGTTGTCAAATGATTTTCAAATACCTCAAAGTAATCGATTATTGGTTTTCTGTAATCGATGTTTTGCTCAAAATCCGGAAATAATTTTTAAAACGTTAATGAGGTAATCAATTATTGATTTGCTATAATCGATGTTTTTGATTAAAATCTGTAAATGATTTTTGGAACGTTGCTGAAGTAATCGATTATGGATTTGGTATAATCGATTATCTGAATTTGAATTTTGCCAGTAATCGATTATGGATTGTAAGTAATCGATTATTAAGCGTAAAATCTGGGATTGATTTTTGATCTGACTGGCAGATAATCGATTGTTTGGTCTTGACAATCGATTGTCACTGAGTAAATTCAGCAATTCTTAATTGGCAATTAGACAACGGTAAGACCAAGTTTTGCACCTATAAATACAGCTTCAACTCAGTGTTTTAAACACAACAACATACACTAACTGATCATTACATTGCTTTAAGCTTTCATTCAATTGTTCATCATTTTCTACTCATTTCATAAAGCTTTTGAGAGCCATATTATTGTTCAAAGTTGTTGTGATCTTGAGCGTATTATTTTACTCATATCTACTCATCAAGGAGTACCTTTGTTAAGTGAGTGTTCAAGTATTTCAAATACTTGTAAGAGAATTTTGATTCTCTTGTGTTGAGGAACTTGTGCTTCCTCTGTTGAAGTCTTTGGGATTGTATCCCCGAGCAAGTGAAGTCTTTGGGATTGTATCCCCGAGCAAGTGAAGTCTTTGAGGTGAGGAACCTCCGAGCAAGTGAAGTCTTTGAGATTGTATCTCCGAGCAACTGTAAAGGTTTGTTAAGCACCCGTAAGCTTAACAAGTTAGTAGAAAATCTCGAGAGAGTCTCTCGGGGACTGGACTAACCACTGTTGTGGCCAACCAGGATATATCCTTGTGTAAGTTATTTTTATTGCACTTATTTACTTCCTGTAAAATTTAAATTCCGCAAGAAAACGCTAAATTTCATTAAAACGCTATTCACCCCCCCTCTAGCGTTAAGCGTAGTTTCTAACAGTTATCATTTCAATAAGGTTTCGATTTTTTCGATTGCGATAACAAATAATTGATTCGATTTATCGATAAATCGATTGGAATGCACACCCCTAGCCCCACATACCTCCAACCTCCACACAGTCTCTACCATCTACTGATATTGGGTATCTATCTCCAACTCCCGAGCCATGATGGATCTAATACCTTAGTTGAGCCCCTGCCGAATTAGAAAACTCGCTCTTTAAATGTAGAGACCAAGACAGGTGCATGTCTGTACAACCCACTAAATCTGATAGCATACTCTAACAGTATCATCGTACCCTGGTGCAACCGCTCAAACTCTGCGCACATGCATCCCGAAGGGTTTGAGGAACAAACTCTCTAAAAAGCATCTCTAAAAACTGAGTCCAAGTGAGTGAAGCTGCATCGGCTTGGATACCATTCTCGTAAGCTTTCCACCACCGATACACTGCACCTAATAGCTGGAATTTAATAAAATCAACCCTGCTCGCCTCCATAATACCCATTGTGCGGAGAAACAATGGCACTTCTCTAGAAAACCCTGTACATCCTCTGTAGCTATGCCACTGAAAGTTGGACGATGATACTTCTTGAACCTTTCAAGTCTAAGGTCCTCCTCCTCAGATTCCACTGCCCTAACCTTGGGTAGAATCAGAATGATAGACTACGTCGGCATAACCTCTAGGAGCTGATCAACATGGATCCACTTCTCTGGAGTACAAGCCGTGGGAGTCTAAGCTCCTTCCCTAACATGAGATGTATCTGGAGCAAGTGGATTCAACCTCGCTTGAGATAGGCACCGAATATACTCAAGAACTGTGATTGGGTCTCCTGAAGTGCAGGGGTGACAACAAGTGCATCGTGTGCCTGTCCCTTAGTTTGAGATACCGGTGGCTCCTCAGTCGCTGCTCGAGCAAGTGCTCTAGTTGCACCACATGACCCCTTTCGCCCTGTGCCCCAGCGTCTCATAGCTCTAGCAGGGGATGCAGGTGTTTGAGCATCAGATCCAGTAGTGCGCATTCTCACCATCTGTGAGAGAATATAAAGACAAGACTCAAATTTTGAAATCAATAAATTCTTATGATAAGGGATCAAAGAAGTGGAATTTTCCCAACTGTTCCATAGTCTCTCGAATATAAGTACAGACATCTTCGTAGCGATCCGCAAGACTCTACTAAACTTTCTTATGACTAGTAACACCTATGAATCTTGTACTTTGATACCAACTTGTTACGACCCCAATTTCCCACTAGAGAATGTCGTGATGACACCTAGTCTCTAAGGCTAGGTAAGACTAACATGCATGAAGGAATAGCGGCAATAATAATAAAACCGAAAAATTAAACCATCAAAACTATCAAAACAGAACTCAACAGTACAATTGACAATAACTCCCAAAATATGGTGGAACCGAGTCATAAACTCTACACGAATATACTGTAAAATCCTAGTATAACACTATATATAAGGACAGAAGATGACATTAAGGCCTGCGAACACTATGCACGTATACCTTGAAGTCTCCAAACTATATGATCCACTCACTAATGCCTAGCCTGAGCTGAGGTACGTGGATCTGCACAAAAATGTACATAAGCATAGTATGAGTACACCACAATGATAATCAGTAAGTATCAAGCCTAACCTAAATTGAGTAGTGACGAGGTCAGGTCAAGACACCTACTAGGATAATATAAACTAAAGAAGTATCATATAATCTAATAATGAAAATGAGAAAATAGTGACAATAAAGCAATACAACACGGTGAACTACATCTGAATTTAAAGAAATAAAAGTAGAAAGGAAGGAAAAAAATGCAGACAAATGCAAATGAGGTAAATGAGAGGTAACAACAAGATCACAATTGAGGTACCGCCTCAAAACTCATTTTACAATCACAATCTTTCCTTATATCGCGGCGTGGGCCTTTCATTTAGTTAGTTTGAAAACATTTTTCCTAAAATAGCTACATGCACTTTAGACCACCTTATATCACTGTATGGATTCAAGTAATTCCATTACTAGCAACACACACATAAATCCTACCTTATGGTAATGCATGCACATTAACCCTTATCTTTATACAGCCACATGCACATCAATATCACAACACAATAACAAGTAATACCACGAGTGCCCATATGCCACAACTTGTCAAAAGAATTAACAATACTAATGTTTCCACAATGAATTGCTCATGACTCAACCATAATATGTACAAGAATCTCAATAATAACATATTACAAATGGATAACTCAACAAGAAGGATATCTCAACATTTTAACAACTTTGCCTCAATGTGATAACGACTTTTACAACTTCAACCCAATAACTCTATAAGAAGATATTCCATGAAATAATAACTTAAATTAAGGTAATTCAACAATTAATGAATTACAAGACAGTAAAGAAGGAAACAACTTCAACTAAAACATGTAAGAGCAACATAACAAGTAAGAGGTGGAACAAGTGTTAACAATGTCAAATAAAGTATGTGAGGATAGATTTAATGCATGTAAGGGTAGATTAACAATGAAAGATATATCACAATTCATGTAAAGGCATAAAAAGACTCTAAATAGCCTAAATTGTTCAAATAATAAATATAGTCGATGTACCCACTCGTCACCTTGCGCGCACGACTTTCACATAACACAAATAGCATAATCAACCCAAAGCCTAAGGGGTAGTTTTCTCACACAAATTTAGGCAAGATACTTACCTTAAACAATAAAAATCAATCCCCTAATAAACCTTTTCCATGAATATCCGACTCTGGATGACTCAAATCTATATAAAATAACTTAATACCATAAACACAAACCATAGAAAACTATTCCTGATAATAAATTTACTATCTTTAAAGAAAATCAAATAGTCAACCTCGGGATCACACCTCAGAACCCAGCTAAACTTATAAAATTCGATTTCCCATTTAATAACAAGTTCAACCATTCTAAAATTATCCAATTTCGACCTCAAATCGAAGTTCGAATCCTCAATTTATAATTTATGAAAATTTCACAAAATCCCTAATTTTCCAGCTCAAAAGATTATATCAATGATAAAAACAATGATAGATTCATAAATAATAAGAAAATTTGAGGAGAAAATACTTATCCCAATCCAATACTTGAAAATCCCCTCCAAAATTACCCAAAACTGAGCTCTCTAATTCAAAAGATGAAAAATAACTCTAACCCTCAATTTTTTCTATTTGAACCCAAGTATTCCGCTTCTAAAGACACTTAGTCGCATACGTGACTCCGCATCCAGACGAAACATCACATATGTTGCGCTAACTCAAGAGCAGCAATTTCTACTTATGTGATTCACAATGCGCACATGCGCTCCCGCTTCTGTGGGCAAAAGGGAACTTCTGCGAAAGCTGACCGTATATGTTGTCCCTCTCTGCTCGCTCAAAGTTCGCTTCTGTGGACAGGTTATCTCTTTTGAAGGTGTGGATCTGCACCCAAGTGTCCGCACCTATCTTTCCCCTGGCTAGCCTCTTTCGCTTCTGCGATCTCCCAGCCGTACCTACGGCTACGCTTCTGTGGCCAAGCCCACCGTAGATGCGATGACATCAGATAATATGTTGTTCTTCAAAAATTTCTCCCAAGTCTAAATGGACTCGAAATCAATCTTATTTACATTCGGGGACCTTGGGATTTCGCTTGAATATACCATCAAGTCCCATAACGCATAATGAGACCAATCCACATGGAATACCTATTGCCTAAATTCTCATACCCACCAAAAACGTGTATATCAACATCAAGCACGCAGAGCACATGACCAAAACCATGGAGAAACAGATAGCACCATATACCACCAATGAGAGTACATGACCAAATGCATTAAGCAACTCGACATTCTAAGGGCCTTCTCACTCAAACTTCGCTACAAGGCCCATGTGAAACCATATTATCGGTGTAAATAGTGAATAGTCTCAAAAAACATCATAAGAGAGTGACACATGGATTATATCTTGTCATGAATAAGATCAACTCTAGTTGATGACACACGCCTTCAGCAATGGATGTGCTGAGTAAACAAACCTGATCTGACATAAAACTCACATTCTCATTAGGCTTGCTAATGGTCCCCAAATCAATTCTGATTATCCGATAATAGGTAAATAACCTACCAGATGTCCACAGTAACCTATCCATAACAGAAAGGATCAATTATATAACTCTTAACATATCTTCACAGTTAACCAAGGAATAATATGCCTTCGATAACTTCTATTTTCTAAATCTTAAGAATACACGGATTTCACTATCCGGTCCCAAATCCACCACTTAAATATCACTCATAAACAATCACTTAATAGGAGAATACTCCTCTAAATCTTCTGCGCCACGTAAAAAAACCTGAACATCAATAGTCAACAATCATGCAATCCCTATAGTACCAGTCAAACATCTGTCGATCATCACAAAATGCTTCTACATCCATATGAAACTTACTCTAGTGATACAAGATATTGATAATATCCTATTAAATATCTAAAACCGTCCATGTTGTCTAGAACTCATGACATTTCTTTCAAATCTAAACCTCAACCTTATACATACAAATCTCATTCCTACATGACACACCGTATTTATTATGTCATCATATGAAAACATAAGGATCCTATTATAAAATTTGGATCACAAGTAGGATAGACACCCTATCAACCAGAAACCTTCCACTTAACTCAATCATAGAGAATATCACAACATGCAACACACAATATACCCTCCACACCTATCGAAGACATCAACCTCGAGCTGTGGTCAAATCTATCATGAACTCTTCGAAACCCATTTTATATATCCAAACCATCAAATTAAAGCTCTAATCCAGCAAAATCATGCTAATAGCGTAATCCAAAAGTATTGACAGAAAACACCTATAAAGCATCGCCATGCCAAAAGAACCGATCTTTCCTATTATATGTTGATCCAAACCACTAAAACGTTGACCCATTTCTTCAAGTTCCTCTTGTTCCTCCAATATAATACTTCTCTTTCCTAGTAGACCATACTCCTTGATCAAATCTCACTCCAAGAGGCTCTAACATAAAAACTATGGATGTATTCTCTCTTAAGCACCCAAGAGCATCGCAACAAAATACCCGCTCTGAAGAGACATGTTACAAATTTGATTCGGTTTATTTCCTCTCTCCAACGCTGAAATGCAGAATTAATGATGTTGCACCTTATTTTGTACTAGTCACGACAAGATTCAACTTGTGGTTTTTCTGTTGTTGATGAAATAGAGGCACTACCTAATATTTAAAGTATATTAGGGTACCTATTTAATTACTAAGTTACATTTTTTATTGGTCTACTAACCAGTGATATTACGGGTAAGTGTAATGACCCAACTCTATTGAGAGTAATAGCCTCGATCCCTTATGCTTCTCCCATATCCTTTTCTACTTATGTGACTTTCCAAGAGGTTTTGTTTTTGGTTTCGGAGTGTTTGGGACACTTAGTCTCTAAATTGGAAGCTTAAGTCTTAGGATTTTGAGATTTTTTGGGGTTTGACCCCGCCTTGAAATCCATCATTGCCATCGCTAATGTCGAAAAGAAACCAAAGGCTGCTGCAAAGCAAGACGGGAGGGAGAAGAAGAGTAAATCCAATCCTCAGAGTGCAGAAAAGACAGTGGAAAAGAAAACTGTGGCAGTACCCCAAAAGATGCCATTCTTTATGTTCCCTAGGGTCACGGGAAAAAACAAATGACATTGAGCCCTCCAAAAAGGTTCGAGTTGAACAATGAACCTAAGATGTATGTGCCTAAAGGGACCTGTGTGGTACGTGGACCAGTAATTTCACCAAGGCTGAATGAGCCCGTAGTTATTCACCGTGCACCACAGAAGACCATGGTAGACCCTACTGCCGTCCCCTGGAATTACAACAAAGCGGTAGTGACATACAAGGGAAAAAAGGTCCTACGAGAAGCAAATGAAACTAACCCAACTGAGAAATACCTTAACTTGGAGGATTTTAACAAAGCCAAGAAAAATCGTTTCCCACTAAAGAAGCCAGTCAGTGCTGAGGAGTCCAAACCACTATATGGAACTATGGGAATACACCCTATAGATTCCCCAGTACTAGGTATTTACATTTGGGACTGCGGATCGGGAGTCCGGTAGATCCCCGCACATTGATAGTTGAACTACAGGACGAATATTGGGAGATCCTTCGGATATATATATGATGGACTACAGGACCGTATTACGGTAGATCCATTGAACAATTGTAATTGGGACTTCAGGGAAGATCCTTGATTGGCATTATTGGAGCTGAGCTATATTTTCTTCGGTGTTTACATTGTTTTTACGTTATTCTATGTTGTTGTTTCTATTCTATATATACCGTGTTACTTTTGCTATTGTTCACACATTATGTTGTTTTTTTCCATACTATTGAATTATATTTTTTTATTTAATCTTAGTAGAGCCTTAACTTTCTTCGTCACTACTCAATCGAGGTTAGGCTTGTCACTTACTGAGTACCATTATGGTGTACGCATGCCCTTTCTGCGCATATTTTTCATGTGCAGATCCAGGTACATCAACTTAGCCTTACCATCATTGAGGTAAGGTGACCACTGTAGAGACTTCGAGGTATATCTGTCACGTCTGCAGACTAAGAAGTCCCTTTCTATTCTAGCTGTTAAACATTCCATTTTGTATTTACTTGTCAGATATTCTGAGTTAGACTGCTAGATATTCTAAAGGCTTGTGGTTCTGTGAATTTTCGGGTTTCGGGATATGGTATTAAATTCTAAGGAGTTGTGTTGTAAATGTTGTTTTCTTCAGTTATTTTAGCTTATGTCTAATTCCTACAAGATAAGATTATTTATGTATTGTTAGGCTTACCTAGTCATATGGACTAGGTGCCGTCACGACAGTTCATGGAGTGAAAATTGGGGTCGTGAAAAGTTGGTATCAGAGCTGTAGGTTCATAGAAGTCATGGATCAAAAGCCGATTTATTGGAGTCTCGATGATTGTTATGAAGACATCTGTACTTATCTACGAGAGGATATGTAACTTTTTGAAAAATTCAACATCATTTGATTTCCTTGTCGTGCGAGATTTTTGATATCACAATTCTAAACTTCTGTCTTTTTATTTTCTCACAGATGGTGAGGAAACGTGCTACTTGAGATGATAAGGCACTCGTGCCTCCTACTGTCGCTGTCAGAGTCCAGGGCTAGGGTAGAGGTCGAGGAAACACACGTGGTGTAGCCAGAGCACCTACGCGAGCTACCATCGAGGAGCCACCAGCAGTGCCGGTCAGAGTCCAAGCACCCGACACACCTACTGCTACTAACATGCCAGCATTTGAGAAGACTCTGGCACAGTTTATGAGCATGTAAACCACTTTGGCTTAGGAATGGTTGCTTTCCCTTACCGAAGCCACGTCCTAGGCCAGGGGAGGAGCACAGACTCCTTCCGCCCGCACTCCTAAGCAGTGAGTTCATGTGGACCAGCTCTTAGAGATTATTCCGGTGTAGCCAATAGCCCCAGACAATCCCAGAGACATGGGAGCGACTTCTGAGGATGAGCGGTGGAAACTTGAGAGGTTCAAGAAGTATGATCCTCTGGTATTCAGTGGGTTAGTATGAGAGGATGCCTTGGGATTTCTGGAGGAGTGCTATTGTATCCTCCGTACTATGGGTATATCAAGATCGAGCGGGGTTTCATTCACTACTTTCTAGCTTCGAGGAGCCTCCTATGAGTGGTGGCACACTTACGAGTTAGATAGTCCGGACGAGGCTGCTTCGTTCACTTGGACTCAATTTTCGAACCTGTTTCTGAGAGAGTTTGTTCCTCAGAGCCTCAGAGATGCATGGTTTGCCGAGTTTGAGCATTTGCACCAGGATGCTATGACTGTCTCAAAGTATGATATCCATTATACTAGCTTGGCTAGGCATACACCGACCTTGGTTTCTACTGTTCATAAGAGGGTTCGTTTGTTTATTGACAAATATCAGGTCTAGCATGGATCGTGAGTTGGAGATAGATATTACGTATCAGTAGGTGGTGAGCATTTCTAGAAGAATTAAAGGTATGCACGCCAAGGAGAGAGAGGACAGGGAGGCCAAGAGGTCTTGAGAGTTGGGCCATTATTCTTGTGCTGGTACCTCAGCTGCAGGTTGTCATGGTAGGGGTTATACGAGTCTCCATGTTCATTCAACTCTTCCACTAGCTAGTAGTGCTCAAGCTCCTCCTAGGCCTCAAGAGCCTTATTATGCACCTCAAGTTGCTAGTCTGCCTCCCGTGCAGTATGTTCCTAGAGGTAGTCTAACTGACCTAGCCCGATCTAGTCACAAACACCACGTCCTCCCAGAGCTTGTTTTGATTGTGGTAACACATGCCATATGGTGAGGGATTTCCCCAAACTTGGGAGGGTTGTACCTCCATAGACTTCTCAGCCACGGCGTGCCCCACAAATTTCTCAGGCCATGCTTATAGCTCTAGTTTCTAACCTACTCACTCAGCCAGCTAGAGGTGGAGGTCGGGGAGGTAGAGGTCTCCATAGAGGGGGAGGCCAGACCCGGTACTATGCCCTTCCTACCCATACTGAGATTGTTCCCTCTTATTCTATCATCACATGTATTATACTTGTTTGTCACAGAGATGCATCGGTTCTATTTGATCTAGGCTCCACGTAGTCTTATGTATCTTCTTATTTTACTCCGTATTTGGGTGTATCTCGGGATTCTTTGAGTTTGCCTATTTATGTTTCTACTCCTATGGGAGATTCTCTTATTGTGGATCGCGTTTATCGATTGTGTTTGGTTCTCTTAGTGGTTTTGAGAGTAGAGCCGATTTATTGTTGCTTAGCATGGTAGACTTTGATATTATCTTGGGCATGGACTAGTTGTCCCCCCCATTTTGCTATTCTTGATTGTCACGCCAAGATCATAATGCTAGCTATGCCAGGTGTACCGCGTGTTGAGTGGAGGTGAGCTTTAGATCACACTCCCTATAGATTTATTTCTTTCCTTAAAGCGTATCTAGCCTATGTGAAAGATATAAGTATTGATACCCCTTAACTTGATTTAGTTCCAGTAGTACGCGACTTTTCTGATGTGTTTCCAGCTGATCTTCCAGGAATGCCTCCTGATAGAGATATTGCTTTTGGCATTGATTTGTTGTCGGGCACTCAAGCCATTTCTATCCCTCCGTATCATATGGCTCCTCCTGAGTTGCAGGAGTTGAAGGATCAGTTGCAGGAATTGCTTGATAAGGGTTTTATTCGACCCACTACATCACCTTGGGGTGATCTTGTCTTGTTTGTAAAGAAAAATGATGGTACTATGCGTATGTGTATTGATTATTGCCAGTTAAACAAGGCTACAGTGAAGAACTGTTATCCTTTGCCTCGTATTGATGATCTATTTGACCATATTCAGGGTGTACGGGTGTTTTCTAAGATTGACTTGCACTCATGTTACCATTAGTTAAGGATTTGGGAGTAAGATATCCCGAATACTGCTTCCAAGACTCGATATAGTCATTACGAGTTTCTTGTTATGTCATTTTGGGCTGACCAATGCCCCAACAGCTTTTATGCATTTGATGCATATTGTATTCTGGCCATATATCGACTCTTTGGTCATTATCTTTATTGATGACATTCTGGTGTATTTCCGAGGTTGGCAAGATCATGAGCAGCACCTGAGGACAATGCTTTAGACTCTAATGGATATAAGTTATATGGACAGTTTTCAAAATGTGAGTTTTGATTGGATTCCGTGGCATTCTTAGGCCACGTGCTATCGACTGAGGGTATTTGGGTGGATTCAAAGAAGGTAGAGGTAGTACAGAGTTGGCCCAGACCATCCTCAACTACAGAGATACGCAGTTTTCTTAGTTTAGTGGGTTACTACCGTTATTTTATGGAGGGATTTTCATCAATTACAACCCCTACGATTAGACTTACCCAGAAGGGTGCTCCGTTCCAGTGGACGGAACAGTTTGAGGCAAGTTTTCAGAAGCTCAAGACAGCTTTGACGATGGCCCTAGTCTTGATATTGCCTACATGTTTGGGGTGTTCTACTGTCTATTATGATGCCTCAAGAGTTCGACTTGGAGCGGTGTTGATGCAGGATGGTAGGGCGATTGCCTACGCGTCTAGACAGTTGAAGATACATGAGAAGAATTATCATGTCTATGATCTTGAGTTAGCTGCCATAATTCATGCGTTGAAGAATTGACGCTATTATCTGCACAGTGTGCCTTGTGAGATTTATACTGGTCACTAGAGTATGTAGCATCTGTTCAAGCAGAAGGGCCTTAATTTGCATCAGAGGAGATGGCTAGAACAGTTGAAGGACTATGATATCACTAATCTGTATCACCCGGGCAAGGCCAATGTGGTGTCTGATGCTTTGAGTCACCAGGCGGAGAGTTTAGGGAGTTTGGCTTATCTACCAGCAACAGAGAGGCCTATGGCGATGGATGTTCAGGCCTTAGCCAGCCAGTTTATGAGAATAAATCTTTTGGAGCCTAGTCGGATTCTAGCTTGTGTGGTTTCTCGGTCTTCCTTATTGATCGTATCAGGGAGCGATAATATGATGATCCTCATTTGTTTGTCCTTAAGGACAAGGTTTAGTATGGTGATGCTAGAGATGTGACCACAGGAGAGGATAGAGTATTGAGGATGTAGGGTCGGGTTTGTATACCTAATGTTGATGGGCTTCGAGAGCTGATTTTACAGGAGCCCCACAGTTCACAGTATTCCATTCATCTGGGTTCCGCAAAGATGTACCAAGATTTGAGGC
The DNA here is from genome assembly GCA_034376525.1 of Nicotiana benthamiana. NCBI lineage: Eukaryota > Viridiplantae > Streptophyta > Magnoliopsida > Solanales > Solanaceae > Nicotiana > Nicotiana benthamiana. The sequence goes on along the minus strand of CM067331.1, from coordinate 27,926,936 downwards.
AACACTACTGGTGGAGGTGAAAGAAGAAGGATATAGTTAGGTTTGTAGCTCGGAGCCTTAATTGTCAGCAGGTGAAGTATGAGCACCAGAGACCGGGTGGATTGCTTCGACAGATAGAGATTCCCGAGTGAAAGTGGGAGAGGATCACCATAGACTTCGTATCTAGGCTCCCATGGAATTTGAAGAAGTTTGTTTGCTCATTTCATTCTTGTGTGTACTACTTATTCTTCGGAGCAATTGGTGGAGATTTATATTCGGGAGATTGTTTGTCTGCATGGTGTTCCAGTTTCCATCATTTCAGACAGTTGTATTCCGTTCACATCACAATTATAGAGAGCCGTACATCATCATCTAGGTACTCGGGTGGAGTTGAGCATGACATTTCACTCTTAGAGGACAGATAGTCCGAACGCACTATTTAAATTCTTGAGGATATGCTCTTGCGTGTGTGATTGAGTTTGGGGGTTCTTGGGATCAATCCAAAAAGGAAAAAGCCCTACTTAGTTGACTGACAATGACAAAGGCTTGCGAAACTAAGTAGGGCCTGAGGCCCCCTGCGAATTCTCACCATTGGCGGAGTTTTCTTACAACAATGGTTATCAATCCAGCATTAATATCGCACCGTACGAGGATTTATATGGTAGGTAATATAGATCTATGGTGGGTTGGTTTGAGCCGGGTGAGACTAGATTATTGGGCACAGACTTAGTCCAGGATGCTTTAGAGAAGGTTAATGTAATTAAGGATAGACTCTGTACAGCCTAGTCTATACAGAAAAGATATGCTGGCCAGAAGGTTCGTGATGTTTCCTATATGGTTGGAGAGCAAGTTCTGCTCTGGGTTTTTGCCTTGACATTATGAAATTTGGAAAGGAAGGAAATCTGAGTCCGAGGTTTATTAGCCCTTTTGAGAAATTGAGGCGTGTTAGGGAGGTTGCTTATGAGTTTGCCGTACCTCCCAGCTTGGCAGGGCTCCATCCGGTATTTCATTTTTTGATGCTCCGGAGGTATCGCGGTGATACGTCCCATGTGTTGGATTTTAGTTCATTCCAGCTGGACAAGGATCTATCCTTTGCTTAGAGCCAGTGGCAATATTTGACATGCAGGTTAGGAAGTAGAGGTCAAAGAACATTGCATCAGTGAAGGTTTAGTGGTGGGGTCAGCCGGTCGAGGAGGCGACCTGGGAGACCGCGCAGGATATACGCAACCGATCCCTCATCTTTTCACTATTTCAGGTTTGTATCTATGCTCGTTCGAGGAAAAACAAATGTTTAAGTGTAGGAGGATGTAATGACCTGGCTGGTCGTCTTAAGAATTAATGCCCCGTTCCCCTATTAACTTCTTTCCATGTGTTTATTTTTGCTATTTGGTTTGCCGGGATGTTCGACTTTAGTTTCGGACAGTTTTGGAAAACTTAATTCCTAAATGAGAGCTTAAATTTTGGAAAGTTAACTATAGTTGGAATATGACCTCAGAATGGAAATCCGATGGTTATGTTAGCTCTGCTATGTAATTTTGGGCTTATAGGCGTGTTTGGATTGTGTTTTGGGAGGTCCATTAGCTAATTTAGGCTTGAAAGACCGAATTTGAAGTTTCGGTTCGATAGTGAGATTTTAATCCTAGGGTCAGAATGGAATTTTGAGAGTTACAGTAGTTTTGTTATGTCATCCGGGATGTGTGTCCAAAATTTCAGGTCATTCAGAGACGATCTGGTTGGGTTTTTTTATCAAAAGCGGAATTCGGAAGATTTTTAGAAACTTAGGCTTGAATTTGATTTATTTTGGTAGATTTGCTTCTAAGATTTGAACAAGTTTGAATGAAGTTATGGGATATATTGGTAGGTTTGGTTGAGGTCCCCGGAGCCTCGGGTGTGTTTCAGATGCTCAATGGACCATTTTGAAACTTGTTGGAATTGTTGAACTGCTGCTATCTGGTTCCCTTATATATGATCACAATAGTGGGGATGCGATCGCCAGGACTGGCCCGCGATCGCGAAGTGTGAGGAGCCAAAGCAGTACGGTCGCATGAGGCTTCAGACGAACACATAGTGTAGACGTATGTGGCAGGCGGTTGAGTTTTTACTCTATGCAAGTACTGTTGGGGTGTATACGATCCCATAGAGGGAAGAGATCCAGTTCTATGCAAATATGTGTCATGGACTGCGATTGTAGTGAAGGATTATATTAAAACGCTGGGCATTGTTTTAAAAGCCTAATCCGCGACCCTTCTTCAGTTTTCCTCTATTTTTGAACATGATTGAAGCTTTTGAGGGATAGTTTTGAGGAAAACAAAGGGGAATCACTTGGAGGTAATATTTTGACTTCATAATTCATTTATATGTGATTAAAGACCTAATTAGTGGTGGAAAAGTTTGGAAAAAAGGGTAATTAGGGCTTGAGTTTAAGACACCTTAACATGGGTGTTTGAGGGGTAAATTGAACTCAGATTTCAGTGTTCTTGTTATGCATAGACTTGTGAGAGTATGAGGTTTCTAAAAATGTAATTTTCACCCGATTCTAAGACGTGGGTTTGAGGGGTATTTTGGTTATTTACATAATTTCGCGTAATATCTTAGAATTTAATTGTAGAATAAGTTACTTGAAATGTTATTTACGTTATGCAATTGAATTGAATAGGTTTGGGCTATTTGAAGTCGAGTACTCATGGCAAAGGCGTGATTTCAGGTTGATTTGATCTTGTTCGAGGTAAGTGGCTTGATTAACCTTGTGCGGGGGACCTTCCCCTTAGGATTTGGTATATTTGGTAATTGAATTGCCTTGTAAGTGAGGTGACGAGCCCGTACTTGTGCAAATTATTGGAAATCTGTTTTCTTTAAACACTTATTAGTATGTTTCTTCTCATGTTTTATTTACTTATAATGTTAATCATGTTGATAGCTTAAGAAAGCATGTCTAAGTGATTTAATTACTTTAATTGCTCAATCTGTTTATTTGAACTATGTGCAGCATTGTATGCTAGAATTGTTGTTACCTTAATATGAAATTTCCCTTCTTTGAATATTTTCTTGTTGCTGCTGTGTATTTACATTGTGACTACTGATGTGGTACTTCGGTAGCTCCCCCTTGTATGTTTACTTTGGGACTACGAGTTAGATTCCCAGTAGATCCCCTTGCGCACATTTACTTTGGGACTGCAGGTTAGATTCCCAATAGATCCCCCTGCATAGCTATACGGAACTATGGGAATGCACCTGGTAGATTCCCCCAGTATTTGGTATTTACATTAAGGACTACGGATCAGGATTCCCGTAGATCCATGCGCATTGATAGTTGGACTACAGGACGGGATCCTGTAAGATCCTTCGAACATATATATAAAGGACTACGGGAAAGTATCCCGGAAGATTTATTGAACAGTTGTAATTGGGACTTCAAGACAGTATCATAGAAGATCCCCAATTGGTATTATTGGAGCTGAGCTGTATTTGTTTCGGTGTTTACATTGTTTTTACATTATTCTATGTTGTTGTTGTTGTTGTTCTCTATATACCGTGTTACTTTTACTGTTGTTCACACATTATGCTATTCTGTTCCATACTATTGAATTATATCTTTTATTTAATCTCAATAGGGCCCGACCTTCCTTGTTACTACTCAACCGAGGTTAGGCTTGACACTTACTGAGTACTGTTGTGGTGTACTCATACCCTTCTGCACATGTTTATCATGTGAAGTTCCAGGCACATCAACTCAATCTTACCATTATTGAGGCTAGGCGACTGTTGTAGAGACTTCGATTTACATATGCCTCATCAGCAGATTGAGAAGTCCCTTTCTATTCTAGCTGCTAAATATTACCCTTATGTATTTATTTTCTTGTTAGATATTCTGGAGTTAGATTGTAGATATTCCAAAGGCTTGTCATTTCGTGAGTTATTGGGTTTTGGGATAGTGTATTAAATTCTGAGGAGTTGTGTTGTATGTGTCGAGCGTCATTTAAATGTTGCTTTCTTCAGTTATTTTGGCTTATGTCTATTTTTTCTGCAAGATTAGATTATTTCTGCATTGTTAGGCTTACCTAATCATAAGGACTAGGTGTTGTCACGGTAGTTCACGGAGGGTGAACTGGAGTCATGACAATGTAGAACCTTCAAAAGCAGGAAAAGAACCCTCATGCCAAACAATAAATATGATCTTCGAAGGAAATGAGATTAATAGGGTCACCTTCTCGGCAACAAAGAAGATAAAAGTATCAGTAACTCATAGATAAAGGCTTCGGGAAGACGATATCACTTTTATGGAAGAGAACTCAGACGGAATACTGCTACCACACAAAGATGCACTTTTAATTTCGTTAAATGTTTTAGATTTTCAGATTAAACATGCTCTAGTAGATCCCACGCTAAAGAAATAATGAAAACAACCCCTTTTTAAGTAGAGATGGTAATATGGGATATAATATCCTCCTGGAAAGTCTGTGGTTCACGAGATGAAAGTTGTGTCCTCAACATATCACAAATTGTTGAATTTTCCAACACCTGAAGAAATCAAGTAGATAAGGGATGATCAACCGGTAGCAAGAGAGATGAATGCAATTTTTGTCTTCAGTAGAAAAGGAAAGGAACACGCGACATAAAAATTACAAGAATTGGCACCTACCCCCAAACTTGAAGAATTTTTCTCAGGGACATAGGTGTTGGAACAGTATTAGGTGCCGAGATATTTCCAAGTTCCAGAAGAGAAGGATGCAACACGGTCCACAGCAGAATAGTTGGAGCAAGTTGCATTGTTTAAAGAATTCTTAGAAAGTAAATTTCACCTAGGGACGGGGCTGCACCCAGAGTTCAAGTCTACTTTTATCGAATTTATTAAATTTAATACCGATTGTTTTGCATGGTGCATGAGGATATGACAGGTATCTTGACAGAGGTTGACGTGCACAAATTAAGCTTAGATCCCAACATACCTCCGGTAAGACAAAAGAAGCACCCCACTGCAGAAGCAGAAACAAATTCGCTAATGAAGAGGTAACCTATTTACTAAATATTGGTTCAATCCGAGAGGTAAGGTATCAAACTGGCTAGCTAATGTAGTAGTAGTTCCTAAGAAGACAATTTGGCATGTGTGTAGATTATAAGGATCTTAATAAGGCATGCCTGAAAGACTCGTTTCCACTACCAAATATCAATCAAATAATTGATTCTCTAGCTGGGAACGAGTTAAAGAGTTTCACTGATGCTTATTCTGGGTAGAAAAAATCAAGATGAGTCCAGAAGATCAGGAAAAGATTTATAATGAATTTTGGTACATATTGTACAATGTGATGCCCTTCAGGTTAAAAAACGCCAGAGCCACTTATCAAGGGCTCGTGAACATGATGTTTGAAAATCAAATAGGAAAAACTATGAAATTTTATATAGACGATATGCTCATAAGTCTTTAGATAAGAACACCTTAAACATATGCAAGAAACTTTCGACATCCTAAGGAAGCATAATATGAAACTTAATCCATAGAAGTATGCGTTCAGGGTTAGATCTACTAAGTTTCTCGAAATTCTGGTCTCACAAAAGGGAATTGAGGTAAACCTCAATAAGATCAAGGCCATAGAAGACATCTCGGATTTTCTATCAAATGTAAAGAAAGTCCAAAGGCTCACGGGAAGATTGGCATCTTTAAGCAGGTTCATTTCTCGGTCATCACAAAAATGTCATTGCTTCTTCGTACTACTCAAAAAGATGATAATTTTGAATGGAAATCGGAGTGCCAGCAGGCTTTGAGGGATTTGAAGAACTACTTATCAAGCCTTCAATTGCTTTCAAAAACAAAAGAATATGAAACATCGCTAGTATACCCCGCTGTCTCGAAAGTTGCGATAACTGCAGTTTCGGACTAAGAATATGAATATATGAAATCTCCCATTTACTATGTTAAAACAAAATTTAACGGGAGCAAAAACTTGCTACCCACATTTGAAGAAACTAGCCTTGGTCTCGTAGTTGTCGCTCGAAAGTTTAGGCTCTACTTCCAATGCCACCTGATAGCCATGGCGACTACTTTCCCTTTGCGGAACATTCTCCATAAACTTGAGATCTTGGGAAGGTTGGCCAAATGGGCCATAAAAATGAGTAAATTCGACATATAATATAAACCAAGGAGTGAAATTAAGTCGCAAGTCTTGGCCGACTTTATAGCCAATTTCAATCTGTGATTAATGTCTCTGGTAATCAAAGAGGCAGTAATAGTGTCGAAGTAGACCTTAGGAGTTTGGACCTTATACACAGGGGAGCTTCTAACATGAAAGGGTCCGGGATCAGAATAGTCTTAATTACGTCTTCGGTGGAAGCCCTAACGCAAGCCATCGGAATGTTCCCTCTAACTAACAATGAAGCAAAGTATGAAGCTTTGTTTGTAGGGCTCGAATTGGTCGAAGGACTTGATTCTGAGATCATCAAAATCAAATGTGAATGGAAGCTAGTGGTAAATTAGGTTTACAGGATCTTTGACACCAAAGAAGTACTCATGAGCAATACATGATAAAAGTCTGCGCTTTTTTTGGAAAGGTTCCCAAGAGTGGTCAATTACTCATAACTTGGAGGATAACAAAGAAGCAGATGCATTGGTGAACTTAGGATCATTGACCTAAATGAAGGGAATGCAGTCCGGGACAGTAGTACAACTGATGAACTCAGTCCTGGATGAGGATGGTTATTATGAGGTAAATTCAAGTAATTTGTTTTGGGACTGGATAAATGAAATCATTGACAATCTTGAACACGAGAAGTTTCCAAAGATCCCAAAGCGTCGGGGCATTGCGTACCAAAGCGGCCCAATACAGCTTCACGTGAGGACAATTATATAGATAATCTTTCTAAAGCATGTTGGCCTATGCTTAGGGGAATCTGATGCTAACTATGTCATGAGAGAGGTCTACGAAGAAAAATACGGCAACCACCCGGGCACAAATTCGTTGGTGCTGAAGTTGGTGCGGGCAGGATATTACTAGCCCTGCATGGAATAGGACGCTAATGATTTTGTATGACAATGTGATCAGTGCCAATTGGTAGAACTTTTACATTTGGTTATGTCTCCATTGTTGTTCATTAAACGAGAGATGGACATTGTCGGACCGCTGCCATCGGCTGCCAAAAAGGTAAGATTTCTTTTAATTTTCACTGACTATTTTTCTAACTGGTTGGAAGCAGATCCTTATCAGAACATTGGGGAACACAATGTGGTCGATTTCTTGTGGGAAAATATAATTTACAGGTTCAGAATAGCAAAATAGACTGCACGCGACAATGGACCACAATTTATCTGTGCAAAAGTTACAAAGTTCCTCAAAGATTTGAAAATAAAGAGGATCACATCTTTCCCCTATCATCTGAGTGCAAACAGTTAGGCGAAATCAATGAACAAAATTATTATTCAAAACCTCAAGAAAAGGTTGAAAGCGACAAAAGGCAATTGTCCCGAAGAACTACCTGAAGTTCTATGGGCCTATCAAATAATGGCCAAGTCGAGCATAGGAGAAACTCCTTTTTCCCTGGTGGATGGTGTAGAAGCTCTAATCCTGGTGGAAGTAGCTGAACCCACCTTAAGGTATTTCTAGGCATATGAAGAACCAAAAAACGAAGTAATGTTAATCAACTTGGATCTGCTCAAGGAATGCAGAGACTTGGCGCATGAAAGAATGGAAGCTCAAAAGCAGAGAATAGAGCGGTATCATAATCAAACCAACCTCCACTATTTCAAAATAGGAGATTTGGTTCTGAGCAAAGTAACTCAAAATGCTCGAGAGCCCAATACGGGGAAATTGGGTCCAACATGCGAAGGTCCCTAATAGATTTCAGCTATCATCGGGGAAGGTTCATACGAGATGGAGAACTAAAATAGTGACAAGTTTTCGAGCAATTGGAATGTGGCGCACCTCAAAAGATATTATTGTCGAGGAACAATATCCTATAAAAGTATGTGCTTCACTCTTTTTCCCTTCATTCAGTTTTTATCCAAATTGGGGTTTTCTGCCAAGGGTTTTAACAAGGTCGTGACCAAAAGGATACTACGAAGATAGCAACAATAAGATCTTTAATGGATAGCCAATTAGGCAAGTTTTCGCTCAGGGACAGTTAGGAAGTATTTGGCTCTATAGCAAATTCTCACTGAGAAGTTAAGTTTGCTACTGAGCAAAGGTTACCCTACCGTTCATGATCACATACCACTAGAGGATTGTTTGATATTCTATTGCTCAATAGGATAGATTACAAATGGGAAGTAAGGTATGTTACCAAGTTGAGGATTATCTAGTAATTAAATGATGGAATCTTTGAAGGTACAAGACTTCCAATGTTCCAATTCTCATTCTTCGCATTCAAACTCTATCGAGAATGATATGAGGATACGACATCAACAACTGCCACATCGACCGAGAAAAAAAATCTAGAAACAAAAATGTATCATCCGGACCGGGGACTACGTAACCAGTCCTATAGAAACAAGTTGTACAAGATAGTCACAAGTAATGGCAATTTCCTTTTAGCATAGCAAATGTTTATGTACTTTTGAAAAATTAAAATTCTTTGGTTTTTATCTTGTTTTTTATCTGAATGACAAACTAACTTTGTCATTTGAAAGTTAAACAAGTACTTCAAATGCTAGTGTTGCAATGAACAGGAGACATCCTCTTCAAGAGCATCATAAACATTAGAGGGCCCCATCTTATGAAAACCCTCATGTAAAAGGGTTTATCTTGAGAGAATTTATACTCAAAATCAAAATGCCTTTGGGGAAAAATGCACACGAAGACGTACATGAAAAGATGCGATATGTAAACTTGAGCAAATACTTATAAAACCCCTTACGTAAAAGGGTTAATGCCTGGAACCGAAGTGCTTTGAGGAAAATGCATCTGAGGTTGTGCATAATAAAATGGGCACAGAATTCATAAGTAAATGCAAAGATTAAAAACTTACATGGATATTCAAACGAAAGTAAGACTCAAACAATACTTGAGCAAAAAGATATCTTTATTTACAAAAACATGCCAAAACAGCACAGGTACAAGAACAAGAAAAAGAAAAGAAAAGCTAAACTACAAAATCTCTGCAACTAGGAGGAAGAGAAGTGTATGCTCCCCCAAGAGAAGCATGTGGATCTACTAATAGCTCAACATTTTCCCTAGTTTGGTCTTCGGTATCATCTCCCTCCGATTTCTCTTCAGTTCCTGAGAACTCAAAACTGGAACCCGAAAGGCCAGGAGCATTAGACTGCACTGGGAGTCCATTTTTAGCGGCTAACTCAAGCTCTTGGGCTTTAGCAATTTCGGTAGCAAAATCAATGATACCTATTTTGGGATCTTCCAAGGTTTTTCTCCTCATAATATATATGGTGTAAGTTTTTCAACAATGAAGGAAGTCGTTCGGCACTTATTTTTTCTTTGAGTTGAGTTACCTCAGCAGTAAGGCTTTCTCGGGCGGACCTTATAGATTTGGGCTAACATCAAGGTCACGGACAATTGAACTAAAGAGCCTATTATACTCAATAGTTTTCTTGTACTTCTCTTCCAACTGGGCATGTTCCCCCCCCCCCCCCCCCCAGCAATAAGCTCTTCAATTTTAGAGTTCAAGGTTGGCTCTAAATCAGTCACTTTTTCAGCAGTGGTAGCCTCACACTCAGTTGCAGCAAGAACGATGTCATGGACTTCAGCCCATTCGGCCTTGGCTTCATTAAATCTAACCTTCAGTCAATTTGTTGGCTAGTGGTTACCACCTCTTGCTCTTTTTGCTGCAAACCAGCCTCCAATGCAACAACCCCATCAGCCTTGGCTTCCAGTTCCAAGAGGCGAGGGACAATTTTTCTCCCGCTATGCCAAAAGCTAATCCCAAGCAGAAGAAATTTTTTCCTTATCACAAATCAACCTTTGAAGGCCCTTGGAAGCAAGAAAATTGGCTTGTAAAGCAAGAAAGGTGAAACTTAGAATACATTTATGCAAAAATAGAAGAAATTACAAAGGAAGAAAGAATCGTACTGTTGCGCATTGTTCAGTATGAACTATTTCGAAAGTGCTCGAACCTTTTCTCTATTCTTCTTTGAATCCAAAATCTTCAGATAATTAGCAAGCTCCACCATCCAGAAAAGTAGGCTGCAGCCGAAAGAGGCTGAAAGGGTAATACCTCCTCTGATGGGGATATTAAGAAGGAACATCATAATTTTGTCCTAAATTCCTATTAATTGGGGACTGGGAAGGAAGAATATCTCCTTCGTGATCAGAGGTGGCCGGTGGAAATGATGTAGCAATTGCTGTTTGAAGAGTGGTTGAAGATGGAAATGTTGTAGTAATTGCTGGTGGTGTTGAAGATGGAAATGAAGTTGATAGAGTTGAAGAGTAAGAAGTTGCTGCATCAAATGCAGTGCTGATTGTTGGATGCTTGCAACCAAAGACGGTAGGGACTCGATACTCAGACCTCAATATAGGGTACATCAAGTTGGGCCCAAAATGGGAAGTGACATTTTCTACTAAATCAAATTCCCCCCTAAAGTGTTGAGGTATCATCCTCAGTTGGTGTAACTAACCCAGTAGATTGAGACTTCTATTGAGTTGATGATGAACATTGTCTTCTATGTAGAGAAGCCCCATCGTCACTAGCTTCCCCATCATCGTTGATCACCATGGTGTTTATAATCGGCAAGGAATAGGGCTGGTGATTACAACTTCTAGAGATGACTCGGGAGCACTGGACGTCGCTCTCTTATTTTTGCGCTGGCCACGAAGGAACCCCTTTTATTTGGTTTCCTGTTCTCCGGTCGGCGACTCTGTGGTAAAACATACATGCCCAAAGTAGGACTGGAGACAGTAAGAGCTTCATAAAGTAGCATCGTTGCGTTAGCAGGATCAGCCAAGACATCCTCCTCGGGGATAGCAACAAAGCTTGCAAGTAGACATAATTTCATGAGCCAGTCAAAAGGGTTCAACTAAGTTCTTCACTTGAAAAATTGAAACAAGGTGAGTTTAAATTACCATGATTTTTGACCTTCCACCCGTATTTAAAGGCCAGTTCTTTCCATAAATGAGTTTCGGGCATCATAAATTCCAAGATCTTCTGAACCCACCGGTCCAAGCCTTCTGCCACCGGTGGGATCCATCGAGTTGATGAAACATGTACAGGATGAAGAATCAATACAGCCATAGAGGAATATTTAGTAAAAGGAAATATTAAATGAAGATTTTACGAGTGCGGTTCCAAGCGCCCAGAAAGGATGGTGCTATTATCGGAGTTATATTATTGGTTGAAACTATAACGAACCGTTCAACCCACCCACAGTCTCTATCATCATCCATGATGGTCAACAGAACATGGTGAACACATTTGCGGAGGTTTATCATTCCCCTACAGAAAATCTTGGGAGAGTAGAGATTCATCATACGAACTAAGATTAGCTCTTCTCCAGCCTCGTAGCACAAACGCCAAAGGCACACGACCGCCCTCCACACAGAAGAACTGACTTGTGAGAAATATACTTGGTAGAGGACGCAAAACTCTGTAATCACAGAATCTAGCTCTCCACTCAAATAAAATACACCCAAAGTAAAGGGACACATGTAAAAATATGTAAAACCCTCTTTTGGAAGGGTCACTCGCTCTGATAGATCAAAAGCGATAATATCCAACTCATGGCATCGACTGTCTTCCTTCACAACAGGAATGCTTTAAGGACAGATTGAAGAAGGGTACCTACTAACAGCCTATGAACGAAGGTCACCAATAGAAAATTTTTCTTTGATGTCTTTTGTGTTATTAAGACTTCTAGGGATGATGGAAACCACTTTGGAGGAACAGAAATATCCTCGGTCTTTTTCTTGCTCTTTGAAGAACTAGTATTCTTTTAGGGAGAAGCCATTATTAAAAGGAGGAGAAGGTCTTTTGTTTGAAGATAGTTAGAAGAATGATGAAGAACAAAGGTGCAAATCAGAAGCTAATAAAATTATAAAGTGCAAGGAGAAAAGGATAATGCGTATAAGTAAATTTTAGTGGCTAAATTCATGGCCATGATTACCTCACTAATCGAAAAAAGCTCTGATGAATTGTGAGATGACACGTGTTTGGAACATTAAATACGAAGAGACGTGCTTCTAATAAACCGTCAGAGCCTTCAGAAGGAGTTACAGAAATTTTCACTAAAAGAGTGTTTCTACCAACTTCCCAGCAATATAAAGTTATGTCACCAGAGAGCAGCTGGACTATCTGTATAGGGTAAAATATGATATGATACATGGACATCTAAAGGAAGGAAACGTGGGACCCAAGACGGAATTGCCAAAGACCGAACGTAGCTATTCCGCTTGTCATCAGAAGGGCTAACATCCATAAAGGTGTATTAAATGCTCTGTCCCGGTAGCATTTAATAAAGAATTTTTTACAGCATTAAGAGCGAGGACCCGTTACAAGTAAGTTGACATTTATGTTTATCGTTACATCTTCATCAATGATCCTCATAATTAACATTAAAGGACACGATCCTAGGACCCCCTTTTCTAGACAACTATAAATAGCGAGCTTAGTTATCATTGTAAAGGACATGAATTTTCTGATAAACTTATACTATCTTCTATACAAAGCTTAATACAATTTTACTTTCTCCCTTTTTATTTCATCATTACTGTGCCCGGAAGCCTTGTTCCTGGAACTATCATCTCTGTCATTTCATCTACAATTTAAGGCTAAGTATAACATAATTGTTTACTTATTTCATCATTTTTAGGATTAAATTAGTTCACTTATCAAGAAATTACGTATTAATTTAATTGTACCATTTTACGGGTAAATAATAATTAGTGAACGGATTAAAATTTTATAATTAATAACTTAATAATTTGGGAACGAATTACTCAATTTCTTTATCGAATAAACCATTAACTCATTAAATTTTTTTATATTTATTCTTTTACTTTATGTATATATAATACTATTTGAAACCTTATATTCTTGTCCATAGGAATTTATGGGAAACCAATAAAAGTGGCACACAGTAAAAGATTTCTGAGAGAAGAGATAAAAAAAGGATCTCAAGTACCAAGAATTATTATCTGAATTGATATTTGTGGTAAAATGAGCTAAAGCTGCTGGAATTTGAAAGTTATTCTTGCGAGGAAGTGAGTTTCCACAGCCCTTTGTTTGTATAGTGGAATCGACTGACATCTTGAAAATTTGTGTCATAAATTTTAGTAGGGCTTATCCGAATTATGTTATGTTTTCTATTTCTTTTTTATTTAGCGGAGAGGACAAAATATTTAATCAGATATAAGTTTCAAGACAAATGTTCACTATGGTAATTGAATGCCTTCGAAGGTGACATATCCTAAAATTTTCCTTATCTCTAATTCTCTATTTCTTTTTATTATTTATTTTATTTAATTGATAAATCATCTAATAATCGTTAATCTGTTATTAATTTATCCGATATCTGAATAATTGACTAGCAAATTATTATAGTTATAAATAGATAACCAATAAGATAAATTGTTGAGAGTAAATATCTGTCACATTCGCTGAATAAACACCCCAAATTAAGTGGTAATGTTACTCATTCAATTCTAGTGTGCTATGCAACAGCTATTAAGAGGGCCACCAATGTTTGCATAAGGCTAGGTTTTACACTGCAACACGTCAATCTTAATATTTAAATGCGGACAAGATAGCTTTCAGCCCCCTACCAACCCCCTCATTTTATGGTTTCATGACATCATTGTTTCTTGCATTTTTTGAATGAGTGTGTGGTAATACCAAATCCTAAAGTAAATTACATTCCTTTTCAAACCAGTAATTCACGCTTGTTATACTATACCAATAATAACCCACTGAAAATTCATAAATAAAATCTAGAGAGAATAGTATATTCGTAGACTTTACCTTTATTTCGAGTGATTCACGCTTATTATATTAAAATTATTTGTACGTGATTTTTATTATCACCCGACAATGATATCAAAAAAATTCAACCATAATGTATGAACTATGGGATAAAGATGCGTGTGTATTCATTTTATTTGGGGTTCCATACACACATATATGTACACACAAGATTTTGAAAACTATATTTCCTTTATTAAATTTTCATTTATTATCAAAAGATATTCAATGCATTACGTAATCCGGTGATTCAATTCATATTAATGTTACAATTTAATATGATAACATGAAAAAAGTTGTTAGGGGAGAAATAATGGTGGTGTTGTACCAAGCATTTACATTTCCTATATAAGAAGGGATCATGTCACAAATTCTAGGGTAGAAACTTACATGCACTGGGTATTTACACCTAAAAAATGAATGTAAGCCATATATTTTTAATACATGAAGTTATTACCTAATCATAATTAGACGATATGTATGTTTACTTTAATTTTTACTTAACTAACGTTAAAATGATTGGTTGGGTTGCCACACCTAAAGTTAAAATCCATAGCCAACACACTACTTTTGTAACTTTTCATTCTAGACATGCGGTAAATGAGCAGGCCACATCACTATGTTCCACGTGACTTTGGCATATTTAGAGGCCCAAAACTGAATTACGTGGCTCCACAAATATCCACACCCCTTTTCTCTCCTCTATTCTTACCCTTACCCCATGACTATAATACATCAGTGCAATTATGTGATCAAATAAGTTAGGTTAAGAATCAGTACCAAAGAACACTAATCTTTCTTCATTGTCTAAGTTACTTTATAATCCTCAGTGTTTTGCTATATCTAAGTTTCTGATAAGAGAAGAGTAAAGCATTTTGTGAGTTTTAGGTAGAGAGGAAAAATGACAACTTCATTTGCCATGCAATCCATGATAGTGGGAAATAGTCTAACCGGCAAGTTTTTCAAAGAAAAATGGTCTGAATCAGTTTGTTCCTGGCTCTTACTTGCACGTTTTCAGAATAGTTCACGTCTTCGCGTTAAGTTCATGTCTAAGGTAGCTAGCTAGTGCATAAAACTTAATTATTTTATATTGTTTTCATTGTGCAGGAACCTTTTTTAAAAATTTTATAAAAAGTATTTATGTGTATGCTTGACTTTTAAATAAATATGTTAATTAATAGGAGTAGTTTTGAAACTAGAAAGTTTGTTATTATGAGAAGAATTCTTGACTAAGGAGCGAGATCATATCAAACATGCAGCTGCAGGATGGTGAGAAAAATGAGCAATCTTCAAGCCCCTTGATCAATACTCAACACCTCCTCCTCCTGCAAAGGTTGGGATCCTTATTCAAAAATTCATATATTTGACTACTGTCAAATTCATCTAATACTTTCTCTATTAAATTGAATCTGTTTGATTAGGCATGAATGTTAAGAAAAAATAAAATTTCTAGTAATTGGTGTCTAAAACAAATTAAAATGAGGTTTAAAGTATTTATATGATTATAAACGTTTCTTATTTAAGTAGTTTAATCTAAATTATTTTTAAATTTAAAAATATGTGATTTTTTTTAGAATGGACAAAAAGAAAATAGATTAACAGAAGAATATATTTTAGCTCAATTTCAGATTTGCATTTCAATTAAAGAAATTCGTAAGTAAAGTTTCATTATGTAAAATAATTTTACAATAAAAAATACGAAGGAAGAGAGATAATTTACAACGCTCTCGCCGGGAAGTAAATTAAAAAAACATTATAATTCTTATCCTCAACTCATTATTCTGCAACAGGCAACCACCAATTTCTCGGACGTATTTTCATTCAGTGGAGCTGGGCCCGAGAGAATCAACGGTAGGCTAGCAATGATCGGATTTGTGGCAGCCCTTGGTGTTGAGCTAGCAAACGGCGGAGATTTATCTGCACAGTTATCAAATGGTGGATTTTCATGGTTTTTGGGGACAAGTGCGTTGCTAACCTTGGCCTCGCTTATCCCATTGTTGCAAGGAATTAGTGCCGAGTCTAAATCTGGTGGGATTATGAGTGATGATGCCGAAATTTGGAATGGAAGATTTGCCATGCTGGGATTAGTTGCTTTAGCTTGTACAGAATATGTTAAAGGAGGTGGCATCTTCCAAGTTTGAGATGTAAACTAATATTATACCCTTCTAATTCCAATTAAAACTATGATATAGAAATATGTCTGTCTATCTGGTTTCCCAAGATTTTAACAGTCGATTCAAATACTTGTTAAAACTTTTCCGTTTGTTTTATTTTTTCGGCGTAATGGATTTTGGCTATTTAAACTTGTACCGAATTTTAAAGTCGATATATAAATTTTTAATTTTTTTTATTTTAACACTCCAACTCAATATAAGTGAATACCTTTAAACTTTGATTATACTTATATAATAGGTTACTTATATAAGTGAATACCTTTAAACTTTGATTATACTTATATAACAGCAGCATAGCTAACGTGGTCAAAGTATGTATTAATCACACATACAAAGAGCGTCATTCAAATTACTAAACGTAAGAATATTGAATGTAAATAAGAAAAAGGAAATATAAATAACTAAAATAAAATAAAATAAAAAAAGTCCTAAACCTAAATTCCTCCCCGCAACCCCTTTCTTATCTTCTTTATTACCACCGTCACTCCTAATTTCTTTCTCCCTATAGTTTTTTCCCGATCCCCCACTCCCACCTCCTTTCTATTCATTGTGATTTTAAATAATTCCTTGGTCAATCTTTATTTCTCCTCAAACTAATCATTTTAGCGATAGTTAGTCTAATATTATTTTTTTAGTTTGATGACAGATATGATGGTAACAGTATTTTTTACGGTCTTCTTTGGCCAGTTGAGATTACAAAATTACTGAAAATTTTCAGGGGTTGAAAGTAATGGGTACTCAAGGAGTTTTGTTCATTTTGATTTTGACGAGTGTTATTGAGATGCCATTATTTCCGATTGAAACCTTATCCGAATGGTTTTGATATTTTTTTAGAAGATCTGGTGATTTGTTTGGACTAATTTCTAGATTGAGGTTTGGTTAAAATATATACTATGATATGAATTGATCATATTTGAATTTTTACGATTGAAAATAATGGTTGAAAGGGTAAGGTTTTGGAGGAGTTATGGTGAAGAAGAAAGGAAAGAGAACAAAAATTAAAAATTTGGTAAATTAAATCTTAAAAGTGATGAGATCCGGACACTACAAATATTAAACAATAAATAGTCTTATATCTAACGTGGTATTCATATCAGGCAATTGAGACACACATTTTGAGGGAGAGGTTTATTATAATATTTTTATTGAATTGGGGTGTTAAAATAGAAAAATTAAAAGTTTATTTATCGGCTTTAAATTCTGATAAATTTTAAATGGCCCAGAAGCCATGATGTCAATTTTTTCTTAAATTAGTTCTTTTATGAGTCAAGAAATGTTGATACATATGATGAGTTCTACCTAATCCCCAGTAGGTCTAGCAAAATTTTCATCTTCTTGTTGGTGTGATTCTCCTATCTTGTAATTTCCTTTGCCTCATCTTGGAAAACAAATCAATTAAACAATTTTAAAAAGAGTGTTTGCTTTTATTTAGTACCATAAATGTGTTTATGCTGCTCCGGCAGCAATTTTCGCCCATTCTTCACTCTTAGACAAGAACGTTACTGGTAACAAGGGAAAAACAGGTGAATCATGTAACGGAGCTATCACTAAGTCATCTCTTTGTTACCCAATTGACATCAATTACGATGGTCTAACAAAATATCAAATCAAACTAGGATTTTGACATGCTAGTACTAATATCCAAAATACTAAACTGAAATAAAATATTTTAAGCAACTTAAAGAACATAATCCAAAATACAGGCGAAGTAAGCTATAAGCACAATGATGTGATAATATCTATCGTACAAACATCAATTAAAAGTTATTGCATATTTCGTAACAGCAACAACAATAATAATCCAATATATTTTATAAGTGGGGTCTGGGAAAGGTAATATATACGCAAACCTTACTTCTACCCCAGGGACAGATTATTGCATATTTCGTAAATGGAGAAGAATTCCTTATACGAACAGAAGTCCTATGCCCCCTCCGATCTTTGCATACAAGGCACACACACTCGAGTTCTTTAAGAGAAGCATTTTAAGAAAGAATAAAAGATATAAACTTAGAGACTTTATGAGCTGCCGACTACATAAGCCTTCGTTATTGGAAGAATAACAGCAACTCAATAAAATTTTACAGGTAAAATTCGAAAAAGATAGTGTTTAGACCTTACCCCTATCCCAAAGAGGTAAAGTTGTTATTTCTGAAAGATCCTTCAGCTCGAGAGAACAAAAAGACAAAAGAAGACAATATTAGTATCATCACATAAACCATAGGATAAATAGGAACATAAAATCCCGAAGAAAGGTGCAAAGCAAAGCGATAGCTAGTAAATAGGTTCTGCTTTGAAAAATAGTAAGACACAACATTATCACTAGCTATCTAAGACAAAAATCCTACCAAACTAAGCTTCACAAAGGTAAGGCAAGAACCAACTATCTCCTAAGCCACAACCCTAATACTCAACCTCCACAACTTCCTATCAAGTGTCATGTCCTCAGAAATCTAAAGCTTCATCATATCCTCTTACTCCATCCTCTACCTCTCCTTGTTCCATCTACAACCAGCCGCTCACACCTCCCATAAAATATACTGGATTGGTGGCCCGATTATCCAGAAATGTTGGTTAAACGCAAAAGATAAAAAGACAGTCGCCATGCTTCACTTTTTATACCGTCGTCATCATATTAGGTACATTTTTCACACTGCTTTTTGTCACCATTACAGGTTTACATTATCTTACACATTATTGAAGGGAAAACTATACTGCCTACATCATACGAGAAGTTTTATTTTGTATCTCATACAACTGACACTAGTTGTACGAAGCTCTTTTTTGTCTCACAAATTTATCAACACCCAATCTTACATTTCTGGGTCCACAAATTTGTGGACAAAAAGAAACTTGTATATGAAACAAAATAAAATTTTCCACATCATACATTTTGCAAGTGCAAGTTGTTCGAAATTGATAGAAAAAACCGCATTACTTCGACAGCCACTCCAAAATTGGTCACGGACCAAATGGGTAAAGAGATAAGATAGTTGCATCATCAAAATTGATAAAATGGGAGCTGCTTTTCCTGGTAGAACTATATCGTAAGCCTAAACCTGACCAATACCTTTATTTATTATACTGGTGATATATCAATTCACTCAGCTATACCCAAAAGTCCTCACGTAAAGTCCTCTACTCTTGAGCTATGAACAGAAAAGAATGACAAGAATACATATCTATGGATACATGTATGTATATACACAACGTAGTCTCTTCTGGGATCATAGTCCGTCAAACTGGTGCCTCTATCTCTTGCCCATTTCCATTGATATTATCCTTCTGAGGCTTTTCAGCCTGCTCTACATTATCCTGGACCTGTTTCCAGATAGAACAGTTCAGAGAATGATTCCTCAAACTACAGTAATCATAAATTATTACCAGTAAAAACATTTTTAAACACTTCAACCCTTCCAGAACACATAATGAGATTGAAAAGAAATCAGACTTGCTAAGTACAAAATTTAATAGCTCAATCATAGTTAGACATGCATACGCTCTTCAAACAAAACTCGAACACAATTTCTAAATGCAATTCTGAACACTCTCTTCAGATGTCAAAAGGATCCTGAAGAAACACAAAATTTTATTGAGACCGTATATGTGAGATTCCACTAAAACAAGCTTGTGTCATCTTCTGCGAACATACGATTTTAATCATGATAATTGACAGTCTGTAAGAGCAGGCAAGCATACAAGAGTTTGCTTTGGACAGGGTGCGTCTGGGAGGAGTTTTTTTTTTTGGGGCGGGGCGGGGGGGGGGGGGGGGGTAGTTGGAACTAGACAAGAAAAAGCATTAAACAGAGAAAGTCAGTGCACTTATCCAGGCTCAACAAAGAAACCTTCTTACTAGGTCAAGAAAATATCCTGACATCCATCAAAATCCCCCAACCTACCAGGACCCTATGGGTTGAATCAAGAATAAAAAGCAATCATACTTACATTGAGAGGAGCGTCAACTGGGAAAAGATTTATGCTGCTAGGAGAAAAGCTAAGACCACTGCCAAAAACGAAGAAAACAAAATCAATTACAGATTGGAATTATCTACATTCACCACCACAAATGAAATACGTAAAGAGGATGTTTCCACTTGAATGGTATTAGATTTAATCAGATTATTACATGCTTCAAAAAGTAACCTTGAGAGAACAAAAATATAAAACATGGAAAAAACATGGCGCTAAAGAAATTCTGACAAAGAGCATATGTTTTGTTTAAAAACCAACCTTCGAGACAAAACCAGCTGCCACACGTACGGAATGAAGAACTCCTCAGGATGACTCTCTTGTTCGTATGTGAAACGCAATTGGGTAAACATCTATGGTGTAACAAAATCTATGTCAGAATATTATTATCAGATACAAGCAACTCATCATAAGTTGGCAAAACTAATACCTTTATTCCATCACCCCTCCAAGATCGGCAATTAACAACAATGACTTGCAAGACTTTCTCTACAGACCATTCTCCGTCCATCTTTTGGGCATCCATGCGACTGTTGAAGAAGTCCAAGACCTTAAAATAACACAATCACAAAGTCATAATGCCTTCCAGACTACACTACCGAACTGTTTACAATGAATAATAGAAAGCAAGTCCCACTTCCAGAAAACCCTTTTTCAAAAACATATGAAATGCAAAGGCA
Organism: Nicotiana benthamiana; assembly: GCA_034376525.1. NCBI lineage: Eukaryota > Viridiplantae > Streptophyta > Magnoliopsida > Solanales > Solanaceae > Nicotiana > Nicotiana benthamiana. The sequence continues at coordinate 27,906,247 of CM067331.1, read as the reverse complement.
CAAATGAATAAGCACACCATAAATATGTTGTCAAGCAGTTCATTGAATCGTGGATGACTTTTGAACGGCTGAAAGACTTCCTGCCTGTGCATAATTGCATAAACGACCTGCCAGTTTTGGAATGTGTTTAAAAAAGCAGCAACAAGTAAAGAATCTTTCATGAACTGATAGAAGATTGAAAGTACTTATACCTCAGGATTCCGTGGTAAGGCATAGGTGAGAATTGCATTTAATATCTCAAGAACAATTCTTAGGAAGTCGGTATAAATATGCAGCTCAGCTGCCTGCAAATATATTTGAAGAACTTCAATGCTACCAAGTAGCAATTATGCTAGCAGACAGCAATTAAAAAAGAAAGACTCGATGATGCTAAAATCCAAGTGCGAAGTACCATGTTTTCTTGGAGACTATCTCCTTCCTTTGATTCCCCATTGGGCACATGCATCTTATCATTTTTTATGTCTGCCAATTTGTTGTACCTAATTTATAGATCAAGTTCAAAACAACAATTGACCAACCTAAAAAACTCAGAACTCACCAGCAGACACAAGGAACAAGAAACTTACTTGCGTGCAAGCATGTCAAATAGGCTGACCAATCTTTGTGATGCATAACCACTTAGGCGATGGACATGAGGTGCCATGTTTGCTAAAGTTGCAAGACAATTTGTATGAAGATAAACATCCTGTTAAATCAATCAGAAAACACATGCTTGAAGTCAGCTTTCAGGGTTCAATCATCTTCGTCACCAAATTACCAATCACCAGAGTAACTTCATTGGTAAGTACAAAAAGAGGAGGAATATTAATTATGGCACCATACTCAAACAGAAGCAAGGGTTCATTCCATGTTAGTTGTATTGCTCTACCCGAATTGAACAATATAGCAATTCAAATTGACGTATCAGTAGATCAATAGAAATACTGCCTCATGTCGGTATAGTCTGATGATGATATATGTAGCAGTTGACTGTAAATCATAAGCAAGTGTGAAAATACAAAGTAGGCAAAGCTCCAAAGATGTTGGCAAACAGATGTCTTAACAGTTGCGAGATGCAATTCATACCTTCCTCATCCTATTTTTGTATCTGTTCTTTATTTTTTTATGTGGGGAAGAGGGGCTGGAAAAATAAGTCTCGAAACCTTTTTCAATAGGGCCTAGTTAGTGTATTTTTGTTTTTTCAAAACCAGTTTAACTTTAAATATGCAAAAAGATAAGCTTAAATGCTTTAACCACTGCAATGGTTTTCATTAAACCCTCAACTTCTTCAGAAATTTTAAAAAAAAAACACGGTGACATTCATGTCTGAAGGGAGACATGAGAACTGTGACTCGAAAAGTTCACTAGCCAAATTTTGTAACACCACATACAGAGTTTTGTCAATGTTTGAAACCTCAGATATAATAGTAAAGCTTTCAGCAGTACTATTTGCGTACTTTACATCATCAATGTGGATGACTAGCTGTACACTCTTTGTTCATTAATAAGCTTCTTTTTGCTTTTTTTATGAAGAACCTTCATTAATAAGCTTTTTTCCTCTACTTATGAAAAGAAAACATTTAGAAATATCTAGAGCAATTAGACTTATTAAAAAAAAATATTTAGAGTATTTAGGAGAAGTAACTTATTCATATTTCTCTTGCATATCAAAGATGTGTCGTTTCATGCTTTCATGCTAAATCATAACTCTCCTTCACGGAAAAAGTTATTTCATAATCCTTAAATACATTAGTTCCTTTAATTTATGCATTACTACTGAAATTTCCCAAAACTAACCATTAGTATATATTCTGAATCCAATTTGCATTCCCAGTCTTGACATCCCAGCCAAGAATGGCACCCGGAGCAGGTGTAAGAGACTTTGCAAATGAAAAATAACAAATAAAATAGAAGCGGAACTTTCTAAAATCAATATTCCAATGTTTAATATACCAATAAAAGATGGCGTCCAGAACATGCACTGAGAGACTTCAGAATTGAAAATAAATTAAAAAAAAAAACTAACAGCATATATGCACCACCACCACCACAACAACCCCCCCCCCCCCCCCCCACACACAAAAAAAACTGCAAAGAGAGAGAGAGAGCATGAAACAAAGACGTGGAACAATAAACTGACAGACATTTTATATCATACCCGCAACTTGGATAGGTTGTATTTCACTGTCCTCGTCAAAATTATGACCATAAGAGAACCAAGAGAAGTCTGATGAAGAACCCGCTCTTGGTACCATGGAACAAAGGGTAGCACCTGCAGAAAGATGTGAAATTAAGACAGCTATAGCTTAAATGTAACATTCCAGGGAGATTCTCTAATTACCAGTTTGTGAATGCTGGCGTTGAACGAGGAATCTTGGCTAAGTATAAGAAGGATAATCAGCACCATATATATCTGATTGGATGTCCTTCTTGGTGCATTATACAGTGTTTCTAGCAAAGGCATCAACTGTTGATTTATACCGGCAGACAGACAGTAAGATTCTAAGTTGTAACCAAGGGAAACCCTAGAGTAAAGCTCAAGTTCAGAGGCAAGAAATTATAATTACTAGCACAAGAACAGTTGGAGAGTGAATAAGAAAAACAGTGGAAAAAATTTAGCATATTTTAACCAAGGATAGTAATCTCAATTATTTTTATTTTTTTAAGATATCAAATCCATAAATAAGGCAACTTGTTGTGAAAGCAGTTGCAAAGATCAAACTAGAAGTAGCTACTTTATACTTTAGTTGATTAATACACTCCTTATCCATTATGTCTTCTCTTGATTTCCTAATAAAGTGACTGGCGGGAATGATATCCGCAAGCAACAATTATTCAGTCAAGAAAAAAACATATAATTTAAATCATCTGTGCATACCAATGTATCCAGATCCGTCCGCACCAACACATACTCAAGAAAATCGGAGTTCCCTTGAACGAGTGAATAAAGCAGAAGTACAGAAGTCTCATCAGCCAAGCACCTGGATACATAGTTGCAAGCCCACTTATTACCAGAGCCAAATAATGTTCCAGCAAACAATTGTATCGAGAAATGTCCAACAACAACAACAACAACAACCCAGTATAATCCCACTTAGTGGGGTCTGGGGAGGGTAATATGTACACAGACCTTACCCCTACCCTTGGGTAGAGAGGCTGTTTCCAAATAGACCCCGGCATCCTTCCCTCCAAGAACTTCTCACCTTGCTCTTGGGGAGACTCGAACTCACAACCTCTCGGTTGGAAGTGGGGGTTGCTTACCATCAGAGCAACCCCTCTTGTCTATGCTATCAGACCATAACGTGGAAGTAGTTTTTAAGGTCTTTCACTTTAAACAGACCTAACGGATTGACTAAAAGTCAAAATGATAACCATGAGGCATCATGAAGTGTCATTTCTTCCCATCTGTCAAAGCCTCAGTGATCAATGAAGTGGGTTGAGAACCATGAAGTGCCAAATTTCAATTCGCATCCAATGGTGTGGCCAGTAGTGATGTGTTAGATACAAATCCCAGTGGAGTGAAATTAGTCGAAGTGTACGCAAGCTGGCGTGAACACCGCGAATATCAAAAAAAAGAAAGTCAAAATGATAAAAACCTCTTCTCCGCAACAGGGAAGTAAAAAGAAACTTCTCATGCATAGCCAATGTTTTAAATAAAAAAAGGAACTATTATTGTAATTAATTGTATACAACATCTTGTTGTCACCTTAGATCAACAAGTAATATAGGCTGACACTTACATGCCAAGGGTATCAAAAAGAGAAGCAAAGGGTAACCTCACAACCAGACCATTAGGTGCATTCCCCTCAACATCTACGCGATCAACTGCTTGAGAGAACACAAACAAGCTTAGAATCAGTAATAAAATTCATGATGTAGCAAAAGGGACAGTGAACAAAAAAATAATCGTTCTAACATTCAATATCCCGAGTATTCTCAAGGGCCTTGCAGTAAGGATTCTCAAAGAAGGGTTCTTCCTTTGGAAGCGAATCTGGACTGCTGTAGTCGATTTTATCTTTCAAACGATCCATGCCAAGACACTTGCGGTAATGAACAAGGATGAGTAAAATATTAAGACTGCTGTCTGCCAATGGGCTTTTTGAAGCTTCATTACTTGAACTAGCAAAGAAATTCAGTGGCAGTAACACGAGATTTGCTGCAAGTCAATGGAAAAAGCAGAGGCTTCAATGAGAATGATGGGACAGCACATTGACTACAGAAGAGACAAAATAAGTGAATGAATTACGACTGGAGTGATTCAACATTTCTAGGAATCTCTTTTGACCACGAAATATTGCAAACAGGAGTAATGGATTAGGAGTCAAAAGTAGCGCTAATCAACAACAACAACAACTACCCAGTATATTCCCACCAGGTGGGGTCTGGGGAGGGTAATATGTAGACGAGCCTTACCCCTACCCGAAAGGGTAGAGAGGCTGTTTCCATTCGACCCTCGGCGCATAGGCTAAAATGAAAAGCTGCATTAAAACAAAAACAAAAACAAAAACAAAGACAAAATTAGAAACAAAAACAAGACAAAACAAAACAATAGAGCATTAGTAAATCCCGCAGAAATAACGTAAATAATTATGTAAACATAAGAAACATAAATACAGTCGTATGCAATAATAACAAACCGTAACTACCATACTAACAACCATAAGGGGACATAAGCTAAAACACTAATCATCTATGAGTGACCCTGCTACCCCACACCAACCCTGGGTGAGGCGTACGAAGAACTCTATGAGCCCCTAGCCTACAACCCTGATTCTAAACCTCCAGACTCCCCTATCAAGGGTCATGTCCTCGGAACCCTGATTCAAAAGTAGCGCTAATCAAGTAAATATAAAGATCATATCTCACACTTCCATAATATACTAATATGCTATAGAAGGAACGAAATGATAAGCTACAGACTCCACGAAATATTGCAAACAGGAGTAATGGATTAGGAGTCAAAAGTAGCGCTAATCAAGTAAATATAAAGATCATATCTCACACTTCCATAATATACTAATATGCTATAGAAGGAACGAAATGATAAGCTGCAGACGAGAGAGAATGTGTGTATGTGTGAGAGAGAGAGAGAGGCAGGGAGAGACAATAAATTACTTTACCTGCAACAGAGCCAACTCTCTGTAGAACTCCTGGCTGATATCCTTCAGAAAAAATATAATAAGATGAAGCCTTCAAAGGGAAGCGTAGCTGTGCAACGTAGTTAAGAAGTAGCTTGCGAATAACCAGATTAACCAAAGAAGTTGGCTGCAAACAGAAGTACATTCAGAAGTAGCTCATGACTAGCCAAAGAATTTGGCAGCAAATACAAAGAAAATTGATAAAATTTCAATATTTTTCAGAGATATATACTGCAAGAAATCATAGATGACCTGAGCCATTGCTGCGTCAAAGAAAGGATGAATATCATCAGCTCCTAGTGATGGTCCAGAAAGAAGCTGAGTTGACAAGGCGACAAGCATAAAATTAAGCAACTCATGGTGCAGAAGATATGTATCCGAGCTGTCAGAAAAACAACACACTATTAGGCAAAAAACTGGCAAGCCATGGGAGAATATACCTATTGCACAAAGCTCAACATACCTTACATCTACTCTGCCAAGAAAATTAAGCACACTATGCACAACAAGATGCTCAATACCCTGTACTGTAAAAGATAAAGGAAAGAGAAAATGGTGGTAAGAGTAGGAAGTAATGAGCTTGGACTCCCAGAGATCTGAAATCTTGATAAAACATAAGTGAGAAGCTTAAACAATGTAGATTCCCAAACGTTGAAAACTCAACCAGACCAATATCTGCAAGAACAACTTCTGCAAGCTATCCCACTGAAACCAGCTATACAAGATATTACGAGTTAGAATCTAAAAAAATCCTTGGGCCATTCCGGTATTGCACAATTTCATCCATACATAGGTAACGAGAATTTTTGATTTACCCTAATAATGTATCTCCAAAAGCTAATAACCAAACACCTCATCAGTACTTGCAATATAATTGGAGACAATCATTCAAGTTTTTAATACATTAGACTAAATATGTCTTGAACTGTGAGCAATGATGTTGATAAGCGTAGAATCCACTATTAGATCTTTGACAAATAGCATAGATCTATTCGCTTTGTTTCAGCCATAGTGGTTGAAACAGTTTAGTGGTCACTTTTAAGTAGCTACATACTCCAGTCACCCTCTCCCCACACACAAAAGTACAAAAAGAAGAGATAAATATAGAAGAAAGAACGAAACCGAAAAATGAAATGGGAATATAAATAAGAAAATCAGATAAAAAATGAACAAACTATGTTGTGAATGCATTACCTTTAGAGACGTTACATGGAATTTCCTCACTTTCATTCAGAGACATGTATAGATCTTCAAAGTTGTTAGTTTTGGCATTCTCAATGAGGTGCTTCAGAAAAACAGATGAGATGTACACTGCATTAAGAGCTTTCACATAAGCTGATGAAGATACATCAGACGTAGAAACACACTCTTGCAAACACCAGGACAGGTGAATTAATATTTTTGCAAGATGCCTTGTATAACAGTTGTTCTGAGCTGCAACAAAAAACAGATGGTATTTAGAAGATCATAACTCTGACCTCATCATCCCAAGAAAAGAAAAAAGGATGGAATAAATTTGTCAGATAAATTAGTCCCATTCATGATTAAGAGTTGGTTCTAGAAAAAGTAAACAGAAAAATTGTAGACAGAAAAGGTACAACAGGAGATTCTGATAAAGAGTTCATATGGATAGTGCCAATCAGTATCTTCCCCCGAATTAGTGAATTAGACAGGATTCCTTTGTCCAGAATAAAAAGTGGTGGGTCAATTTTCAGAAATTTCATCGTAAATGTGAAATACTTATATAAGTAAAAATGCGGGAGAGATAAAAAAGATGCAGGGTCGTTTGTCTGCTTGGCTAGTCAAGCATGGGCTAATTCATAGATCTTTGGGATGACTTCTCCATGTGCAAGACCACAAAAAGTATAGCCCACTGATGTGTCCTAAAGCTCTCAGAACGACATCTTATAACCACTGCAGCTATGTGGATATATCTAATAACTATATATCAGCAAGAAAATACATACAAAGCCAAGTATGAGGCATAAAAACATGAAAAGTAGAATGGAGGAGGTACCATGTTTCACCCTCTGCTTACCTAATTTTTTCAGGCTTGCTCTAACTTACATGGAAATCAGTACTAAGTTCGTTTTTCCCAAAAGCAGCCTCCACATAACAATGAAGCAGAGAAAAGAGAATACAACTTTACTTAACACGAAATTCGCAGGAAGTCAAAACTCTAGATAACTTGAGCCCAAGTAGCATGACCTAATTTTTGCACTACACTTCAACATGAAACAAAATTTTCAACTAAAATAGTTAAGCAATTTTCATGAATCCGCTCAAAGATCCAAAGAATGAAGTTCTTGATTCCATAAACAACTCTAGGGGCATATTTTATGTGTTCCATAGTAACTTCATCTCGTTCCACTGTAGTTGAGCTTCTGCGTTTGCCTCCTTCTCTCTATTGGACTTCTCCTCCTTCCGTACTCTTTATCTTTCATCAATTTTCTCCTTTTTTTTATTCATTACACAAGAACTCCAAATATAATGTCAGTTTAAAATGTAACGGAAATCAAATGCATTCCTAAGCAATTTATATTCTAGCTACACCAGCACAGATGGTCTTATAAGGTAGCTGAGATACTGCACAGGCTTGATGCAAGACCCTTTTATGCTTCTCTTTGTTTCTAAAAAAGGTGATAATTTTATTGAAAAGATGTACCCTATATGGAGTACCTTAGACATGATTGGTCACTACAAAAAGCAACCAATCATCTGTATTTCCTGGGATATTTAAAGTGCTCCAAAAGAATTCCTCTAATATGTTCAAAAGAGTTCTCCTTTACACCAAAAGCCCTCCGAAGTCCTCTCTCGGTATTGTCTACATGACCACTAGGAATGCTACTTCCCATATTATCCCTTCTATTTTGTCTTCTGAATTTCCACCTAGCAGGTACTTTACCGTCCATGCCATTAACCATAGTATTCCATAAAGATTTGAGATTCCACATCTAACACCAAAGTTTGTGCAACACCAGACAGTAAGCACTTTCTTAGGTCATCCTTGTTATTAATCCCCTTTAAATTCCAAGTTGATCCACTTGTAGATCATGGAATTCATTCATCTATATACATAAATGGACATCCAAGAAGCCATATTATACTATACATTCAGATTAAAGTGCATATTATTCTGCTAAAATTCAAACAACATTAATAATAAACTATATTATACAAAATTATTTTAAAGACATACTTAAACTCGAAAACATAAGATATTCTATCTCTCCTAAAACTTTAGTCCATTTTAATTGTATAACGATCAATTTGACAGATGTCGGCTTGTAGTTTGATATATAATTATTCACTTTTGAAGGAAATTCAGGCATGGAAATTATTATAAGTTGCAAATTCTTCCATTTCAAACAGACAACAAGATCCTTTTTGAAAATTTTAGTTAGAGAATTCTTTCTTCAATTCTTGGGAAGCGCAAATGGACAAATCAGAACCAATAGACTTTTGTATTTATAAAGTTCTAAAACATCATCCGATCGGATCCAGAGGCCGACGAAGCATGTCTTGTTATGGGTTCAACCGAACCGAGCATTTTAGACATAGCATCTGTAAAAGTTACTAATCTTCAACAATTATTAAATTTTGAAACCATAATCCCTGAAGTGCATTAGGCTCAATGGTAAGTTTTCAAAGGTTGAATCCATCAAATTAAAACTTGGACCTGCCTCTGAGGTGATCAATGTCATAGACGTTAATTTTACATCTAACACCAGTTCAAATTTTAGGATTGAGAGACAACTAGGCTAGTGCCCACTTTAAATAGAGAATGCAGGAGCATAAGAATAGTCAGCTAGAGCTCCACCAAGTGGCAAAGTTGATGAATGCCTTCAGATATAAGTGCCTACACAACTAGTATAGACACTAAAACCTTTCCAAATCCTTAAAAGGAGCAAAGTAGCAACACCATATATTTGCATACAAAGATCACATTTATGTATAAGCCATATTTACTCAGTTTACTTATCTTTACCATTTTTGTAGGACAGATATCTGAAGTCTGCATTTTGTAACACACAACCATAAGATTCAGGCTTTCAGCTAACATAGGAGTCACGTGAGTTTGCAAAACAGGGGTATGAATTTATTTTTTTCTTTCCATTTCTATTAAGTTTAGCTATTTTGCAACCTGACAAAGTACCTCAACAACTGCGACAGCCACGATTCACTCACTCACTTCCCCCAATCCACATATAATGCACCTTATTAAAAAGCACGCAACCTTATTAGCAAGGCAAACTAGCATACGGTATTCCGAAATCTTCTGACATCAACTAGAATAATCAAATAACATTTTCTAACAACACTTCAAATGCGAACTAATATTACAATATATCTAGATAACTTTTCTTTTTGTTAGAGAAATTCAATAAATAAACTAGGAAATGAACAATTTAAAATATAAAAATCATTAAAGCTTACAAAAAAATTAGAAAATGCAGATAAGTTAAGTACCGAAGAGGAGGCAAGCTTGTTGAACACGATTGGAGGACCAATGGAGATGAAGAGGAAGTTCTAGAAGCTTCTGCCAGTAATCCGAAGCAAGCGGAAACAATTTCTCTCCAATAAATGCTTCAATTAGATACTCCGCCGTGTCCTGCGGCCGTGCGCCACCATTGAAACTCGGTGTTGACGGTACACCCCCCATTCACACTACTCCGTACCGACCAAATGAACGGCGTATATATTGACTCTTCTAGAATGTTCTACTACCTATCGAAGTGAAAATTCACGAGGTCGTAGAGAGAGTATATAAAGGTTTCAATGCCATTGCGATGAAAATTTTTGTTGGAGCTGTGGATCTGAAGAGAAAAGGAGAAGAGTGGCTTAGGAACGAAGAGAGAGAACGAGAGGACTTTTCATAGCGATCTCTTTGGTTTTAGACAAAAAAAAAACTTAAAATTCTACTAAATTTACAGAAGTGCCCTGGGAATTGTTTTTGTTTGGGATATTTTTTCATTTAATGAGTTTGTGTTTTCAGAGGCTCTTTTTCACACTAAGGGAGATGGTTTTGGAATATTTATTTTTGTCAATGTTAATTGAACTCAGATAAGTGATAAAATGCTAAAGTATATGAATCATTGTATCACGAGCTTGAATTATTTTTTTTCCTTTTGAATTTTTAATAAATAACATGGTAGTACAAGGATGATTAATAGATTAGACAAAAATTATTGTAAAGATTTTAATTTTGAAATTTAATTGTAATTTATTTTGTTTAAGCATATGACATGACGTATCTCCAAAGTTAATCCGAATAAGTATTGATAGTTTTATTTTAATTTTTAATGTAATAGCATTAATTGTTAGTAAGTATCTACTTGCGAATTGAAGCAAGTCATTAAGCATGAGATCTTGATTTTTAATATTGATAATTATGATAATAAAGAAATTTAGTCATGTTAGAATAATGATTCCGACTAAAACACAATAGCCTTCATATCGAATAATTTGGAATGAACAACATAAGCGGAAGCGTACCTGAATCCATATGTGGAAAACCTTAAACCTCTTGTTGAAGATTGTCCAAAGTGTGCCTTAGAAAGTTCCTTAGTCCTTCCTTCAAGATTGTCTCCTTGATCCTTCTTGAAATACTGGGTTTCACAATAACAATAATATCACAATAACCAAAATTGGAGTATGGCTTTCCACAAAGATATGCAAGACAACAAAATGGCTCTCTTGATTCAATGGGAAGAAGAAGAGAATGTCTTACTATAATGTGGGAACCATAACCCCCCACTTATAACATATGAGTTATGAAACTCAAGAGTCATAAGCATGTAACCATGGTTACATATATGTAACCTTAGTTACCCCATCATTAACTAAGGTTACCCTTTTGGGTATCTACACATTAGTCCTACACTTTATATGACAATACATTGGCCCCCTTAACATAATGTCCATAAAACCACTTATTTAGGCCAAACCAAAAGATAGCACATAACATATAATTTATCCATATATTGTTCATATGTACGTAGATATAAGTCCATATATCTTACAATCTCCCACTTGGACGAGATATTCATACATATGTACAAACCTTAGATTATATGTTACAATATAACCTTATGAGCTCAGAATTGCTATCATAATAAAATTGTCATGAACAATCCGGTCCATCAATCATACCAACATAGGACCTAAGAGCTCTTAGTTACTCATTCCTAACTAGAACCAACATAGATCACGTATATCAATATAACCAACGACATGGATCAAGTGTAGGTGTGTAGCATGGAAATAAAATAAAGCGTGGTCAATAGAATGTCTATTTCCAACTGGTTCTCTTTATTGAGATCAATCATAAACTTTAAGAGTACATAAAACTTTAAAAATGAATATCTGCAGATATAACTTTAAAACTGAATTACTGAATATAATGAACAATACATAAATGTATAATACAAACTCCCACTAAAATACATAATCCTCAAATGATTTGACACCCATACAAGCAATATGCTCAAGAAATACTTTTGGTGTCAATCCCTTAGTGAGCGGATCCGCAAGCATGGAGTTTGTACTGATGTGCTCAATGCACAACTGTCCATTTTGTACTCTTTCTTTAACAACCCGAAATTTGACGTCCATATGTTTTGCTTTCGTCAAACTACTGTTGTTATTAGCATAAAGGAATCGGAGTCGGTATACGCGATGATCTCAAACTGGTCCGATATCCGATATGTAAGCATGTAATCATTTGTTCTCTGTAAGATTGCTTAGATATCTGCCTAACATCCCAACAATGTATGCTATATCAAGTCGTGTACATACCTGAGCATACATCAGACTACCTACAGCCGAAGCATAAGGCGTCTTCTGCATTTCCAAAATTTCATAATTATTATTTGGGCACTGTTTGAGACTAAACTTGTCTCCCTTAGCAACAGGGGTGTTACCTGGTTTACAATCCTGCATGCCAAATCTTTTCAGAACCTTATCGATATAGCCCTTTTGTGACAGACCGAGAACACCTTTCTCGTTGTATCTGAATTCCTAATACAAAAGAAGCTTCACCAAGATCTTTCATTTCAAATTTCTTTGAAAGAAATTTCTTAGTTTCATGCAATAATGCTATATTGTTACAGGCAAGCAGTATGTCATCGACATATAAAACCAGAAAAATATACTTACTCCCACTGAACTTATGTTATATATAGTCATCAGCAACATTCGGTTCAAAATCAAAAGATGTAATGACTGCATGAAACTTATAATACCATTGACGGGAAGCCTGCTTGAGCCCATAGATGGATTTCTTTAATTTGCAAAACATTTTCTCTGATTCATCCGAAACAAAGTTTTTAGGTTGCACCATATAAATTGTTTCCTCAATGTCACCATTGAGAAACGCTGTCTTAACATCCATCTGATGAAGCTCAAGATCAAAATGTGCTACTAGTGCCATTATAGTCCTGAAAGAGTCTTTCGATGAAACTGGAGAGAAAGTCTCTTTATAATCAATGCCTTCCTTTTGAGTGTAGCCTTTTGCAACAAGACGAGCTTTATACTTAATAACATTGCCCCCTGAATCCCTTTTGGTTTTAAGAATCCATTTACAACCAATAGGTTTAATACCTTCGGGCAATGTAACAAGCTCCCAAACGTCATTATCGCTCATAGACTTCATCTCATCATTCATGGCATCAATCCACTTTTGAGAGTTAGAACCCTTAATGACTTGACGGAAGTTGATTGGATCATCTTCCTCAAGTCCAATATCACTTTCTTGTTCTTGGAGAAATACAACATAATCATCCGGAATTGCATTTCTCCTCTCTCTAGTGGTTCTCCTTAATGGCACTTCAGTTTCTTGAGGTTGTTGAGTTTGATTTTCATTAGTAATATCAGGGTCCTGATGGGGGAGATTTTCGAGATTGTCTTGAACTGGAGTTGTGTGATCCGTGTCAGGAATGAGAACACCCTGACCAAGATCAACAACTTGAGGGAAAGACACATGTTCTTCCTCAAAGACAAAATCTCTAACAACTTTATCTCCAACCCCCCCCCCCTAAACTCAATATCCTCAAAAAACCTAGCATTACCCGTCTCAAAAATAGTTCTTGAAGTGGGATCATAAAACTTAAAACCCCTGGATCTTTCAGAGTATCCAACAAAATAGCTACTAACCGTCTTAGCATCCAGTTTCTTTTCATTTGGCCTATCCTTGCCTCAGCTGGACAACCCCAAATGTGTAAATGCCTAATACTGGGTTTATGCCCAGTCCAAAGTTCATATGGGATTTTGATTGTAGCTTTAGTTGGAACTCTATTAAGAATATAAGCTGCAGTTTTTAATGCTTCACCCCAGAGTGAGTCTGGTAAAGTAGTACGACAAATCATACTTCTTACCATATCCTTAAGGGTCCGATTTCGTCTCTCAGCTACACCATTCATCGTTGGACTTCCTGGCATAGTATACCGAGGAGACGATCCCACACTCATCTAGGAATTTAGCAAATAGCCCTGGACGTTGTTCACCTGAACCATCATATCGACCATAGTATTCACCACCACGGTCAGATCTAACGGATTTAATTCTTTTGCTTAGTTGATTTTCAACTTCAACCTTAAATGATTTGAACACGTCTATGGATTGGGATTTTTCATGAATAAGATAGAGGTACCCATAACGAGAGTAATCGTCTATGAATGTGATAAAGTATTGTTGACCATTCCTACAAGGAGTAGGGAACGGCCCACAAATATCCGTATGTATCAATTCTAAGACGTCCGAAGCTCTCTTAGCACCTAATCTCGTCTTGTTTGTTTGTTTACCCTTGATACACTCAACACAAATATCCGAATTTGAGGAATCAAGAGAATCAAGAATTCCATCTGACACGAATTTCTGAATTCTTTGAATGGATATGTGACCCAAACGTTTGTGCCAGAGTGATATAGAATTCTCATTAGTTAATTTTCTTTTGGTACCATTTAAACTTGTATGCAAGGTTTCATTATGTGAGGTTATTGTGTTAACCAAATATAGGCTATCAAATGTTGATAAAAGACCAGTACCAATAAGATTTGAATTCTAAAAGAGACTAACTTTATTGTCACCAAAAGAACATGAATAACCGGATATGTCCAATTTGGGAACAGAAATTAAATTCCGTCTAAAAGACGGTACAACAAAAGCCTCATCCAAATCTAAATGAAAACCGGTCTTAAACAACAGCCTAAACTTTCCAATAGCCTCAACTGGCACCTTCTTGCCGTCACCAACATAGATGTATCTTTCACCATCATTTGGTTTTCGGCAGTTCAGGCATCCCTGCATAGATATACTTATGTGAGTAGTAGCAGCAGAATCTAACCACCAAGTATCCTTAGGTACCGAAATTAAATTAACTTCAGAACAAACAAGAGAAAGAAATGTACCTTTTTTCGCACGCCAAGCGTGGTACTTGGTACAATCTTTCTTCACATGATTAGTCCCCTTACAGAAAAAGCAACCTAATTCAGTAATTTCAACCTTAGGTTCCTTATGTTGCTTATTCTTGGGCCTTGCAACCGCAACTTTCTTACCTTTCCTCTTCTTCATATCCTTAGAAGAGGATGCCAAATGAGCACTTTCAGTCTTATCTTGCTTTATCATTTCCTCCTCTTGCACACAATGTGAAATGAGCTCGTTAAGAGTCCATTTCTCCTTCAGGCAGTTGTAACTGGCCTTAAACTGATTAAAGTGTGCAGGAAGAGATATCAAAACTAAGTACACAAGCAGTTCCTCGGGTAATACTAGCTTGAGTGACTTAAGTTTCGAAGCAAGATGAGACATTTCCAAAATGTACTCCCTAATGTTTCCCTTGCCCTTATACCTCATGGAAACAAGTTTACTCAAAAGAGTACTTGTCTCCGCCTTTTTGTTTTGTTCAAAACGCTTTTCAAGGTTTTCAAGGAAAACTTTGGCATTAGCTTCATCATTCATAGTGCCCCTGAATGATTCTGGAATTGCACGTTTCATGATCATTAGACTCATGCGATTCGAGCGTTCCCACTTCTCCATCTCCCTCCTTTCATCGGGAGAGGATGTATCCTCAAGAGAAGCAGGTTGCTCATTCCGAAGTGCAAGGTCAAGATCCATGCAACCGAGAACGATCATAATGTTCTCTTTCCATTCCTTAAAGTTTGTGCCGTTAAGCATAGGGATGCTGTTTATATTAGCAGATATCGAAGCAGCTGAAGAATTCACTGAAAATAGAACAAAGGATTACTTAATACATGCTTACAATAACTTGAACTTTAACATTACTTTATAGATTCAAAATAGGCAAATCCCATTACAAGATACCTAGCACAACATTGATTTTAGTCTTTGGACAGAAAATCAACTTGTAAGTGGTACTCTTGGTGTAGTAATCAAATATTGACAATAAACTCCTGTCAAATATCAAGCCTTCCTTTGAGCCGACTTAATATTCACATGGAAAACCAAATATTGTCACATATTTATCACCACAAGCATGTTCGAATTCCTGCCAAATAATAACCTTCCTTTGGGCCGGTGTTAAAAGCATGGAAGACTAACATCCACAGTCATCTTATATTTCAAGATTAATCAATCTACACAATAGAGGTTACTTTGGCAACATAATGCTTCAATTGACTAATTTAAAATATTAGATGCTAAATACTTTAGTTCCTTAAGCCATATTATGAATCTTAACTTAATATGTTACATGTTTTGACATGCAACATCTGAATTTTAATTGTTATAGACTTAATTGGACAATTCCAAAATCTGAAGTTTGATGGACTAATACAATTAATATTAAAACTGAATATTAATGTATAAAACATTAATAATTATAAAAACTTAAAATTAATTGACATATTATAAATATTCAATTAAAATCTGAAACTTAAAAGACTTAAAACCTTTCATTAATTATGAAAACGTTTCTTACATTATGTCCTCATTAAACAGCCAGAAAACAAAACGTTTCTGCAATTTATGGCCAGATAATCGATTATCTGAGCCTGATAATCGATTATCTGGGCCTTCTGGAATCTCAAATTTTGCTGAAAAACTGGGATAATCGATTATCCTGATAGGATAATCGATTATCTTAGCTCTCTGGAATTTCCAATTTTGCTGAAAAAACTCCAGATAATCGATTATTTTAAAAATAATCGATTATCCTCAGATTCTGTTTCAAAAATTTTGATGAACAAATTGCATAATCGATTATTTTCAAAGAATAATCGATTATGTGATGCTTCTGTTTTGCAAATTTTTGGTGAACTTTAAAAATTATTCCAAGATCTTTTGCGGCGACGAACGTCGCCACTAAACCCATAGAATTCGCCGCTAAATGTAGTAGTGGCGACTATGTATTGAAACTGGAAACTGGAGTTGCCGTCACTGAAGGTTATTTGCAGCAACAATTCCTTGTTTAAGTTTCTTGTTGTTCAACAACCAAAATTTTGCAAACTTCAATATTTCAATTCATATAGAGATAACAAAATATTGAATCACTAAAGTTCATCAACTACATAACATTCATGAAATCATGCTATATCATGGTACTAGAATTTCATAATCAAAATTCTATCATAATTTAAACATGAACTTTATATAACATGCAATTTCATGAACTTCCAAATTATCCAAATATGAAGGAGGCTCTGATACCAATTGTTAGAATAATGATTCCGACTAAAACACAATAGCCTTCATATCGAATAATTTGGAATGAACAACATAAGCGGAAGCGCACCTGAATCCATATGTGGAAAACCTTAATCCTCTTGTTGAAGATTGTCCAAAGTGTGCCTTAGAAAGTTCTTTAGTCCTTCCTTCAAGATTGTCTCCTTGATCCTTCTTGAAGTACTGGGTTTCACAACAACAATAATATCACAATAACCAAAATTGGAGTATGGCTTTCCACAAAGATATGCAAGACAACAAAATGGCTCTCTTGATTCAATGGGAAGAAGAAGAGAATGTCTTGCTATAATGTGGGAACCATAACCCCCCACTTATAACATATGAGTTATGAAACTCAAGAGTCATAAGCATGTAACCATGGTTACATATATGTAACCATGGTTACATATATGTAACCTTAGTTACCCCATCATTAACTAAGGTTACCCTTTTGGGTATCTACACATTAGTCCTACACTTTATATGACAATACATTGGCCCCCTTAACATAATGTCCATAAGACCACTTATTTAGGCCAAACCAAAAGATAGCACATAACATATAATTTATACATATATTGTTCATATGTATGTAGATATACAAGTCATGTTTACTAGAGAATATAGAATATCATAATGAAAATGAATGGCAATTTTCTACTTAAAACTATCTACTAATCAAATCAATCCCAGTTATATATCTTCTTCATCCATTAGCTTGTTATATCGCATCCTTATTTTAAATATTTTAATTTAAGTAAATTTATTTAATTTACTTCTAATTCTTATTTGGTCGAATTTTATTTTTAAATTGAAGAACCCGCTTTAATTTTTTATTTCTAAATAAAATATATTAATTTTGATAGTTGACTTGGCTCATGATGACTTTCATATCAAGACTCGTCTGTTAAATTTTAAACTCAACAATGAAAATACTTTTTTCCTGTATCTTAAGCTCTACCATAAATCATACTTTCTTTACCTATAGAAGTGGGATTGATTCCGGGGATTCTCTAACTAATTAAAGGGCTTCGTGAAGGAAAAAAAAGAAATGAGAAATGAAAGGGTGAATTGGTCAATGGAAATTAAGTTGGTCTAGTTTCACCATGAGTCTTATCAATTTGTCGGTTTTGATGTCACTGTAGGTTAGCAGCTGGTTTTAAAATTTCGTCGGCGAGGTAGTCCACGTGCCAATATATGAGCTCCTTCGTATATTCCTAGGAGAAATATGTTAAATAAACTAAACTTGTGTGAGATTATGAGTATTCTTTTCGAGCTATGTCTCATATAAATTATCCATCAATTTAGTCTTTTGAGAGTCATTACCCCTAGATATTAATACGGCAATAAATATAGGTGCAATTACCTACCATGTAAATTTTTCTTTTTATGTGGTATTCTTTTAAAAATAAAATATTTTTTTACCTTTTTAAGAATATTACTTTTTAGATAATTTTTTAAATATATTTTTTAATAAAACTTAGATAGAACGACCTTATTTAGATTAAATATTTTTATTTGGCCAAAAATAATAAAATTTTAGTTAATCTTTTTCTGAATTATACCTGAAAATAAAGATTTATCCAATTAAAATAAATAGTCAAAGCATCTAAAAAGTTATAAAATATAGTTTGAAATTAATTATTTTGGCTATAATTTTTTATATAGCTCTAAATTACGGCACTCTAATTTATTTTTATAGATTTTACCTAAAAAGGTAAAAATATACAGTTAAAATAAATAGTCATTATATCACAAAAGAAGAAATAGAAAGAGTGTACAATTGCAAGAAATTACAAGTGCAATTATACACCCTTTTTATTTCTTCTTTTGATGCAATGACTATTTATTTCAACTACGTATTTTTTATAACTTTTTAAATGTCTTGACTATTTATTTCAATTGGATAAACCTCTATTTTCATGTCAAATTCAAAAAAGGATTAACTAAAACTTTATTTTGGCCAAATAAAGATATTTAGCCTAAATAATGTTGTTATATCCATGTTTTATTATAAATTTTATTCGGAAAAAAATTATCTAAAAAAGTAATATTCTTACAAAGGTAAAAAAATAGTTTATTTTTCAAAAAAATATCATATAGACAGAAAAATCCACGTAGCAGGTGAGTGCACCCGCACTTTTTGTCACATCAGCATCTAGGGGGTAATGACTCTCAAAAGGCTAAGTTGAGGGGTAATTAAGACCGAACATAGTTAAGGAAGAATACTAATAATCCGAGCCAAGTTTAGGAGTGGTTTAAGGTATTTTGCAATTTGCATATATTCATATAAAGACTTATGAGAACAACTAGTAATATATTATACAGAAAAGGGCCTAAAATACCCCTTATAAAAGTCTCCCGTCCATCTATCCGTCTAAATATATATATATATATATATATATATATATATATATATATGACGTCATTTTTATTTTCAAATTTATCACCGCGACTAACGGAACTCCACATGGGCATCTCATTAAATGACGTGGCGTTCTTTTGTTTGTCCACGTGGCTCAGTGGGGTTGACATTATATTTGGGTTTTTTTCGACCCATTAAACCGATCCAACGCACTTCTTTTACCTTATACCCACAACAATATACCCATATACATTACTAGTCTTCTTTCCCAATTTAGAACCTTATACCCGTTTTATTTTTCCAATCCTTATACCTGATTCTTCAACTTGTGATTTAAGCCCACTGTCAAAAGTTGACGATGATGATGTTAAAGAGGCCTTTAGCCAGCTCAATGCTTCCGACTTGCCAAAACTGATCATTTGCTCTTCAAAATCATTTATGGGCACATTCAGTTGTTGGAGTAAGCAAATAGTTGATGTAGAAGACAAAGGTCTCATTTCCAAATTGTCCATAACATAAAAAAGGTAGGGTTTCTTTGCAAACTTTTGAAACTTGTGACGATAACTATTCCTTAGAAAATCATAATATCTTGGATTATACAAGTTATAAATTTCTGGTTTTGCTTCAGAAATCTGTAACAGCAGATACTCAGATTTACGGTGAGGGGCAATACCATGCTTGAGTAATGTCGTTTTCAGGTTATCGTTAAGATTCTCCTCACTTCTGTAACAATTCCTTTTAGGAGGCATATTGAACTATTCCGAATCTGAAATCTCCACACTTTTATAGAAGTTATCAATGCATTGCAGACCAGAACACCCTTTTAGAGCATCTTCAATTGATCATATATGAATGGTCAAGATATTGAAGAGAAAATCAACGAATTCATTGCCTGCCTCTGCACACGAGACTTTATTTGTAGACTTCCTTGGTGTAATTTTTAGCTCCATGTGTTTTGGTGTTATTACTGGCTCCATTTTCAGAAATGGACGGCAAAATTCCAAACTTAGTTTAGCTAAGTGGGTCAGGTCAGCTAAGTGGATCAAAATAAGATTTATTTGTTTATTTTAGTCCGAGATTGTCACGTGGACCAGTAGAAAAATGACATGCCACTAAATTGTAGGCCCACTAGTTCTGCCATTAGTCGCAGAGGCAATTTTATTAATAGAATTAACGTGGTGTATATTTTTGGACGAATAGATAGACGGAAGGTATTTATAAACCATTTAGCAAACAATAGGGATATTTTTAGCCCTTTTCCGTGAGAACAACAAGTGATTAAGCTAGCATTTGGCCATAGATTTCAAATATATTTTGAAAAATCTAATTTGGATAAAGTTTGGTTTGAAGATGAAAATGTGTTTGGACATATGTTTTAAAAATATATTTCCTAACTTTATTTTGGAAACATGTATATAGTTCCCATGTTTTGAGATTATGGCCCAAAATCATCAATTGGGGTGATTTTGGAATTTTGCCAAAATGTGGGCAAAATTTATAGCCTAACACGTATTTTGAAAATAAATTCCAAATTTATTTTGGCAAATATCATGGCCAAACGGGGCCTAAAAAATTTGTTACAGGAGTACTTATAAACTTGGGGGTCATTTTGTTGGGACACAGATTATTTCCTGATTAATTATTACGGGATTAATTATAATAAAATTAGTTATATCATAATTTTATTCTAATCAAACGTGAAATAAATTCATCTCAAATTTAATTTTGAAATTAATTATTCCTTATCCATCTATCAAATGAGTCCTTAAACTTCACAAGCGCCTCATATACTTTACCATGTCAATGTTCTTTTTTGGCCAAGCCCTTTATAGTGAAAGAGTCATTTACTTTTTTGTAAACAATAGCCACGTTTGGTATGTGGCACTTTCCAAATCTAAGGATAAGAGGACGCTGCTTTCCCCCTCAATGCAAGAAAGAAAGCGAAAACTCTTTCTTTTTACTTAGACTTTAAAAAACTCTTTGTTTTTACTTAGACTTTAAAAAATTATAAGTCATATTTTTTTTACGACATGGAAAATATTTTTTAGCTATGCACAAGACATCAAATAATTCTTCTAGAGTTGAATATAAAGAAGATATGCATGATTAAACAAGTCAAGTCACATGGATTCACATATGGAAAAGATATGTACCGTGAATCATCTCATCAAGTAAGGCAGCACATATAGAAGATATGCATAAAGTCCTACTAAGGATCAATTTTCCATAAACCACGTCAACTAGAAACTCATCAGTTTCTCACATCTTGCATGTATGCCATCGAGAGAGAAACATAAGAGGGTGATCCTAGGGGGTGGATACTTATCGACAAGATGCATGGACAACTCATGTGCTATAACCACATGGCAACTCACATGTCGTAATAATAACACCTGCATAGACAATTCACGTGCCTTAATAACTCATCCCGCATAGACCACCCGCATGTTATCAATCCAATCCATCAAAAAAGAAAGCATATACAAGAGTACATGTATATGAATAATGGAATCACATCGCATCCTCTTGGACTAAAGAAGATAGCATGTTAAGGTGTATTCATGTGAGTTTATACAACTACAACTCAAATCAAGAAGATACGCCATATAATAGTAAATATCATGCAAAACAAGAATCAACACCTATACATGATCTCTAGAATGATTCAAGGAGTTCGAATAGTTATACGAAAATATAAAGCATGACAACAAGAGACATAGTATCCAAATCAAGGCATAGTACAGCCTAAAGACTAATGTAACGACCTGACCGATCATTTTGAGCCTTAATATTCCGTTCAGTTGTTTGAGGTCTTGAATACCATCATATTTTGTATTTATGACTTTTGGGTGCATTCGGATTCGGTTTTCAAATGTTTTGGGATTGATTTGGATGAGTGATTCTCATTTAAGAAGCTTAAGTCGAAAATATTGACTGAGGTTTGACTTTTATGAAAATGACCCCGAAAAGATATTTTGATGGATCTGATAGGCTCATATTATGATTTTGGACTAGGGTGTATGCCCAAAATTTAATTCGGAGGTTCCTAGGTTGATTTGGCATATATTTGTCGAAAGTTGACAATTTAAAGGTTTAGAAATTTCTTAGGTTTGACTATGGTTTGACTTTATGGTTATCAGGTTTGGCTTTAGATATGGCCTACTCGAGGTAAATATCTTGTCTAACTTCGTAGGAGGGAACCCTCCCCCCTTAGGGTTGAGTTTGATTGTACTATTTTAATATGTGAAAGACGTGTACATAAGGTAAAAAGTGTGTATACGACCTTATATGTGGAAATTGACCGGTTTAGACTCTTAGTCTTCTTTCATGTATCTAATTGGAGTTGCCATATCATGTTATACTTTCCATCGTTAAGCTTACTCTTACATGCTATACTCGAAATTGTTAGTCCATGATGTATCATTTATCGTCAAGCTTACTCCTATATGCTTTTATTGTTATGCTACCTCTTTTATTGTCGAATTATTCTTAATTGAAGTTTCATTTCATGTTACCCCTTTTATTGTTGATTTATCCTTATTTATAGTCATTATTACATGTTATCTTCTTCAGTGATGAGTCGATTTTTTATTTTATTGTATTGTTGTAATTCTTGTATTGATCTACTTACCGTACTCTCATGTTATTGTTGTTGTGCTTAGTGTTGCTGAGCCGTGGGATATGTATTATTATGATATTGGTATTGTTGTTATGGAGATATTGTGACATATAGGCTTACCTAGTGCGCATTGTTATGTTGTGTTGTTGTGTTTTGGCACATATCAAATTTTTCAAAGGATTGTCAGGGGTATACCCATGTAATTTATCCGTTCTATTGTTATTATTGATATTTTTACATTCACCGAGACGAGGAAAGATATATATTTTGGGTTTGCGCATGTATCAAGGCAAAGTTGAATAATTATTGATGCGTACGGTGTGAGACAATGTGGGCATTTACTTTATTATTATGCACACGGTGAGACAAGGTGGCCTATGTCGGGGATGATTTGTGATGGCCTATGTAACGACCCGACCTATCGTTTTGAGCTTTTGCACTTTGATCGCCAGTTCTCGGGCATGACTTTTTCCGTGTGATGTATTATCACCGATGTATATTGTTGGTTTTGATTTAAGGGAAAAATCGTAATGAATTTGGAAGAATAGTTTCAATTGAAAGCTTGGAATAATGTTTAACCAAGAGCTTACTTATTTGTATATGAGTCCGGATCAAAATTTTTATAATTTGGTTTGCTTCATTTGACTTAGGAGTGTGATCGGAATTGGTTTTGGAATGAGTCCGGATAACTTTATGGCCTATACTCTTTTGTTGTCTCAAGGCTTGTCACCTTTTGTATTTCCTTTCACTTGACTATAGACTCTGTAATACTGTCATTTTTTGATCTACAGTTGTCATCCATGTATCACATCTTACTCAGAATGCTTCATTAACTCTCTTCTTATTTTCCTACTATCATTTATGTCAATCACTTTATTCCTTAAACTTTGACAAGAGCTTCCTTTGCATTTTAGCTCCCATTGCTCCATCCACGAGCTCTTAGGGTTGCTTAACATTCCCTCTCTTCTAAGGACGGGAGCCATGCTAAGGTAATATTTGTTTGTTCTAGGCTTCCAGTGCCTATGTTTGTAGTACTCATATCTAAATATACTATTTTAGAGTGCACCATCTGGTGTCTCACAATGAGAATTATTACCACGTTTGTAATATCCTTCGAAAATGTCCGCCACTACTAACAACCCATCCAACATTTTGGGGTACTCTAACCTGCCCGAATCTTGATATCCCGCCCTTCTCTTAACTATACCCATTAGCTCTCATAGGGCATAATTGAAATGGGTGTGACCAATTGTACATACCTTTGTTACTGTTGAATATAACTCAAACAGCTTATGTTCCTCTACCTAAATTATAAACATTATTAACCTTCATTAAATAGGCTCCTCGTACCCTTCTTCATCTTGCTTATTTTGCTTGTTGAAACTTGTATTTATCTTCTTAATCTCTCATTCTCTTTCACCATAAAGATGGATAGGCATTCTTGCCTTAAGGCTTCTTATCAGGAAGCTTACATATTTCAATACACCCATGATCAGCTAAAGACCTCACATTTACTTATTGTAGGCATCATAAAAAATCCAATTCCTTTGACTCAGCTCTTCCGCAACTATATCTTTTTCCAACCTTCTTTCCGGATGTAGGTATCGTCTTACTACAAATAAAATAGAATTTTGAAATTTGAATTCTTATAGGTGATCTCTATCACACAATCTAGAGTAAGAAAGAAAGAGTGACAATCTTAAATTCCCTATAGCCTCTAGCTTATAAGTTTGGTACACGACACACCTATAAACAAGACTCTATCAGACGACTTGTAGACTCCCTAGGACAAAACTGCTCTGATACCACTTTTGTCATGACCCAAACCAATGGGCTGTGACGGGCACTCGGTACCTTACTCAATTGAGTACCAACGTAACATAAATTTCATATTATTCCATCAAGGTAAATGAACCGGAGTAAAGCATGAGGGAATAAAAACTTATAAATATGATGTACGGGCCTATAAAACCAAAATAATCACTCGCGTGCTGAACATAGGCCAACAAGGCCATACAATCTTTTACGTACATAACATATGTCTACAAGCCTCTAAGAATACATCATTTTCGTAAAGGTTGGGACAGAGTCCCGCCATACCAAAAAATACACATCTAAACCACACTGACCAAACAAGAAACTCCGAAGCAAATGGAGTGCATCAACATCTTCCTCTAAGCTCATAGCCTACTTGGAGAGCTCTCTACCTATCTATCAGCACCTGTAGGCATGAAATGCAGTGTCCATAGGCAAAAAAGGACGTAAGTACAAATAATGCACTTAGTATGTAAGGCACATAAATAAGTACATAACAGACATGGAGGAAATATTGAGTAAGTAACTCCACCTGTAAGTCTGAATAACTTTGTAAATCATGAAATAATTATAGTATCACGCATATGCGTATGAATGTCATGTCATGCATAGGTATATATTTCATAACATCATCAGCCTCTATGGGCATCCCATTATTTCATCTTGGCCACTGTGGGCAAAATCTCAACGTATACCAGCTAATAGGGTGGTGGTGCATATATAGCACCATAATCATTCTCATATCCTATATACATTTATATACATACATATATAAACGTATCTAAGATTATCTGATCATGGGTCAATGTACATGAATACAGTGCATGAAAAGTACATTAATAAAATCTCTTGGAGTGTCATAAGACCATTAGGCCTTTGATAATATCACGAAGTAGACCTTTTTCTTTTTCAACTTGCGTATTTTTCCGAGACCCATGCACATATAATAGAATAATATGAAACACTAGGAATCAAGAACATATGCATCTCTAATATTTCTATGAATAAAGTCATGTATGGAAATTGTGAATTTGCACGTTTCATTTGTGTCGTATATATCATGTCAAAAGAAAGAAAGTGTTAGAAAATACACTTAACGCTAAAGGGAGGGTGAATAGCGTTATAACAAAAAATAGCGTAAACTTGCGGAATTTAAAAATTGCAGGAATTAAATAAGTGCGATAAGTAAATAAATAGGAACGAACGCACCGATGTATCCTGGTTCACCACAACCCGTGGCTAGTCCAGTCCCCGAGAGACTCTCTCGGGATTTCCACTAACACTGTTAAGCTTACGGGTGCTCAACAAACCTTTAAAAACTGAGGACACAAGCCTCAACAACCTTTGCTCGAAGATACAACACTTCAAGACTTCAACCAAAGGAATCACAAGTTCCTTCTTACAATACAAGGGAACAACTTTCCCTTCAAGTGTATAAAAACACTTTGCACTCAAAACAAGACTCTCCTTAAAAGTAGATATGAGTAAAATAAGTACGCTCAAGAACGCAACAACTTTCGTCAACAATTTGGCTCTCAAAAACTTATGTAATGAATAGAAAATGATGAATAAGAGAGTATGCAAGCTTTAGCAATAATATTGTCAGTTGTTGTGTTTGTAAGACTGATTTGAAGATGTATTTATAGTGTCAAAATCATGCATTACCGTTGCCTAATTGCCAATTAAGAGTTGCTGATTTTACTCTATGACAATCGATTGTCAAAATGATACAATCGATTGTTTGCCAATCGTTCCAAAAATCATTCCCAGATTTTACGCATAACAATCGATTATCTAAGACATATAATCGATTACTGGCAACGTTCAAAAAATCATTTCCAGATTTTACTTAAAACAATCGATTGTCAGAATTATACAATCGATTACTTGGCAACGTTCAAAAAATCTTTTTCAGATTTTACTTAAAAACAATCGATTGTCAGAATTATACAATCGATTACTTGGCAACGTTCAAAAAATCTTTTTCAGATTTTACTTAAAGCAATCGATTATTAGAAATCTATAATCAATTACCTGACGGTGTTTGAAAATATTTTGGCAACGGTCAGTTACATAATCGATTATGCTATGAGAACAATCGATTATTTATCAGTCTTTGAAGAATCTAATAGACACTGCCTCAACACAATCGATTGTCATAAGTTCACAATCGATTATTTTGTAGCTTTGAAAAACTCTGATGGACACTGCCTTAATACAATCGATTGTCATAAGTTCACAATCGATTATTGTGTGGTTTTGAAAAATCTGATGTACACTGCCTCAACACAATCGATTGTCATAGGGTACACAATCGATTGTCATGTAGATTTGAAAAATCTGATGTACACTGCCTTAACACGATCGATTGTCATAAGTTCACAATCGATTGTTATGCAGCTGACTTAACATAATCGATTATTATAAGTACATAATCGATTATCCTAGTCCAGATTTTAGAGGCATGTTTAAAAATCATTTTGGCTAACATAAATATGCATGATTTAAAATCATTTTGCTTTAAATTAAATATGCATGATTTGATAAAAATGTTTTTACGAGAGAAGCCAAGTCTTGAGTCAAGTTATCAGATCAAGATCACAATTTAAAGAACGACTCATGTATAACTTTATTTTTTGGTCTTGTGCTTAAATCTCGTTATGTATCAATTTCGCGCTTGTGCTTGGACCTCGTCATATGTCAATTGCGCATAGTTTGTCATTCATCAAAACCTACAAATATGAACACACGTTTAGTATAGTGCCTTGAGAACGTGTTTCAACAATTTCCCCCTTTTTGATAATGGCAAACCTTAGGCGGGATATGCATATTAGATAATTCATAATGACGATCCAAGACAAGTATAGATATGCAACAAGTATATAGATATGCAATTGGTTCCCCCTCAACATATGAATTCCCCCTCAATATATGCCAATAAATATTAAGTGCATAGCCCCTTATTCTTCCCCCTTTTGCCATTAGCAAAAAAAAAATGGCATAAGTAAATAACTTGTTTATTTATTAAACAAAAATACGAATACAAAAGAAAGACAATAAAACATAGAACAATAAGCTAAATAAAGAAATTATTCATCATCATTTCCCGCCTCGTCATCCGGCACTGCTTCATAGGGAACAAGTCCAGCATATGGATAGTGAATATGATCAAAATATACATGGATCTCATAAGTCAATCTATTGACGGAGGTGGACAAAGAAGCAAGTTGGTCGGAAATAGTTTGGAGTGTAGGAGTTTGAGGCTGACGCGTTTGACGAGTTGGAGGAGGAGCAGGAGCTGCATGTTCGCCGTCATGGGGAAAGGAGGATTCGGAAATTTCCCATTTCTTGGTGCTCTTTTTGAGCGGGCCGATAGAGGTGTTGAACCCGGAGGCTTCAAGAAAATTCATTATGAGAAGGGCATAGGGAAGTGGTCTATCGTCGCCAATTGCATCAAGCATGTGAATCTTGACGAACTTACACCAATTGATGTGAGCTCCGGTTATAATGGCATGCATGAGTTTTGCATCCTCTTGGGAGAGAGTGGTATGGTTATGTTTGCGAGGCTTGAGGACCGGGTTATAAAATAGAAAATCAAACGATATTCGGGGAGCATTCCCGTAATGGTAGGACGGCGATTGGACAGATTAGGATCATAAGCTCCAAGTCCAATTTGGTTTAGGAGAATTCGTTCATCAAATAAGGCGCCAACTTCTCTAATGTAGAGAGAAATGTTTTCCCCACTTCGAGGCAGGTGAGAAATGGAATGTAAGTTTTCGTTGGTTAAAAGAATTTCAACACCATTAATGTTTGTCACAAGCTCACCCTCGTCGTCCTCATGAAGATTAGAGTAGAAGGCTTGAATCAAGAGAGGATTAATGTGAGGATAGGATAGATATAGGAAATCAAGAAGTTGGCATTTCCTAAGCATGTTTGCAGCGGGGGCGCATGATTCAATATATTTGCTTGTAGAAAAGCGAGGAGGAAGAATGTCACGCTTTTCGAATTTTGTCAAGAATCTAGTTAGCTCGGTTTCAGAATTGAATTGTAAAATAGACCCATCTTGGTAAGGGAAATTTGGAGAAGGAGGAGCAGCTGAAGAAGATGCACCATGTCTACCTGAACGGGGACGTTTAGTGTGTCTGCTTGACATTTTCAATAAGTAGTAATGGCCTTTTTAAGAAACTTGAGAGATTTTAGAAAGTTTGGGAGCTAAGATTGATACCAAGTGAAGAAATTGAAGGCATATGGTACCTATTTATAATGAGGAAGATGACATTGCATTTAAGGTAACAATCTGCAGAAAATTAAGAGCCAAAACGGTCAGAAACGGTAAGAAAAATTTTCACTAACCGTTATACAATCGATTGTGAATCGAGATAATCGATTGTTATGGAGTTTTGACTTGAACTCGGAATTTTCAAAAATCGATTGTGGGAGTCTGGCAGGACCCAAACGGTAACAAGGATTTGAATTTCTGATAGAAGATAATCGATTGTTGAATTGTGGTAATCGATTGTTGTGACACAGTGTGCACAGTGATTTTCTGACTCGGAAAATAGTCGATTATATTTTTGAAACAATCGATTGTTTTAGGAAAGCAATACTGAATGCCTGAGACGGTAATCGATTATGCAAAAACAATCGATTATTAATTAAAACCTGCATAATAAGCATAAAACGTAAATAATCGATTAGTGATACTTGCTAATCGATTGTCTGGCACAGTAAACATGAGACATAAGGAAAGATAATCGATTATTTGCTGTGACAATCGATTGTTCTATGTCATTGCTTTATAATTCCCCCTGCCTTTAGGGCGATACCTGCAAAAGAGAATTAGACGTCTCCGACGCTCAAGTTAGTAATTTGAAAAGAATTAATGACTTAGATCAATGTGAAGTTAAGATGTTGGCCAATTGAGAACGTGATCTCTTAAGAATTGTGTCCTAAGGTGTTCTTAAGAGTGTTTCGAGTACTTACCTGTTGTTCAATGTTGCCAATTACCTGTTCGAGAGGATGGTCTTTGATTGTCCTCCACGAGTTAGGCATTTTCGTTTCTTTTTCCAATTGTGGCGCTTCCTCCGATAATTGATCCAAGATTTCATCTTGAGTTTCCTTTGGAGTTTCCTCTTGTACTTTGTCTTGAGGACTTAGTGAGTTTAAAATACCTGCAAGATCAAAACCAGAATCCTTTCTCGCTAAGCGAACATTATTTTCGGAAAATACAATATGAGGGGATTCCTCCACAGTTCCGGTTCTATTATTGAATACTCTATATGCTTTGCTACGTGAAGAATAACCAATAAAAAATCCTTCATCGGATTTGGCATCATATTTTCCCAATTGATCTTTTCCATTGTTATGAATAAAGCATTTGCTACCGAATACTCTAAAATGGGAGATATTTGGTTTCCTTCCCTTATAGAGTTCATAGGGGGTTTTCATGAGTATTGGCCTTATGACTACTCTATTTAGAACGTAGCATGCGGTACTTACGGCATCCGCCCAAAAATGTTTGGGAATCTTAGCCTCATCGAGCATGGTTCTAGCCATCTCTTCGAGACACCTATTTTTCCTTTCCACAACCCCATTTTGTTGTGGTGTACGTGGAGCAGAGAAGGTGTGCTCGATACCGAGTTCGTCACAAAAGTCCGCAAAGAGATTGTGATCAAACTCTCCCCCATGATCACTTCTTATTGAAGTGACGGTTGTGCCCTTTTCGTTTTGAACACGTTTAAGAAAATATTTAAAATTATGAAAAGCTTCACTTTTATGAGCAAGAAATAGAGTCCAAGTAAATCTAGAATAATCATCAACAATAACAAAAGCATAACGATTTCTACCAAGACTTTCAATGCGAGATGGTCCAAATAAGTCCAAGTGAAGTAGTTGCAAAGGTCTAGTAGTTGAAACAATATTTTTCGATTTAAAAGATGCTTTTGTTTGCTTCCCTTTTTGACAAGAGAGTCTTTTTCAAATTTCAAATTTGGAAGACCAATAACTAAATTTTGTGAAACCAATTTGTTTAAAAGATGCATGTTGATGTGAGCTACTCTACGATACCATAACCATGTATCATCCTCTTTGCTCATAAGACAATTCACATATTCAGATGAAGAATTTGCGAGATCAACCATATAGATGTTATCCATTCTAAAACCACGAAGGATAATTTTAAACTCGCTACGGCGAAAAACTAAGCATTCATCCGAATCAAATAAAACAAGATTTCCCTTGTCACATAATTGACTTATGCTCAAGAGATTATGTTTTAAACCTTTAACTAACAATATATGCTTAATGGAAGAAAGTTCATCCTTACCGACCGATCCGATGCCGATAATTTTTCCTTTGTTGTTATCACCAAAAATAACGCTTCCTCCTTCCTTATGTTCTAGTTGAAGGAACTTGGATTCGTCTCCCGTCATGTGTTTGGAGCATCCACTATCAAGGTACCAAAGTACACTTGATCCCTTCAAACATACCTACAAGACAAATTAATGAGTCTTTGGTACCCAAGCTGTTTTGGGTCCTTGAGAGTTAGGGGTAACATGCTGTTGTGCTTGACATACATTTAAGTGTCTATGTCTAGTGAAACAAGCAGGAGCAATATGTCCAATTCGATTGCAATAATGACACACAACATTAGGATTATGCATTCGTCTAGGTTGATAGTAATTGGACGGACGAAATTCATTTACTCTATTCTTGACAATATGACTATTGCGTAATTCATGAAAATCATTTCTCCTACTATTTGTTCTAGGATATGCAGCATTTCTAGAATAGTTATTTCTAGGTTGAAAGCCATTTCTAGGTGTTCTAAAAGGTTCAAAGTTCCTTCTAGTGTTTGGCCTAGAATATGCGTTATTTCTAGAATGATTATTTCTAGGTTGCGATTGTTGAAAGCCATTTCTAGGTTTGTTATATCTAGGATGAGCGTTTGTTTTATTAATCCTAGGTTGAGCCTTAGGTTGTTGGGGGTTGGCTTCAACCTTTTCTTTAGGCTCATTTTTAAAACCTATGCCATGCTTGGTCTTCTTGAGAGCATGTAAGTCATTTACGATTTTTGAAAATCGTTCGAACATCTCATCGACCTTTTCGCCTTCCTTCATGTGAAACAGTTCATATGCATGGGTTAGAAAATCAACCTTAGCCTCTCTTACCTGGTCCGTACCTTCGTATGTAATTTCCAGCTTGTCCCACATTTGCTTCGCCGTTGTGCAACATGATATTTTCCTGTAATCATCAACATTTATAGCACAATATAATAAGTTAATTGCTTTAGCGTTGTTTTGCACTTTTCGGATATCATCCGCATCGTATTCCTCTTCGGATTTTGGAACCCATTCGTTTTCAACCTTTTTGGTTGGAATTTGTTCTCCCTTCATTATAACCTTCCACAGATCAAAATTATTCGATTGAATAAATATTCTCATCCTCTCCTTCCAGTATGTATAGTTTGTACCGTCGAATAGTGGTGGTTGGGTGGAGCATTGTCCTTCACCTATTCCTGCAAAAGAGTCACGAGTAGAAGCCATGGATTGTTTCTCGCAAACGGTTAAGTCTTCAGAGAGTTGGGCTCTGATACCAATTGTTAGAAAATACACTTAACGCTAGAGGGAGGGGTGAATAACGTTATAATAAAAAATAGCGTAAACTTGCGGAATTTAAAAATTGCAGGAATTAAATAAGTGCGATAAGTAAATAAATAGGAACGAATGCACCAATGTATCCTGGTTCACCACAACCCGTGGCTAGTCCAGTCCCCGAGAGACTCTCTCGAGATTTCCACTAACACTGTTAAGCTTACGGATGCTCAACAAACCTTTACAAACTGAGGACACAAGCCTCAACAACCTTTGCTCGAAGATACAACACTTCGAGACTTCAACCAAAGGAATCACAAGTTCCTTCTTACAATACAAGGGAACAACTTTCCCTTCAAGTGTATAAAAACACTTTGCACTCAAAACAA
This sequence comes from Nicotiana benthamiana, assembly GCA_034376525.1. NCBI lineage: Eukaryota > Viridiplantae > Streptophyta > Magnoliopsida > Solanales > Solanaceae > Nicotiana > Nicotiana benthamiana. Next base: position 27,873,674 of record CM067331.1, on the reverse strand, counting down.
GATTCTCCTTAAGAGTAGATATGAGTAAAATAAATACGCTCAAGAACGCAACAACTTTCGTCAACAATTTGGCTCTCAAAAACTTATGTAATGAATAGAAAATGATGAATAAGAGAGTATGCAAGCTTTAGCAATAATATTGTCAGTTGTTGTGTTTGTAAGACCGATTTGAAGATGTATTTATAGTGTCAAAATCATGCATTACCGTTGCCTAATTGCCAATTAAGAGTTGCTGATTTTACTCTATGACAATCGATTGTTTGCCAATCGTTCCAAAAATCATTCCCAGATTTTACGCATAACAATCGATTATCTAAGAAATATAATCGATTACTGGTAACGTTCAAAAAATCATTTCCAGATTTTACTTAAAACAATCGATTGTCAGAATTATACAATCGATTACTTAGCAACGTTCAAAAAATCTTTTTCAGATTTTACTTAAAAACAATCGATTGTCAGAATTATACAATCGATTACTTGGCAACGTTCAAAAATTCTTTTTCAGATTTTACTTAATACAATCGATTATTAGAAATCTATAATCGATTACCTGACGGTGTTTGAAAATATTTTGGCAACGATCAGTTACACAATCGATTATGCTATGAGAACAATCGATTATTTATCAGTCTTTGAAGAATCTAATAGACACTGCCTCAACACAATCGATTGTCATAAGTTCACAAGCGATTATTTTGTAGCTTTGAAAAACTCTGATGGACACTGCCTTAATACAATCGATTGTCATAAGTTCACAATCGATTATTGTGTGGTTTTGAAAAATCTGATGTACACTGCCTCAACACAATTGATTGTCATAGGGTACACAATCGATTGTCATCAGATTTGAAAAATCTGATGTACACTGCCTTAACACAATCGATTGTCATAAGTTCACAATCCATTGTTATGCAGCTGACTTAATATAATCGATTATCATAAGTACATAATCGATTATCCTAGTCCAGATTTTAGAGGCATGTTTAAAAATCATTTTGGCTAACATAAATATGCATGATTTAAAATAATTTTGCTTTAAATTAAATATGCATGATTTGATAAAAATATTTTTACGAGAGAAGCCAAGTCTTGAGTCAAGTTATCGGATCAAGATCACAATTTAAAGAACGACTCATGTATAACTTTATTTCTTGGTCTTGTGCTTGAATCTCGTTATGTATCAATTTCGCGCTTGTGCTTGGACCTCGTCATATGTCAATTGCGCATAGTTTGTCATTCATCAAAACCTACAAATATGAACACACGTTTAGTATAGTGCCTTGAGAACGTGTTTCAACAGAAAGGATAGCTTTAACATACTTGAACTGATTTTCTTGACAATCCCTTTAACACTTTGATTGCGATAATTCGTAACAGAGGATGAATATATGGAAGAATTTGCATGATATTCTTTGAGAAAGATTGCACCATACTCCCTTTGAATCGCAAAAACGCGTTGCTATAACATCAGTAGTCTCATATGATCTTTTATAGCAAAGTCATGTTGATAGAATTTTGAATGAGTTGCTGAAGCTTCATCTTCATTTTTGTAATTCAAAGATTGAATTTGAAAGTTTTCTTAACCTTTGAGAGTGGGATCTACTATCTGGCTTAGTTGGCCACCAAACTACCTTAAAATGACACCTTGAATATTGATTTAATAGTCATATCTTATTTGTTGGCTGCCACGTTTGGGGTGGTCAATATTATCTAATCAATGTATTAATTAATTCCTTAATTAATTTTCTAATCCTTTATTAACCAATAATTAACCAATTATCCACATGCATAAGAATTACCTCCAATTACTTAAAATATTGCTCACTTTTTACATACCTTGTATATATTATTATTACGTTCATGTAGTACCTTGTATGGTACTAGTCCATTACATCGGGTATTAATGCTCGGCTTGTATTTTATCCCAACTTTCCGAACTTGGATGAAATTTATTTTCTTTGACATGCTTCCCCTCTCATCTTCATGAATTTACTCGCCACTTGTTTGAAATAACATAATACTTGTAATCTCCAAATAATCTTGACATTGAACTGATGTCAACCATCTTAGGACAAATTCAACGTTAATTACTGCAAGGCATAACATTGTTGTAATATAATTCTGTAGGGCGTAACATCATCGTAATATATCACTGTAGAGCGTAACATCATCGTAATATAATACCGAAGAGCGTAACATCATCATAATATAATACTGCAGAATGTAATATCAACGTAATATTATGGGGCATAACATGCCTATAACATATTTTGTGCCTTCAAAATCATACTTTCGATTTTGATCGTATACAGACAGTGTCGTGCTCCATTTTTCTAGCAAAATTGGGTTTTTGACATTTGGGAAGAATTCTCGTCCCCTTTGGGAATTTGGCTTAGGAGAATTGAAGAGTAGCCACCTAATGATTTAAGTGCATTAGGACACCAAGAAGGATTTTGTTTGAATAACCAGAGATAGGGTAAGAGCTTGAAATTTTCCCGAGGGTAAGGTGTTAGGAACCCCTTAGGATCCTCTAGTGTGGTTCCCGGCCAAGCTATTGTTGTGACTTAAATAAAAATAACACATAAACAAGTAAGAGTATCACATAAAAGGGGATTTTCACAGAAAGGTTAGAAATAAACAAAGTTGGAAAGCATAGGAGAGAGTCTATTTAGAAGAAAACATTTTAAATATTAAAAAACAAAGAGCAATGGGAGGGGGGGGGGGTCCTAGCTTTATTAATTATATGGATCACATCAATGTAATACCCGGCAAGCACTCCTCAGAGAAAGGCTACTCATGTTATGAATGCACCGGTCATCATATACATATCTACTCTTTCCCATCACGTTAAGGTGTTAAAGCGCGAAATGGCTTCGTTTACCTATTGCATGCTATCACCCGTCCCGATCCTATCAGCCCCGGAGGTACTTGGACTGCTAATCCTACAAGAGGGACGAAAGGATGGGCTTATCTGTGGTTTCAAAGGTAAAAATACTAAGGCGACATACGGCAAGTTTGGGGGAGGCATATAAACAAATGAAAGGCTCAAACAGACCTCCTTTAGGCAAAGAAAAGCAAGTAGTTAGCATGACTTTCATGTACTGCTTAGGTTCTGATTAAAATATAAAGATTGAGGCAGATTGATCTATTACATTATTCAGATAGGAAGCCTGACTCAGGCCTGCCTGCTGGTTGTAATTAATAAAAAAAACTGATTCAGTTTATAAGTTTACCCTAAGGCTTGCCTAAGTGTTAGACAGAAACCTATAGGCATGATATCTATTAATTTCAAAAACAAAAAGGAAACTGATTGCAGATTGGCTTAGAAAAAAAAGAAAGTTTCCAGTTTAAAGAGGGTTTTAGCAGAAGAGCACAAAGTTTGTAATTGGTAATACATTACTACTGATAGTTTTAGACTTATAAGTGAGTGAAACGTTTAAGATTTGGTTATTAATTAGGCATGCTTTCAAGGCGTTGTTGATTTTAAACACTTACACAGACATGGAAAGAGTGAAGAAATCCTATAGGCATGACATCTAAATGCAGTTAGTTATTTAAGCCCCATAAAGAGGTTTGCCTAGTGAAAAATGCATATGCAGGAGTCAGATTTCCAATTAATTATGAGCATGGTATCTATATTATAGATGCAGAGTTTTCTTATAGACATGGTATCTATATGTTATGATGCATAAAACAATAGGCAATGATATCTATATAAATGCAGAAGTGCATAAACTATACACATGATATCTATATGAATGCAGAATCAGAAATTCCCTAAGAACATGATATCTATATGTTATGCAGAAATCAAAAATTCCCTATGAACAGGATATCTATGTGATGTTCAGAAATAAGAAATTCCCTATGAACAAGATATCTATGTAATGTGCAGAAATCAAAAATTCCCTATGAACAGGATACCTGTGTGATGTGCAGAAATAAGAAATTCCCTATGAACATGATATTTACCCTTTTTACATACATGGTTACCCCTCCCTTTTCACTAGCCATCCCCGAAGGTTTTATTACAAGTTAGTATAGTCCAAATAAAGGAAAATATATCAGAAAATGAAAATTACAACCAAGGAGGGCCTGGTTCAGACTTCCTGTCTGATTTATGAAGTAAACTTACTCCAAAGATCATGCTTCAACAACTTTTCTCATTTGGATGTGTTAAAGTTTCCTAAGAGCCCCATATGGACTCCAGGCAGTCCTCACACCCAAATGCGTTACTGGGTTAAGGCATAGTGCATTGTAGAAGGGCCAACCCTCAAGTGTCCAAGTTTAGAGAGAACTCAAGGTCCCAAGCTAGGCTCAATGGAGGGGGCAGAACTTAGAGGCTAGGAGGGTGTGTAAGTGCAGAGTTCTGAAAAGGGGAAAGGGGAAGGGAAACAATACACATGTATACACATAGGGGTATACGAAATGGGGAAGTGGTAAAGAGGCACGGACAGGCTAGTGGACGTACCTAGCAATGGAAAATACTGGAACACCTCACAAACCTGTTAGAACATATTGTTTCAGAGGTTAGGATCCCCTAAGGAATCAAGGTCAAACCATGGACAATAACGTTGCATATTGACATTTTCAAACTATAACTCAAAGAACATAAAGGGAAATAGGGGGCAGGTATTCACCGTAGAAACACGCCCAAAAGAAATTAACATGCTAGTTAAATATACAACAGTAGAAAGTAGACATAGTTACGGAAAGCTATAAGTAAACACATTGTGGAGATGCTGAAGCTTAAATTAGGACATACCCGTTTCAAAAAAACAAGTAGGAAAAGAAGTATCCTTGTAATAGCCAAAGTGCAAACAGGAAGGCAAAATGCTATAAGTGTGAGTTCAGAAAAGATTTTGAAGTTGTGAAGTCTGAAGTGTGTGATTGTTAGAAAATCGTGTCTTTTTGTGAGAAAAAAAGTTCATCTATTATAGTGTAGAAAGTAGACAAAAATAAGATAAGAAAATATTTTGAAAACTGATTGTCAATCAATTACACAAAGCTTACCTTAATTAAGGGATTCAAATTCAAACGGGTATAAACCAATTAAGGAAAGAAATTAATCAAACACTTTGTGCAAAGTAGGAAATTAGGGGCAAATATGTTGAAACACGTTCTCAAGGCACTATACTAAACGTGTGTTCATATTTGTAGGTTTTGATGAATGACAAACTATGCGCAATGGACATATGACGAGGTCCAAGCACAAGCGCGCAATTAATATATAACGAGATTCAAGTACAAGACCAAGATCAAGCAAAGATATAAAGTTATACATGAGTCGTTCTTTAATTGTGATCTTGATCTGATAACTTGACTCAAGACTTGGCTTCTCTCGTAAAAACATTTTTATCAAATCATGCATATTTAATTTAAAGCAAAATAATTTTAAATCATGCATATTTACTTTAGTCAAAATGATTTTTAAACATGCCTCTAAAATCTGGACAAAGATAATCGATTATGTACTTATGATAATCGATTATGTTAAGTCAGCTGCATGATAATCGATTGTGAACTTATGACAATCGATTGTGTTAAGGCAGTGTGCATCAGATTTTTCAAATCTGCATGACGATCGATTGTGAACCTCATGACAATCGATTGTGTTGAGGCAGTATACATCAAAGTTTTTCAAAGCTACAAAATAATCGATTGTGAACTTATGACAATCGATTGTGTTGAGGCAGTGTCTATCAGACATTTTCAAAGTCATAAAATAATCGATTGTGTACCTTTGACAATCGAGTGCATTAAGGCAGTGACTAATTGATTTTTCAAAGACTGATATATAATCGATTGTTCTCATAGCATAATCGATTGTGTAATTGACCGTTGCCAAAATATTTTCAAACACCGTCAGGTAATCGATTATAGATTTCTAATAATTTGTTTTAAATAAAATCTGAAAAAGATTTTTTGAACGTTGCCAAGTAATCGATTGTAGATTTCTGACAATCGATTGTTTTAAGTAAAATCTGAAAATGATTTTTGAACGTTGCCAGTAATCGATTATTGATCTTAGATAATCGATTGCTAAGCGTAAAATCTGGGAATGATTTTTGGAACGATTGGCAAACAATCGATTGTGGCATTTTGACAATCGATTGTCACTGAGTAAAATCAGCAATTCTTAATTGGCAATTAGGCAACGGTAATGCATGGTTTTGCAACTATAAATACAGCTTCAAATCAGTCTTCTAAGTACAACAACTGATCATATTATTGCTATAGCTTGCATACTCTATTGTTCATCACTTTCTATTCATTACATAAGTTTTGAGAGCCAAAAGTCTTGACGAAAGTTGTTGCGTTCTTGAGCGTGTCTGTTTACTCATATCTACTCTATTAAGAGAGTCTTGTTTAAGTGAGTGCTAAGTGTTTTATACACTTGAAGGGAAGTGTTAGTCCCTTGTATTGTAAGAAGGAACTTGTGTTTCCTTTGGTTGAAGTCTTGGAGTGTTGTATCTTCGAGCAAAGGTTGTTGAGGCTTGTGTCCTCAGTTTGTAAAGGTTTGTTGAGCACCCGTAAGCTTAACAGTGTTAGTGGAAATCTCGAGAGAGTCTCTCGGGGACTGGACTAGCCACGGGTTGTGGTGAACCAGGATACATCGGTGCGTTCATTCTTATTCATATACTTATCGCACTTATTTCTTTCCTGCAATTTTTAAATTCTGCAAGTTTACGCTAATTTTTATTATAACGCTATTCACCTCCCCTCTAGCGTTAAGCGTATTTTCTAACAATTGGTATCAGAGCCCAACTCTCTGAAGACTTAACTGCTTGAGAGAAACAATCCATGGCTTCTACTCGTGATTCTTTTGCAGGAATAGGTGAAGGACAATGCTCCACCCGACCACCACTATTCGACGGTACAAACTATACGTACTGGAAGGAGAGGATGAGAATATTTGTTCAATCAAATAGTTTTCATCTTTGGAAGGTTATAATGAAGGGAGAACAAATTCCAACCAAAAAGGTTGAAAATAAAGATGTTCCAAAATCCGAAGATGAATACGATGCGGATGATATCCGAAAGGTGCAAAATAACGCTAAAGCCATTAATTTATTATATTGTGCTGTAAATGCTGATGATTACAGGAAAATATCATGTTGCACAACGGCGAAGCAAATGTGGGACAAGCTGGAAATTACGTACGAAGGTACGGACCAGGTAAGGGAAGCTAAAATTGATTTCCTAACCCATGCATATGAATTGTTTCACATGAAGGAAGGCGAAAAGGTCGATGAGATGTTCGAACGATTTTCAAAAATCGTTAATGATTTACATGCTCTTAAGAAGACCTTCACGGATAAGGAACTTGTCCGAAAAATTCTCCGAAGTCTCACTCCGACATGGCGATCCAAGGCCGACGCGATTCAAGAATCTATTGGCGTTTCAAATGTCACCATAGATTAAGAGGTAATCTTAAAACTTATGAATCTACTATACTTAACCTTTTGTTGATGATCAAAGGAAACAAAAGATCGCTCTCAAGGTAAGCACAAGCCAACCTCAAAATGATGAGGACAGAGACAACGAGTTCAGACTCGTTATTAAGAGATCTCAAAAGTTCATGCGAAAAGAGTATGAATGAAAGGGCAAAAAGCAAGGAGATCAAATAAAGTGCTATGAGTGCGGAGAAACCGGGCACATTAAATCAAATTGCCCAAATGCCAAAAAGGAGAAGAAACCCTTCAAGAAACAACGAGCATACATATCTTGGGGAGGCGACTCTGATGACGAGTCGAGTGAGGAAGAAGAAGACGAAGCCGCAAATCTTTGTCTCATGGCTCACGAAAACAATCAAGAAGAGGTATGTCAAATTTCTTCCAAAAATTTCTATTCTCTTGAGGAAATGCAAAATGCTTTTGATGAGTTGTATAGTGAATTTATTAAAGCTTCCAAAACTGTTAAAAGCATAAAAGAAAATGCTTCTTTAAAAGAAAAAGATTTTGAAAAACAACTCTCTTTGAAAGAAAAGGATTTGGAAAAACTGTTTTTGGAAAATGAGAAGTTGAAACAAGAAAACAAAATTTTCGGCAAGAGAAGCACCGACAAACCCGAGAGCTCTAGTAAAAATTGTACTTCTTGCATGCATCTCAAAAATGAGGTAGAAAGATGTAAGGGCACCCTAGACAAGTTTAATTCTTCTCATAAAAATTTGAATGAAGTCCTTGTTAATTTGAAGTCGACCAAGCATGGCATAGGATTTAAAAATGAGCCTAAAGAAAAGGTTGAAGCCAACCCCCAACAACCTAAGGCTCAACCTAGGATTAATAAAACAAACGCTCATCCTAGATATAACAAACCTAGAAATAGCTTTCAACAATCGCAACCTAGAAATAATCATTCTAGAAATAATGCATACTCTAGGCCAAACACTAGAAGAAATTTTGAACCTTGTAGAACACCTAGAAATGGCTTTCAACCTAGAAACAACTATCCTAGAAATGCTGTATATCCTAGAACAAATAGTAGGAGAAATGATTTTCATGAATTGCGCAATAGTCATATTGTCAAGAATAAAGTAAATGAATTTCGTCCGTCCAATTACTATCAACCTAGACGAATGCATAATCCTAATGTTGTTTGTCATTATTGTAGACGAATTGGACATATTGCTCCTGCTTGTTTTACACGAAATAGACATAACACTCAATCACATCACTATGATTTGCCTAACACCCAAGGACCCAAAATGGCATGGGTACCTAAAACTCATTAATCTGTTTTGTAGGTGTGTTTGAAGGGGTCAAGTGTACTTTGGTACCTTGATAGTGGATGCTCCAAGCACATGACTGGAGACGAATCCAAGTTCCTTCAACTAGAACACAAGGAAGGAGGAAGCGTTATTTTTAGTGATAACAACAAAGGAAAAATTATCGGCCTTGGATCGGTCGGTAAGGATGAATCCTCTTCCATTAAGCATATATTGCTAGTTAAGGGTCTAAAACATAATCTCTTGAGCATAAGTCAATTATGTGACAAGGGAAATCTTGTTTTATTTGATTCAAATGAATGCTTAGTTTTTCGCCGTAGCGATTTTAAAATTATTCTTCGTGGATTTAGAATGGATAATATCTATATGGTTGATCTCGAAAATTCTTCATCTGAATATGTAGATTGTCTTATGAGCAAAGAAGATGATGCGTGGTTATGGCATCGTAGAGTAGCTCACATCAACATGCATCTTTTGAATTGGTTTCACAAAATTTAGTCATTGGTCTTCCAAATTTGAAATTTGAAAAAGACTATATTTGTGATTCTTGTTAAAAAGGGAAGCAAACAAAAGCATCTTTTAAATCGAAAAATATTGTTTCAACTACTAGACCTTTGCAATTACTTCACATGGACTTATTTGGACCATCTCGCATTGAAAGTCTTGGTAGAAATCGTTATGCTTTTGTTATTGTTGATGATTTTTCTAGATTTACATGGAGTTTATTTCTTGCTCATAAAAGTGAAGCTTTTCATAATTTCAAATATTTTCTTAAACGTGTTCAAAACGAAAAGGACACAACCGTCACTTCAATAAGAAGTGATCATGGGGGAGAGTTTGATCACAATCTCTTTGCGGACTTTTGTGACGAACTCGGTATCGAGCACACCTTCTCCGCTCCACGAACACCACAACAAAATGGGGTGGTGGAAAGGAAAAATAGGTGTCTCGAAGAGATGGCTAGAACCATGCTCGATGAGGCTAAGATTCCCAAATATTTTTGGGCGGATTCCGTGAGTACCGCATGCTACGTTTTGAATAGAGTAGGCATAAGGCCAATACTCATGAAAACCCCTTATGAACTCTACAAGGGAAGGAAACCAAATATCTCCCATTTTAGAGTATTCGGTTGTAAATGCTTTATTCACAACAATGGAAAAGATCAATTGGGAAAATTTGATGCCAAATCCGATGAAGGAATTTTTATTGGTTATTCCTCACGTAGCAAAGCATATAGAGTATTCAATAATAGAACCGGAACTGTGGAGGAATCCCCTCATATTATGTTTTCCAAAAATAATGCTCGCTTGGCGAGAAAGGATTCTGGTTTTGATCTTGCAGGTATTTTAAACTCACTAAGTCCTCAAGACAAAGTACAAGAGGAAACTTCGAAGGAAACTCAAGATGAAATCTTGGAACAATTATCGGAGGAAGCGCCACAATTGGAGAAAGAAACGAAAATGCCTAACGAATGGAGGACAATCAAAGATCACCCCCTCGAACAGGTAATTGGCAACATTGAACAACAGGTAAGTACCCGAAACTCTCTTAAGAACACCTTAGGACATACTGCTTTTGTTTCTCAAATTGAACCCACAACCATCTCCGAAGCAATTGGGGATGAATTTTGGACCTTGGCAATGCAAGAGGAGCTTAACCAATTCAAACGGAATGACGTTTGGGATTTGGTGCCAAGACCCGAAAATCATACCATAATTGGTACAAAATGGATTTTTCGAAACAAATTAGATGAAAATGGTGTAATCACTAGAAACAAAGCTAGGCTTGTAGCAAAAGGCTACAATCAAGAAGAGGGTATTGACTATGAAGAAACATATGCTCCCGTAGCAAGGTTAGAAGCTATTCGTTTATTACTTGCCTTTGCATCTTCTATGAATTTCAATTTGTATCAAATGGATGTAAAAAGTGCCTTTCCAAATGGTGTTATTCAAGAAGAAGTTTATGTTGAACAACTCCCGGGTTTTGAAGATTTTAAATCTCCAAATCATGTTTTCAAACTTAAAAAGGCTCTTTATGGTCTTATACAAGCTCCCCGAGCTTGGTATGAAAGATTGAGTAAATTTCTTTTGGAAAATGATTTCATTAGGGGGAAAGTTGACACCACTTTTTTCGTTAAGCATAAAAACAAAGATATTTTATTAGTTCAAATCTATGTGGATGATATTATATTTGGTGCTACTTACAACGTTTTGTGCAAGGAATTTTCCGATTTAATGATAAGCGAATTTGAGATGTCTATGATGGAAGAGCTAACATTCTTTTTGGGGATGCAAGTAAAGCAAATGAAAGAAGGAACTTTCATTTGTCAAGATAAATATTGCAAAGAATTGCTGAAACGATTTGAAATGACCAACGCAAAAACAATGGCCACTCCCATGAGCACATCCGATCATCTAGACAAAGATGAGAAAGGTAAGGAAGTCGACACCAAAAAGTATCGAGGTATGATTGGATCTCTCCTTTATCTTACTGCTAGTAGACCGGACATCATGTTTAGCGTGTGCTTATGCGCTCGTTATCAGTCGTGTCCGAAGGAGTCTCACCTAACTGCGGTGAAACGGATATTGAAGTATCTTGTTAGTACTGTAAATGTGGGTCTATGGTACCCCAAAGGTTCTTCATGCCAACTTGTTGGCTATTCCGATTTTGCTGGATGCAAATTGGACCGCAAGAGCACTAGTGGCACTTTCCATTTGCTTGGTAGCTCTCTGGTTTCTTGGTTTAGCAAGAAACAAGTAAGTGTTGCGTTGTCCATAACCGAGGCTGAATATGTAGCCGCAGGGAGTTGTTGCGCTCAAATCCTTTGGATGAAACAACAACTCTTGGACTATGGCCTAAGTCTTGATCATATCCCTCTTAGATGTGATAATACTAGCGCCATATGCTTGACGAAGAACCCCGTTCTTCATTCAAGAACAAAACACATTGAAATTAGGCATCATTTTATAAGAGATCACGTTCTCAAGGGTGATGTCGAAATTGAATTTGTTAAAACCAAAGATCAATTGGCCGACATCTTTACAAAACCCTTAGAGAAAGAGTCCTTCTTCCGAATTCGTAGTGAACTCGGGATTCTTGACTCCACGTTGATCTAAGTCATGCATTGCATTTTCCCTTTCACATGATTTCTAACTTGAGCGTTGGAGACGTCTAACGAATTTTTGCAGGTATCGCCCAAAAGGCAGGGGGAATTATAAAGATTGATGCAGAATAATCGATTTCTCCTAAGGATAATCGATTTCTCTTTAGTATATAATCGATTATCAAGTATCAATAATCGATTATATTGATATTATTTGCTTTATTATGTCTTTTACTTTTCCCATTTTTTGCTAATGGAAAAGGGGGAAGAAATAAGGGATATGCACTAATTTTTTATTGGCATAAATTGAGGGGGAATTCATATGTTGAGGGGGAACTAATTGCACATCTAGAGACTTGTTGCATATTGTTGCATATCTTTACTTGTCTTGAATCGTTATTATGAATTATCAAATATGCATATCCCGACTAAAGTTTGCCATTATCAAAAAGGGGGAAATTGTTGAAACACGTTCTCAAGGCACTATACTAAACGTGTGTTCATATTTGTAGGTTTTGATGAATGACAAACTATGCGCAATGGACATATGACGAGGTCCAAGCACAAGCGCGCAATTAATATATAACGAGATTCAAGCACAAGACCAAGATCAAGCAAAGATATAAAGTTATACTGAGTCGTTCTTTAATTGTGATCTTGATCCGATAACTTGACTCAAGACTTGGCTTCTCTCGTAAAAATATTTTTATCAAATCATGCATATTTAATTTAAAGCAAAATGATTTTAAATCATGCATATTTACTTTAGTCAAAATGATTTTTAGACATGCCTCTAAAATCTGAACTAAGATAATCGATTATGTACTTATGATAATCGATTATGTTAAGTCAGCTGCATGATAATCGATTGTGAACTTATGACAATCGATTGTGTTAAGGCAGTGTGCATCAGATTTTTCAAATCTGCATGACTATCGATTGTGAACCTCATGACAATCGATTGTGTTGAGGCAGTATACATCAAAGTTTTTCAAAGCTACAAAATAATCGATTGTGAACTTATGACAATCGATTGTGTTGAGGCAGTATCTATCAGACATTTTCAAAGTCATAAAATAATCGATTGTGTACCTTTGACAATCGAGTGCATTAAGGCAGTGACTAATTGATTTTTCAAAGACTGATATATAATTGATTGTTCTCATAGCATAATTGATTGTGTAATTGACCGTTGCCAAAATATTTTCAAACACCGTCAGGTAATCGATTATAGATTTCTAATAATCAATTATTTTAAATAAAATCTGAAAAAGATTTTTTGAACGTTGCCAAGTAATCGATTGTAGATTTTTGACAATCGATTGTTTTAAGTAAAATCTGGAAATGATTTTTTGAACGTTGCCAGTAATCGATTATTGATCTTAGATAATCGATTGTTAAGCGTAAAATCTGGGAATGATTTTTGGAACGATTGGCAAACAATCGATTGTGGCATTTTGACAATCGATTGTCACTGAGTAAAATCAGCAATTCTTAATTGGCAATTAGGCAACGGTAATGCATGGTTTTGCAACTATAAATACAGCTTCAAATCAGTCTTCTAAGTACAACAACTGATCATATTATTGCTATAGCTTGCATACTCTATTGTTCATCACTTCTATTCATTACATAAGTTTTGAGAGCCAAAAGTCTTGACGAAAGTTGTTGCGTTCTTGAGCGTATCTGTTTACTCATATCTACTCTATTTAGAGAGTCTTGTTTAAGTGAGTGGTAAGTGTTTTATACACTTGAAGGGAAGTGTTAGTCCCTTGTATTGTAAGAAGGAACTTGTGTTTCCTTTGGTTGAAGTCTTGGAGTGTTGTATCTTCGAGCAAAGGTTGTTGAGGCTTGTGTCCTCAGTTTGTAAAGGTTTGTTGAGCACCCGTAAGCTTAACAGTGTTAGTGGAAATCTCGAGAGAGTCTCTCGGGGACTGGACTAGCCACGGGTTGTGGTGAACCAGGATACATCGGTGCGTTCATTCTTATTCATTTACTTATCGCACTTATTTCTTTCCTGGAATTTTTAAATTCCGCAAGTTTACGCTAATTTTTATTATAACGCTATTCACCCCCCCTCTAGCGTTAAGCGTATTTTCTAACAAAATACACAGAGGTTATTTAAGGACAGGGTCTTGAAAGTACACGGTTTGCGCAAATAAGGCAACAGAATCAATTAACAGCCAGTAAATCACAAGGTCAAAGATTTGTTATGAATGAACAATTCAGAAAGGTGGAAACAATTTTAACTTATGGAAAATCAGAGAACAATCAATTAGACCTATTTAAAAGGAATGCCAAATCAATCACAAGTTCGAAAAATCCTTTTTAAAGGGAGACTCATCACGTATAAAAAGCAGACAGACACGTTATGCATGAAAGAAACTTGTCATAAAATCAGTAGAAACTCCAGTATAGGGGAGTTCATCAAAAAATTCAGAATTGTACGAAAACAAAGATGTTCAAACTTAGTTCAGAGACTCAAAGTTAGTCTGAAGAATTAGGGATCTTTTGAGCAAACCCCAAAGCAAGGATGAGATAGCTGGCAATAGAATCGAAATCACGTTTAGAATTTTCAGAAAAGAGCATGCTTCTTCCACAACAGAACTCATGAGAAAACATGATAGCAAAATAATATGTAAACATTATAAGGGTTCATAGGACAGAATGGAAAATACTAATGAGAACAGTAAAGGAAATGTTCTTAAGAGGCTCTTTCTAGAAGAACTCAAACAAGGTTCAGTAGAAGGCTAACAAAGAAACTTTAAGAGCTTAGTAGAAAAACACAGTAGAAGAACACAAGAACACCAGAAAAGTATAACAAAAGAACAAATAGGAAAACAGAGTAAGATAAACATGCAAGAGCATGATAAAAGGAAAACACAAGAACACAGTAGAAGAACAGAATATAGAAAGCACAGTAGAGTAACACTCGTGGTAGAAGGAAAACATAAGAATATAGTAAGAGAAACATATAAGAACATGATACAAGAACAAAGTAGAGATAAGTACACATAAATGACAAAGAAAAATCTTAAAAATATTTAAATATTTTTCAGAAAACCCTAGATCGTAAAAAGACCTTGGAAAGTAACTTTTGAAAGAGAAGTTGGAGAAATCATTTGAAAACTCTAGTAAAGCATATACACACAACAAATTTAAGAAGAGCGGAGAAGAAAACCTCAAAGGTTTCCTAAAATGACAAAGGCTTTAAAAAGGTCAATGATCGGAGTCGGAGAAGCCAGAACCAGGCTCAAACAACCTTGATATGCCAGAGCGAGGCCGACGATGACCTTGAGACCTCGAATCGACGAAGATCTGAGTGAAGAACGTTAAGGTCTAGCCTCGAATCTTTAAGTATAAAGCACATAGGAGAAATAGGAGGTGGGTATAAGACTCCCATGACCGGAGAAGCCATGGTTTCCGGTGGGTTTCAATGTGGAAATGGTTAGAGGCAGCTAGGGTTAGGGAATGTACGAGAGAGTTTGAGAGAGGAGAGGGGTTTCAAGGGTGGCATCTCAGAAAAAATGATTTAGGGTTGGGGGATCTGGGAAATTAAAAAGGTAGGGGGAATCGTGGCGGTTGATCAAGATGATCAATGGCTTGGATCAAAAGAGAGTGCCGGGCGGGTTGGATAAGTAGGTAAGGGGCCGGTTAAATCGCAATTGGATTGGGTAATTTTGAATTTTAAATTGGGTTACTTGGGGTGGTCAAATTGGGCTAAGATTGAAATAAAATAGGGCTAGTATTTAAATAGCCACTTTTCCCTTTTTATTTTATAAAAAATTGTAAAATAACTTTTAAAAATATATAGAGGTGATAAATTAATTTATAATTATATAGACATTAAATTAAAAATACTGGAATCAATTTTATAATTATAAACGCGATTAAATCTTAAAATAAGCTGAAATTACAATTTAGCTTCAAAAATACCAAATTAATTTATAAAAAATGTGCAATAATTACCTTAGCTATATACTGGCATAAATATGAGAACACAATAAATTAATTACCATAGTGATAATTTGAGGAACAATATTGGTGTTTGTATTGCGAAAATAAGGCGATAAATTGATTTAAAAATCTTTTAAAAATTAGAAAAAATAATAAAACACTTGGATATGCATATACATGCTATTTTGGAAGTATTTTGCATACCAAAATATACAGAAAAAATTAGGTATCAACAACTATCCCTCTTTATCGGGAAGGATGAAAGGGTTGTAGGATAAAGATATGATGACCAATTTTTGATCGGGCGAAATGTTTTGAAAAGGTTGACGGTGCTCTAGCTCCTAAGTTTCCTACATATCATTGGTCTTACAAGAATCATGCTATATGTAGTTCAGGATCCGTCGGTGGAGTATGCCGAGGGAGGTTTTTCCAAGAACGGACACAACATTTAGGTTGGGATGGATGGTTAAGGCCTAATAGGGCTACATGAACTGGAGCGGGATTGCTCCTGCTGAGATGACTGTTGCTCGCCAGTTTACTTGCACATAAGCAATACAAGCATATATTGTGCATAAATTTAAACGTGATGCAAGTTCCCGTTCAACCATGAATGCTATCTTTGGACGGTTAGGATGACGTCCTTAGACCATGATGTCCTGGGCCATGAAGCGTATAATAAAGGATTCACATGCCATGAAATGATGCTGTCGGGCTATGAGGATGATACCTCCGAGCTATGATGCCTTTGAATAATGATATGCAAGAGATAAAAGGGGTCCTCAGGCCATGACATGGAGTTCTCGGGCTATGAAGATGGTGCCTCCGAACAATGATACCTTTGGACAATTTGGCAATCTTTCAGCCCATGAGATGCAGAAGGTGGCGATCTTTCAGCTTGAGCAAAAATGTAAATGAGTGGCAATCTTTCAGCCAATGCAAAATGTAAATGAGGTGGCTATCTTTCAGCCAATGCAAATTGCAATAAGTGGCGATATTTTACCCGATGCAAGATGTAAATGAGGTGGCAATATTTTAGCCAATGCAAAATGTAAATGAGGTAGAGATTTTTCAACCAATGCAAAATGCAATAAATGGCGATATTTTAGCCGATGGAAGATGTAAATGAAGGTGGCGGTATTTCAGCCGATGCAAGATGTAAATGAGTGGTGATATTTTAGCCGTGAAAGAAGTAAAATAAAGTCGCAATATTTTAGCCATGCAAGTGCAAAATAAAGTGGCGATATTGCATCCATTCAAGTGAAAAATAAAGCGGCGATATTTCAGCCATGCAAGATGTAAATGAAAGTGGCGATATTTCAGCCATGCAGATGAAGATAGTTCTTAGTTTTGGAAGGCAGAATGGTAGCCTTATGCAATATGGAAAATATAGATAGAGGTAGATCTTAACCTCAGAAGGTAGAATGGTAGCCTTATGCAATGTAGAAAATGCAGATGGAGGTAGAGCTTAACCTCAGAAGGCAGAATGGTAGCCTTATGAAATGTAGAAAATGTAGATGGAGGTAGGGCTTAAGCTCTGAAGGAAGAACAGTACCTTATGCAACGCAGAAAATGCAGATGGAGGTAGAACATAACCTTGAAAGGTAGAATAGTAGCCTTATGCAATGCAGAAAATGCAGATGGAGGTAGGACTTAACCTCGAAAGGCAGAATAATAGCCTTATGCAATGTAGAAAATGCATATGGAGACAGAACTTAGTCTTAGAAGGCAGAATAGTAGCCTTATGCAAGAGATAAAAGGCAAATAGTAATAAAATTTTTAGCTGATAGTTGATAGCTGATTGTGATATTGCGGTTGCTGGGGATACTGTGTGCGGATTGCGATTGCAAATAATTGTGATGGCTTTGAGAGTTGCATTCTTGAACAGTACATATGATATGATTTTCTGACTTGAGTGCCTGCATCCAAAGAAAAATCGTGAGTTCTGTAAAAGGGGATAGGTTAGTTTGTGTCATTGCTTACCTTTATCTACCTGATTGGCCCTATTCTAATGACACGGTAGGTATCATTGGGGCAGCGTTGCTAAGCATACCAGACATGCATGAGTTTGTAAAGAGAAATATGATAATAGTATTTATTTAAGAAATAGTTTTTGGATGAACCGGTGATTGTGACGTGGTTTAGGACATCACATCCTCTCTTGCTTCGTAATTTTGAGGGCCCTCCTCAAAATTCTGCTCCAGTTTACTGGGTTGCCGCTCCTAACGGTTACTTGCGATGATCGGCTAGAATTACTTCAGAATTTTGAGGGTCCTCCTCAAAATTCTACCCTAGTTTCCAATTGCGAGGGGAAATGAGAATTTTATTGAATTGTGACCGAGCCTATAGGGCTGCCTAAGTATCCCATCTTAAATAGGAATCAGGTCAGATGTAGTTCAAATTACATCATATATGAAAGCATAAAGATTACACATAGTATCGCTTGACTGTATCTGAATTGATCAGCTTCAGCCAAACTTCTCCGTCCATTTCTGCAAGTGTGAGGGCTCCTCCTGCTAGAATCCGATGAACCATGTATGGACCCTGCCAATTGGGAGAGAATTTCCCTTTGGCTTCATCTTGATGCAGGAAAAGTTTCTTTAAAACCAGCTACCCTAGTGTGAACCGTCTTGGTTTGACTCTCTTGTTGACGGCTCTGGACATTCTTTTCTGATAAAGCTGGCCATGGCAAATTGCTTTTAATCTCTTTCCATCTATAAAAGATAGCTGCTCGTAATGACTCCTTACCCACTCTGCGTTGTCGAGCTCAACTTTTTGTCTGATTCTCAAGAAAGGAATCTCTACTTCAGCAAGAATGACTGCTTCTATACCATATACCAGCATGTAGGGGGTTGCCCCAATTGATGTGCGCACCATGGTGCGGTACCCCAATAAAGCAAATGATAGTTTCTCGTGCCATTTCTTATTCCTCTATATCTTCTTCCTTAGTATCCTCTTGATGTTCTTGTTGGTGGCTTCTACGGCTCCATTCATCTGAGGTCTTGTAAGGCCCCGGGAATTTCGCTGAGTAATTTAGGATTTTGTGGTGTCACGTAGGATAATTATAATGTTTGGTGTGCCATTAACATGGTGGGAATCAATTGGTCTTGGTAAATAAGTGTACGAGTCATATGGTAAGTAATTTGGGGCCCAAGGAACGGTCTAAGCCTAAGTCGAATGGGAAAACTTCATAATAGGCTAAGATTTCAAATGAGTTTGCACAAGTCCTCACTTTTAACGAGAATATCTAAATATGTATAAGTTTTTATATGATGAATAAACTATTAAATGAAAGATCTTCGAGTCTAGTTTTAAACAATTCAAACCATTTGTCATTTAGACATTCCTACAAAAAGTTATGGTCAAATTACCAAAGGCTAGAAAAATGCGATCCTGTGTCAGATATGCAATCACAAAACCATTATGCGGTCCGCATAAGCAATCTGCGATCGCAAATCAGGTCGTAAATTTGACCAGTGTTGCCCAGCTTTGGGCACCGAGTTTTTCGATGCGTTTGCGGCCAGCTTGCTCATTCAGCAGACTTGAATTCGGAGGGTTAATCTTCCTATTTTCATGACCCGACCCCATTTAAATAAATAGGCTTAAGGGGTTCATTTTGGGTCATTTTCTATTGATTTTAGAGAGAGGAAAGAACAATATAGAGAGATAAGGAGGGAACCTAGTACTCAAAATCACCTAATCTTGTTTAAATCATCAAGAACCAAGGAAGCAAGCCACTAGATTATCATCCATTCGGGTAATCCTACTCCTAGAGCTTTAATGCAAGAGGTTAAGAGTTGAAATATATGGTAGGGTTAGGAATAAGCCATGCATGTACACTAGGTTGTAGTATGTAGGATTTTCATCTATTCTTGGGTAGTTTCTTGTTGAAATTACTTGAGGAAAGGAGGGTTTCAAGTATAGGACCTTGAAGTCTATTTCACATGTTAGGTGTTTGATGAAATCCTTAAGAGAGTTTCACCTTGGGGTCTTCCTAATTCTTAATCAATTTTTATTATCTTCCTATAGATTTTTATCGCTAGAAGTATCAGAGCATTGCGGTAACCTATGGAAAGCTCAACAAGGTATGTTGGTTAAACTTTACCTCTAAAAAAATGGAATTCTGTAAAGATTCTATAAGTTTAGGTATAATGAACTTAAGATTCCTAATTTCCACCCTCCGGATCACACCGTATGAACTCGTAAAGCTTGACTATTCCGAATAAGCCTTATATAAAAATATAGATGTTTAATATGTGGATTTAATATTAAAATGGAATGACTCCGAGTCGTAATTTACGTTGAGACTAGCATACCCATTTGGTTGAGAAAGACTCGATGAATTTATTACTCCTAGATGCCTATATGTGTACTAAATGTCTTGATTGAGTGTGTTTAGTGATGATAGACGATAAACATAACTTAAAAAATATGGAATCTTCCTAAAAGCTCTTTGAGGTATGTATGGGTGACTCCATTATTCTTAGAGTCAAATCATTCGTGTTTGAATACTTGGGACGAGTCCCTTACATGATCAGATGGAATTGATTACTTAATGTGATATGTTGAAAGGTTTCTGCCCCCTAATTATTCTATGTGTTACCATGTCACCATGCTACTTGAAAACGTGAATTACCATCCTACATGCTCCTTCTATTATGTGCGCTTGTTGGTTCCCGTTAATATGGAAGATGATATTAATAAATGAATAAAAAGGGGAAAAGACTCCAAATGTAACATGAGCCCAAGTGCCAAGAATTATGAAATAACTGATGGAAATGAAATGTGGACTGAGGAATGAGTTGAATTGGTTATGTTTGTGTTTATAGTTTCATTTGTTAACGAACTTGAGATATATGATTTCTGAAATATGTTATAATTGGTGATGATCCTTGAAATTTAAAAGAAGTATAAGTATGGAATGTGAAATGCGTCCATGGTTCTATGAATAGAGAAACTTGTGGAAGGCCCATAGAGCCAAGGAAAATATTGCTATTGTAAGAGGTTGGAAATGTTAATAAAGACTTTTACAACGTGAATGATTCTGAAATGATTGCATTCCTATATGTGTATATGTGTTACCTTTATTTGCAAATCCATATAATAGAAGTATCATACAATAATATTTTTAGGAGATCGATAGTTGAGGAAGGGTAGGTTGAAATAACCTAACCCTGAAACTACACGTGGCGGTGTAGGGTGCATTGTGGAATATTGGGGTGAGGTTGTTGGTAAATATGGATACGTCAAACCACACGGCACTATGATAAGATGACTTAGCTGATCAGGCTGAGATCGGATGCCATGTCGCACATATAATGGTAATTTTGTGTTGGAAACTTTGATACAAAAATGTGATTGTGGTTACACCTTCAAATAAGGTGGCTTAGCTGATCGGCCAGAGATCGGACTTCGTACCAAGAGTACGGTGGCATTGTGAATAGTGATATAAGGACTTGTGGTGTTATCGGTTCTAAAAATCCCCCAAAACTAAAATATCCAATGATTTCCTAAATTCGAAAGGAGTTAATTAATATGTTTCAGTTGCCTATTTGGATGGAATCGATTGAAATTTGCCATTTTTGTGACTTTCCTTTCCTTGTATAGTTATTCTATTTTGAAAAATGATTTTTTAGCTTTACATACTAGTACGCTGCTTCTTTGTTGGATGCATGTATTTCCATGGTAAGCGGCAACAATCAAAGATAATGGTATGTTCCTCCCAGCTAACTCGGTGATTCCCACTTCATTTCGGGGTCCCGTGTCATCTGGTTATTATGCATTATTCATTTGAGGTATAGCCAGAGCCTTATTGACGGTATTTCTATATTACTCCACAGTTGTATTTAGAGGCTCTGTAGACAGGCCGTGGGTGGTGTTTGATACCAGGAATTAAATGAGAAGTATTGGTATTTGGCAAATATCCTTTTTTCATCATCATAACTATAAAAATTGTAGTATTTTGGACATTATGGTTGAAACTGCTAATAAAATGGAAGTATTTATGAAATATTTACAAGGTATTATTAATGGAGTTCATCTCCTCTTCATTGAAGAATTAATTTGGGTAGAGTTAAAGATAACATGCTTGCTCAGTGGGGTTTACTCGGCTGGGCTGCGGTTGCGCTCCTCTATTTTTGGGGTGTGACATGTCTGTAGGCTGTAGAATTCTTGAGTTTTATCTTGAAGGTTTCACACATGGCTCTCATCAAGTCACTGTCGAGATTTGAACCATTATCAGTAATGATCGACTCCAAAATTCCGAACCAACAAATAATACGGTTGCGGATGAAGCTATAACTTTCTTAGGTACTGCTTTGTAAGATGCCGCTTTGACCTATTTGGTGAAATAATAATTGCTACTAGGATGAACCTATGTCCATTGGAAGCAGGTTTGATTGGTCCAATAACATCCATTCCCCACGCAACGAACGACCGTGGTGAGCTTGTTGTATTAAGCTCGTTTGGGGGGGGGGGGTACCTTGATTATGTCTGCATGTACTTGACAGCGGTGGCATTTTTGAACATACTGGATGCAGTCTGTTTCCATAGTTATCCAAATATAATTAGCCCAGAGTATTTTCTTTGCTAAGACAAAGCCATTCATATGTGGACCGCAGCTCCCAACATGGATTTCTTCTAGTAGCCTAGATGCTTCTTTTGTGTCGACACACCTTAGTAATCCTAAATCAGGAGTCCTCCTATATAGGATTCCTCCGCTGCTAAAGAAATTGTTGGCCAACCTTTGAAGTGTACGCTTCTAAGTAGGGTTTGCAAGTTCCGGATATTCTCCTTTTGCCAAGTACTCCTTGATATCGTGAAACCAATGCTTTTCGTCTGCTTCTTCTTCGACATGAGCACAACAAGCTTGCTGATTATGGATTTTCACTGGAATGGGATCAATAAAGTTTGTATCTGGATGCTGTATCATGGACTATAGGGTATCCAATGCATCAACAAATTCATTTTGGACTCTGGGAACATGCTGGAACTCTGTCTTTGTGAACCTTTTCCTCAACTTTTGCACATGGTGCAGATAAGAGAGTATCTTGGATTTCTTGTTTGCTTATTCTTCTCAGACCTGATGTATAAGAAAGTCTAAATTCGCAATTACTAGCAATTCTTGGATGTTCACGTCAATGACCATCTTGATCCCTAAGATGCAGGCTTCGTACTCGGCCATGTTATTGGTGCAAGGAAACCTGAGTTTAATAGACACTGGATAATGCTGGCTAGTTTCTGATACTAGGACGACTCCTATGCCGACTCCTTTGAAATTTATTGCTCCATCAAAAAAAATTCTCCACCCATTATAGGATTCTACAATATCTTCTCCTATGAATGATACCTCTTCATCAGAAAAATACATCTTTAGGGGTTCGTATTCTCCGTCCTTGGGATTCTCAGCAAGGTGATTTGCTAGTGCCTGTCCTTTGATTTCTTTATGAGTCACATAGACAATGTCAAATTCACTCAACAGGATTTACTACTTGGCCAGCTTGCCAGTGGGCATGGGCTTCTGAAAGATCTACTTTAGTGGATCCATCCTTGATATGAGATACGTGTTATCGGCACAAAAGTAGTGCCTCAGCTTCTGAGCTACCCAAGTCAAAGCACAACAGGTGTGCTCTAACAAAGAATACTGGGCCTTGTACGGGTGAAATTCTTGCTTAGATAGTAGATAGCCTGCTCTTTCCTTCCCGTTTCATCATGATGACCCAAAACGCAACTGAACGCTCCATCCAATATTGCAAGGTAGAGTAATAGGGGTCTACTTGGCTTGGGTCGGACCAAAAGTGGTGGTGTTGACTCGTACTCCTTTATTTTGTCGAAAGCTTTCTGGCATTGATCGGTCCATTTGGTGGCGACATCCTTCTTCAACATCATAAAGATTAGCTCACAAATAACTATAGATTGTGATATGAACTAGCTGATATAGTTAAGTCTCCCCAAGAAAATCATTACGTCTTTCTTGTTCTTTGGCGGTGGTAATTCTTGAATAGCTTTGGCCTTTGATGGATCCAATTATATTCCTCGACCACTCAAAATGAACCCAAGTAATTTTCCGGCAGGAACCCTAAATGCACATTTCGTTGGATTCAATTTCAGGGTGTATCTTCTCAGCCTGTTGAAAAACATCCTCAGATCCTCCATGTGATTAATGGCTTTCTTGGACTTGATAATGACATCATCCACATATACCTCGATCTCCTTGTGTATTATATCATGGAAAATGGTAGTCATGACCCTCATGTAGGTGGCCATTGTGTTCTTTAACCTGAATGGAATCATCTTGTAACAGTACATCCCCCACGGTGTGATGAAAGCCGTTTTCTCAGCATCTTCTTTATCCATTCGGATCTGAGGATACACTGTGAAGCAATCTACAAATAATTGTAACTCGTGCTTTGCACAATTGTCAATCAGGATGTGTATGTTTGGTAAGGGAAAGTCATCTCTTGGACTGGCCCGGTTAAGATCCCGGTAGTCGACACAGACTCTAACCTTCCCGTCTTTCTTTGGCACCGGCACAATGTTGGCTAACGATGTCGGATATTCAACTACCCTGAGAACTTTAGCTTTGACCAACTTAGTGACTTCTTCCTTGATTTTCAAACTCATATCTGTCTTGAATTTTCTGAGCTTCTGTTTTACCGGTGGACAGGTTGGATCGGTTGGAAATTTTTGTGCCACAATAGATGTGCTCAAACCAGTCATGTCGTTGTACGACCAAGCGAATATCTCCTCATACTCTTTTAGGAATTCTGTGTACTTTTGCTTTTTTGATAGTGACGAGTGAATGCTGATTCGTGTTTCTTTGATGTTTTCTGCATCTCCTAGGTTAACAAACTCAGTCTCATCTAAGTTGGACTTAGGAGTGTTCTCAAAGTTCACAACTTTTTTAACGATCTCTTCCAGTATATCATCTTCCTATGAATCTATATCCGTTTGGTTCGTTATCTCATTGCATGTCACAATCATCGGTTCATCAAGATAAGTAATAGTAATGTTGTATAAGTAAAATGATGAAAGAAATAATAAGATTAAGATTTATAAGAAACCAAAATGCTTTTGATAAATTCCATAATTGTCTTTAAACATCGGAGCTCTTTTTTACGAAAAATAAAAAATGCGAAAAGAAAGTAAACTGGTAAAGTAAAATAGTGCATGATGCTTGTTCAACCTTGCTACCCCGAGGCTCGTTGAACTCTGGTGGTTTTGATAGTTCAGTTATTGAGGCATGCCCTTCTGCTGACAGCCTGTATGGAAGGTCCTTCCTCCATCTACTCCTCGAAAATGATACAACACTCCATGTTATCGTCTTCTAGGAACAAACTCTTTATCGCTGCCAGTGCTTCCTCTTCTTCTGACCCGTAGACAACCTCGTCCGGCTGGAAAGTCTGCTCCAAACGGGGTATTGGATTCTCCAAAGGGTAGTATGGATCGCGCCATAGTGGCGACCGATGGTTGAATTCCTCCTAGGTATACTCATATCCCAATCCGAAAGTGTTGCCATGTTTCTTGAGCTTGATGGGCTGAGCGATTCCTTGGAGGTTCTTGCGAAGTCCCTTGCCAGGTTCATATTCTCTCCTATTCAATATGCTTTCAATCTTGTTATTCCACCATTTGTCTTTATTAACGACATTGACTCACTCGATGTGGTGGTAGGTTTCTCTGTCTATCCTTCTCTTGCCTCCAATTGCTGGAATATTATTGTGACTGTATATAGGATTGCTACTGTCGTCGTGAACGATCACCTCTTGGTGGTTCCATTCAAATTTCACCACCTGATGTAGTGTTGATGCTACAACCCCGATAAAATGAATCCATGGTCATCCCAACAACAGATTGTAATATGTCAGTAAGTCTTTCACTTGAAAATCAACATCAAACCAAGTAGGCCCCATTTGCAAACACAAGATAGTTTTCCCAATAGTAGACCTTTGGGATCTGTCGAAAGCTTTGATGTTGATGGCCCCGTTCTTGATCTCTTGCAGTCCCTTTCTTAATGTCCTGAATGTTACCAATGGACAAATGTTGAGGCTGGACCCTCCATCAATCAGGATCGTGGTGATAAAATAATCCTCATACTGCACGGTGATGTGCAATGCCTTGTTGTGACTTAATCCTTTCAGCGATAGCTCATCTTCATGAAAAGTGATATTGTGAATCTCCAATACCTGCCCTGCAATGTTTGCCATTTCTCCTTCGGTGATGTTGCTTGGTACATATGCCTCACTCAACACCTTTAACAAAGCATTCTTATGTGCATCAGAACTTTGTAGGAAACCAAGATGGAGATCTGTGCTGGTTTTTTATTTAGTTGATCAATGACTGAGTATTCTTTGGCTTGTATCTTTCTCTAGAGATCATCGCTTCAATGATGGTTGGACGTTTGGAGGCCTGCTTGCTTGATTCAGCCAAATGCTCCGGAATGTAAGCCTTGTCTGTTCTTGTAATAACCTGTGCCGCAACGGCTTCCCCGAACTTGACCTTTCCCGTTCTTCTGGCCTCGGCTGTGTAATCCTAAGGTATGGTGTTTGTGTTAAATGGTGTTATTGCTGACATTTCTACTGTAATTGTCGTGGCTATCTTTACTCCGAATGGAGCAGGCCCCTTAGGTGGTAAAATTGCAACTTCAAAGGGTGTGGGTGAGTCTGTCGGTGACATAAACTCAATCTCAATCGGCGCCGGCATCTTTGTAGAGGATGGTGCTTCAAACTCGAGTGGCATGGACATGTTTAACTCGGCATCCCCAAAAGGATGAATCTGGACCACAATCAGATTGAGGGTGACTACTGGCTTCTTTGGATTATCTCCTTCTATCAAACCGATCGATCCCTTGGGGTCCCAGTCATCCTCTATCTTGATCATATGAATACCTCCACCCTTGTGATTTGGTAGAAGGTTATTGCAGACATTCAAAGCATGTTCTTTTGCTATAATAATCTTATTTTCAATCAAAGTCTGAATCTTATCCTTTAGAGAGTGGCATTTATCGATGATATGTCCTTTCATGCCGGAATGATATACGCATGATTTATTTGGATTGACCCACTGAGAAGGGTTTTCTGGAGTTATAGCAGGAATATGGGTGACATAACCAGCAGCTTTGAGCTGGTCAATTGGTTTAGCAATGGCAGTATACTGTTTAGGAGTTCTGCGGTCAAAATTTGGTCGATGTCTATTAAATTTTCCACGTAAGGGATATGATTGATAGTAGGATGGTTGAGCTTGGTAGACATGGACGAGTTATGAATATCTATGTGAAGAAGGTTGGTATGTGGGAGGTGGGGGTTATTGGTAATTTGGAATAGGCTGATATATGAGTGGAGGCATTGGGTAGGTTTGGTACTTGACCGGGTATTTGGTTCTCTGTGCAACCATTATGGTACCCACATCTCTTTTCTTGGACATACCACTAGACTGTAAAGCTTTGTTGGTGGCTTGAAAAGCTTCAAAGTTCGTGACCATACCACTTTTAATGCCTTTCTCGATCCTCTCACCAAGATAGATGATGTCGGAAAATTTCTGGCCTTCAATCAGCATCAGTCTTTCATAGTATTGGGGATCGTGAGCCCAGAAAAGAATCTTGTTCATTTGTTCTTCCTCTAAAGCAGGCCTGACTTTAGCAACTTCTGATCTCCAACGAGTGGCATACTCGCAGAATGTTTCCGTGGACCGTTTCTTTAGGTTTTGATCGTAGGACATATTCGGTGCATTTTCTGTGTTGAACCTGAACCTGTCCATGAAATCTGATGCCATACTAATCCAGTTTGCCCATTTCTTTGGGTCTTGAATAATATACCAAGACAGAGCATCTCCTTTCAGACTTCTCATGAAAAGCTTCATGTGAATCCTTTCGTTCTTCCCTACTCTGACCAGCTTGTTGCAGTATGTTTTTAGGTGAACTCTCAGATCCCCTGTACCATCAAACATCTCGAACATAGGATATTTGTACCCCTCGGGCAGTTCAATATGCGGTTGTATGCAAAGGTCTTTGTAGTTCAACCCTTCAATCACTTTACTTCCTTAGACACCCTAAATTCGACTAGTCAATTTCTTGAGTTTTGCAGCCAGGTTCCTGATGAGTGACTCTTTATCATCACACTCAGGTGTGCTTGAGATGGGTTGGATGGAGTGTGGCAAAGTCTCCACGTAGAAGGGGGTATTGTGTTGGGTGTGGCAGTGGTCATTTGTGGAGTTCTGGAGTTCTGGGATGATCGGCGGGGTGTTATTGGAGGTATGGCAAGTATTGCAGTGGTGGTGAAGAGCGGGTGGTTTTTTTGCTTCGGGTTGTTTTGTGGAGGTATATGATTCTGAGTAGTTAGAAGAGTAACCTCTGGAATGGTGAGGGAAAATTTCAGACTTGCCAATTTCCAGACTTGACCCAATTCTTCCTGAAACTTCAACCACTTTTGTTCCAATTGGGATGCATTTTCCGTGGGAACCAGAGCACCATGGGTGACCTCTACCTGTTCAGTTAAGTTGCTCAAGTCTTCCATCTTTCTTTTGTTTTTGTGTCAGATAGAACTGGGAGGAGGAGTAGGTGGAGGGACCCTGGATCTCGTAAAATATGACGATGTTGCCAAAAGTCACGAACTAACCTTTGGGGAGGGGAATAAACAAAAAAGTAAAAACAAAAAGGCAACAACTTAGTAAGAATCATTAGAAAAAATGTTGCAATATTTAAACATGCAGTGCTGAAATATAAAGCGTGTCCTAATTTGGAGGCCTCATTGAGCCCGAGGTAGGCCTAGCAACAAGTTGATTTGGAGAACTTAGAATGCTAAATGCCTCATTTCATTGACAAAAAGTAGACGAATCCCAAAATGAAGCTAAATAACAAGGAAATAAAAATCACTAATGGCCATTGGCCTTATTACATTTTACAAAGCAAAAATGGAAATTCCTATCTATTTGGTCTCAGAGAGACCTTCCCCAGACTTAGTATGATCAGCTCTATCGAACATCTTCCCTATCTCATGCAGTCCCAGCAGCAAGTAGGCTATCGCCAGATATCCTCCTTCATTTCCTTCCATTCGATTTTTGGTGACCATAGCTAGCCTGGTATGGATCCTTGCTTTCTTCATTGGAAATAATATCATCCCCAAGAAATAGAACATGAAGACAAATACCCTTCGGTGAATATGCCCCAATGATGTAAGGACGAACTCCTCAGAATAAGTACGGTAAGATTTTATGTGACTGTACCTCTCATACAAGTAGTAAAAGGGTATGTATGACTCTTTCAAACATGTCAAGTCTAGATTCTTCTTTAGATCCATCATTTTGAGAAAACCTCTACCTTTGCGGTTTTCCAGAATTAATAAACCTGGAGTTTCCCACGGTATACTAGCTAGTCCTCCTATTTCCTCGAGCAGGGGTGTCATGTTAATGTCTTCGAAACGGAACACAAACCTATCACAATCACATAATAGAGTAGAAGCTTCTATGATTTTGTTGTTGGGTTGAACTTCCAAGAGACAGGGTAGGTTCCCTAAATATATCCGGACGAGTGTCTGATTACTGGAGTGAAAATTGTTCCACCAGCTTAGCAATTTGGGGTAGATGTTGCTGACCTTGCCGAATCTGGGGACCTCGTGCCTCATGTTTCTATAAAACAAAGGGTTAGGCCCTTACCCCCACTAGACTCGACTACTAAATATCAATAATTGTCATAGAAGCATTTAGTTCTCCAAATAAATGCACGAACGTGGTAGTGTCCATTTGGGTTTTGGGGAAACCTAGTGGACTTTAGACAAGGTTATATTAAAGAGTCATTATGCGGGAAACATTACCAATTCAGCTAGGTTTTACCGTGATGCATGCATAATTACACAGAGTAAGGTTTCTATGAAGTACTAGACTGGTACCATTGAGTGGACAACTCAAGGGGGAAAGGCATGGAACCGTCGACTACACCGTTGATTGACTGATTTACTGCAAATATGCCTCAGCCAGATTTGAGGGGGGGGGGGGATGGTGATAATATCGGAAGAGTGCAACCACCCATTATAAGCGTTGCTATGGTATTTTTCACACCTCCTTTTTACACTCCACAACCCGGCGAAGGGCGTAGATAAAAGAGTTTTTCCAATTAAAGGACAATCGAAACGGGATTCAACTTTTAGGAGAGTTTCAGAGTCGCCACTTGGGAGATTTATGGTGTCCCAAGTCACTGTTTTGAATCCTGAATCAAGGAAAGAATGACTCTGTTTAATAGTCCGCGAATTAAAAATCCAGTTAAGGAATTTTGTTAACCCGGGAGAAGGTGTTAGGCATTCCCGGGTTCTGTAGTTCTAGCACTGTCGCTCAACTGTCATATTTGGCTTAAATTATCTGCTTTTAGAACATGTTTTAACTTATGTTCTTTTTAACCTTAAACTGCTTTTATTATTATTTTAAAGAATATTGCAACGTCGTTAGAACATGCCTCAAACCACGTCACATAAATGTACCCGTGGATCTTGACACATTGCAACTTCGTTGAGATTTGGATTTGGGTCACATAAATGTGCACCCCTATTTAGAAAAGTGATTTATTTAAGTAGCGCACCTAAAATGAATATTCGATTAATTTGTGAAAGCCTCGAAAATTTGCGACGTGGCATTTCTCAGTTTAATCTATGGGAATTTTGTTACTGACTAAAGATTGCAATTGGTGAATAATGAAGTCTGGACCTAACAAGCCCAGTGAGTTACTATCACTTTGTAAGGGATAAATTTTTGCCCCCTTGCGTTTAATGAGCCCAGATGATGCTGAGCCAAAATAAGGATCATGGACCTAGTATCGAACCACAAACTTATGTTAACTTCAAATCAGTACCAACTTTAATGTGTAAGCCCTCAAACCTATATTTCATTTGCTATGTCAGGTGTTTATGTAACACAGAACACAAGGGACCTAAGTCTCCTCTTCGCTGACAAACTTACGAATACTTGGGATTGGAATAAAACAAGCAAATTAACAATGAATGGAATAGCACATACATTAAGCCCTAGACTTCAGCTGAAGCGAGGCTGTACATGAATGGGCCAAGTCGATTGATACCATGGCTTCCATATATGCACTTTCAAGAGATGCAGTGCACCTTTAAACCCAACCCAATGTCGAGTCTCAACAGGCCAAATATCAACTTGTAAACTACGACAAATTAAACCTAACAACAGGACCCATCCTAGAGATGTAATGGGACTAACACACAAGTCCCAGTCCAACACAATGGTTAAAACTGCATCCCTCCTATCATCAAGCAGTAAAGGAATTGAGTTTACACCTTGTACATTTTAACTTAAACAACCATCATTGCTACATAATTATTAAATGATTTAAAATAACAGCGATGAAATAAGGGAGACTCTAATTTGTATAGCTTGTATTGCTTCAAGTTTTTCTCAACTGTACAGTTCACATAGACTAGAGAAATACCTGGAAAATGCAAAGATGAAAATGGGTGTGTGAGTAGTCAGCAATTGCACTAGGAATCAACAATGACACAACCAAGGTGAACCCAGGCCCAGCAATTTAACACAGAGGATTCAACAAGGAAAAACCAAAATTGTAATGTTCAAACCCAAAAAAACAAACAGCTAATCGCAATGCACTCTAAGCCTCCAATGAATCATAGATTATTCCTCAGCTTGAAAGTACCAGTAATTGGCAAAACCAATGGAATAGTAGCGATTTTACTAATTCGACTAATTGTGTATATGTTTAATTCTGGTTCTTCTAGCCCCTTTTCAAGGCCAGAATAGGTCCCTTTTTATAGTTGAAGAAAGTAGGGCAACCCTTAAGCCTATTTTGCAATGTGGTCCTTGTGTTTTTAACTTAAGGACCAAGTTTTCTACTCAAAGATCTGAAAACTTCATCTTGATCTTCCTACTAGAAGATTCTGGAGGTTTCTATTCCATTATTATCTGAATTTCCCTTATTAAACCTGTCCTTTACACGAAACCTCACAAGTTTATGTAAATCATTTGGGTCAATTCGACCCCAAATCCCAACCCAAATCCCCTGGGCATGCATATTCTGGACCAAACTTACAATTCCCAACCCAAACTCAACGATCCATGAGGCCTCCGTGAGAAAGATTATTTGGGCTATACAATCAACAGAAATAACAAATAGAGGAGGAAAAGGACTGAACCAAACACTTAAACGATCAAAGCAAGACTCCTAATAAATAATTCACATCAGAATGATGAGTGGCATGTACTCAAGTTGAACCTATTTTCATGCTTAGTGAACCTAAGCTATATGGCAAAATGAAAAAGAATGAAATTATAAACTAGCTATGGAAGTTACAATATAGATAAGAAATGGAATCATGCATAATAAGTCGCATAGGGAAAAACCAAATACCTTCAATTTCTTACTTGACTGACAAACCTCTTGGCCTCATCTGGGGTTAAATCGCCTTTACAACGGTGTTTTCTACCAGAAAACAGAACACTAAAGGTGATTAGAATCCCAGAACAAAAGGTACCTAAAGATTCTGTCGATTAGGGTTCCGGGCCAATTTTGATTTGGAATTTGAAGAACATAAGAGTGATTCGATCTTGGTTGATGGTAGGAACGAGGAGGGGAGGTCAAGGGGGTGCAGGGGTGTGAGCTTGAGACCGTTTGGAAGCGGCGCCGCCATGGGCGGCGGAGGCGGCGTCCACAAAATTAAATATTCGAGATGATCGACGTTTGTTCGAAGGAAACTTACCACAGGAAGGGGAAGAGGGGGTCATGGTGGTCTAGTGGTGTAAATTTGAGGCGGTTTGGTGATCGGCCGCTGCAGGGAGGCGATTTCTGGTGGCGGCGTTAGGGTGGTTGATCGGTGGTCAATGGCGGTCATATGGCGGAGACGGGGAGGTGTTACAATTAGCGATATTTTGTACGAGGAAGGTGATGTTGGTATCTGAGTGTATAGAGACGTTTGGACATATTTATATGATTTTGGGAATGATCTAGGGCCATTGGATGGCCTGAGATCAATGGCTGTGATGATTCGTCCTCAAAACGGTGTCGTTTTGGGACGTATGGTGTGGACTGGGTCAGGGACTTATTATTTGGGCTGGGCATGAGTGTTTTTTACAGGGCAAAAGCATTTGGGCCACCCAGGTCTAGCCTAATGGTGGCCAGCCTGGGTGATTTATTATTATATACGTATTGCTTTGTGTTATTTGTTCCTTTTTCTCTCTTTTTTTTATTATATTTACTATAATTCCTAATTATATTTTTTAAAACTCCTAATTAACTTAAATTAACCTGATAACTACCTATTTATGTAATAGAAAATAAAATTCAACACAATTGAAATGCCGGGAATACTAATTAATATTTTTTTGGTTTTTGTATTTGCAAAAAAACCTTAATTACCAATTAAACTAGAAAAAATATGAAATTAAATCCTAAATGCTTATGCAATTTTTGTATATTTTGTGATTTTAGGCATGAATTAATGAAAACATACGGACACGCACGATTAAATTCTAAAATTAAATCCTAAGAATAAATATTTAAAAGGAAAATCCTAAACTTTGAGAGTACTTTAGGAGTCATCTTAACAGGGCAAAAATCATATGCTCATAGCTGCCCCTCTTTGCGCGGAAACACGCAGAGTTTTCGTGCAACGTCTTTCGTCCGACTGAATACTCCGGATGGAGCATTTTTGAAAAATTCCTGACCGAACCTTGCTTCTAAGGTTGCCTACATATCCTCAGCGATAGAGGAATCGGGTCAGTGTAGTTCTGGAGTGTTTGGTAGCTGGGACTACCGAGGCTGTTAGTTTACTGTTGCTGCTGCTGTTACTGCTGCTAGACCCCCTTATTACACCATTGTGAAAAGTAAAGAAGCTAGCCTAAACCATGAACTATGGATTACAAGAAACCTATCTATATCTTCTGACTTTCTCTACGTCCTTGTTGCCTTGTTGTCTTGCATTTCTTGCTGTGGAACTTCTTGTCTCCTTGTTGTCTGGTATTTCTCTTCCTCTATGTTTGATGCGAATTGTTGGTCTTAGAATGTACTTTGTCGAAAGCATTCCCTCATTCTACAGGTGAGCGCCTGGTTGCCTGAACTCGTAATTTGAAAGATCCTCCCTTGTTCTACAGGTGGGCACCTGGTTAAAACTTGATTTCCGAGAAATATCCCTTCGTTCTCCAGGTGGGTTCCTGATTGCTAAACTCGAATTGCATTCCCTTGTTCTTCAGGTGGGTGCCCTATTACCAACACTTGATACTTGAAGAATATTCCATTGTTCAACAGGCGGGCACCTGATTGCTAAAACTCGAAATTTGAAAAATATTTTTTTGTTCTACCGGTGGGTGTCTGATTACAAAAACCTAAATTTTGAAAATATTCCCTTACTTTACAGGTGGGCACCTGATTTCGAAATTTTTGAAAATTATTCCCTTGTTCTTCAGGTGGGCGCCTGATTTCGAAATTGAAAATCTTGAAAATTTGAAATTTTGAAAAATGTTCCCTTGTTCTCCAGGTGGGTGCCTGATTGTTAAAACTTAAAATCTTGAAAATATTCCTTATTTTACAGGTGGGCGCCTACTTTCGCAATTTTGAAATTTTGAAAAATGTTCCCTTGTTCTCCAGGTGGGCGCCTGATTGCTAAAACTTGAAGTTTTGAAAAATATTCCCATGTTCTACAGGTGAGCGCCTGATTACAAAAACTTAAAATTTGAAAATATTCCCTTACTTTACAGGCGGGCGTCTGATTTCGAATTTATTAAAAAATATTCCCTTGTTCTATAGGTGGGCGCCTGATTTCGAATTTAAAATATTGTAAATATTCCCTTATTTTACAGGTGGGCACCTGATTTTGAAATTTTGAAATTTTGAAAAATGTTTCCTTGTTCTCCAGGTTGGTGCCTGATTGTCAAAACTTAAAATCTTGAAAATATTTCCTTATTTTACAGGTGGGCGCCTGCTTTCAAAATTTTGAAAATTTGAAAAATGTTCCTTTTGTTCTCCAGGTGGGTGCTTGATTGTCAAAACATAAAATACTGAAAATATTCCCTTATTATACAGGTGGGCGACTGCTTTCGAAAGTTCGAAATTTGAAAAATACTTCCTTGTTCTACAGATGGGCGCTTTACCAACACTTGAATATTTGAAAATATTCCTTTGTTCTACAGGTGCGCGCCTGATTAGTAACACTTGAAATTTTGAAAAATGTTCCCTTGTTCTACAGGTGGGCGCCTGATTACTAAAACTTAAAATTTTGAAAAATATTCCCTTGTTCTACAGGTGGGCGCCTCATTACAAAAACTTGCCAGTTTTGTGCTGGGTGGATTCGTGAGTGTTAATCAAATCACTTTACCAAATATCTCTAAATCTAAGCTAAGTCCCATTATCCAGGAGGGTCCTGACAGTTCTTAACTGATCACAGCCTTAAGATTATGTTATGTTTCTAAAAAGGTATTATTTTCCACTATGTCTTGTTATGAGTTATATCTGCTGGGGATCTGCTGGTGACTTATGATTGAAACTACTTCCCATTATCCAGGTGGGTCCTGACAACTCTTAATTTGATGACAAAAGGCAACAACTGGGGGTTAGTATTTAGGGCTACATCCCACTACCAGGAGGGTCCTGACAACTCTTGCTGGGGAAGTATCTAATCTAAGTCCCACTTTTCAGGAGAGTCTTGATGACTCTTGCTGACTCAGTTGGGGAAATTTGAAACTTTCCCTCTAAATCCCGTTTTCCAGGATGGTCCTGATGACTTTTCTTGACTCTTATTGACTCTAGCTGGGGGAATATTTTCTCTAAGTCCCATTTTTCAGGAGGGTCGTGATGACTCTTATCGACTCTTGTTGACTATGGCTGGAGAGATTTGGCTCTAAGTCCCATTTTTCAGGAGGGTCCTGATGACTCTTATCGACTCTTATTAACTATGGCTGAAGAGATTTTAGCTCTAAGTCCCATTTTTCAGGAGGGTCCTGATGACTCTTATCGACTCTTGCTGGGGAAGTATCTAATCTACGTCCTATTTTTCAGGAGGGTCCAGACAATTCTAACTAAATCCTACTTCGACATGCAAGTCATTTTGTGTCATTTGTTATCCATGGTTACCTTTAACCTTAAAAGGAGTCTCATTTTCCAGGAGGGTCCTGAGGGTTCCTGCTTAAATGCCAACACTAACTTCTGGTGTTTCTGGCAGTGATAATTGTCCAAGAGGGTTTCTGCAACTCTTACTGGGGAAGGTGTTGGAGCTTTCCTATGTTACCCACACCCGTTTGAGTTTTAAACTGCATTCCATCTCAACTTCCATGCCTCTTTTAACCTTTAGTTGTCTCTATTGGGTTTTTCTAGTTAAAGTTTGTCTCATTGCGCTCTTTGCTGGGGAGGGTGTTTA
Organism: Nicotiana benthamiana; assembly: GCA_034376525.1. Classification (NCBI taxonomy): domain Eukaryota; kingdom Viridiplantae; phylum Streptophyta; class Magnoliopsida; order Solanales; family Solanaceae; genus Nicotiana; species Nicotiana benthamiana. The sequence continues at coordinate 27,837,523 of CM067331.1, read as the reverse complement.
TGATGGGCCATGTCTCTTTTGAGTTTTAACCGAGTCCCACTTCCAAACGGGTCCTGAGATTTCGGTCATACCTGTCGTGTGCCTGCCTTCTCCTGTGGACGGCCTCCCTTAGGCTCTTCCAGAATTTTCTGCCCCAGTGTCAATCAAAGAAAACTTGTCTGTTAAAAAAGCGGTGGTTGGCTCGTAGCATTCTTGTTGGGAGCGGCCTCCTCGTTGTCACGTTACGTTGTATTCGAATTTCCATGTTGATGATGAGTTGCCTGAGTTGGTTGGCTGACCCGTTGAACCTTTGCGGCTTTACTTTGCTCCCCATAATTGTATTACATTTCTATCCCCTTTGCCAGAATCCTTGCACCTTTCTCGAGATTGCCAAGTCAATATATTATGCTTGGCTGACCCTCTGACCCCTGTGCCTTCACTCTGCTCCTCATCTTTGTGTTGCATTTCTGACCCTCTTCCAGAATTCTCTTTTGCCTATTCCCGATGATTGACAAGTTGATATATCACGCTGGGTCAACTCTTATGGCCATTTCCACCTTTGTGTTGCGCTTTTGCCTCTTTTGCTAGAAGCCTTATACCCATCTCAATCGATTGCTGAGTTAGAGTGTTATGATTTAACCCTTGTGGCTTTGTTTTGTTTCTCATCCTGGTGTTAAATTTTCGAACCCCTTCCAAAAATCCTTATCCCTTTCCCGAGACTATCCGGCCCATTTGGGATTCTCGGCTGACTCTTGACCTTTATGCCATCGCCTTTGCTTCTTACCCTATGTTTCACTCTCGATCCTTCACCGGAATTCTTTATGTCTTTTCCTGAGGACTGACGTATTACGTTAGGTCAAACCTTGCGATCTTTGTGACCTTTTCAAAAATTTCATGTTGTGCCTACTTTAAATTTATCCGAATCTTTGTGGTTTCATTTGCATACCTTTTCCTGTGTGGTATTCCTTCGCTTTGCCGATCTTGTCTCTTCCATCAATTACAATTTTTATGAGTCCTTCCCTTTGCCGTTCCACAGTTGTTATCTTTGTTACGCCTTTTGGCATCGTACACTTTGTCCCCTTGGGAGTTGACAATCGTCTTTGAAATTCCTCCCGCAATCTTAAACAAGAACTCTATCGATTGGATAGAAAGATGAAATGCAAAGACTCTAAATGGTATTTAGGGTAAAGAACTCCAGACTCGCTAACTATTGAAAAGAAAATAAAGAAGACTTATCTGAAGAGGAACAACTTGTTTTCATGATCATGACATGCACTTCAGCTTGGTCGACCCAATCCGTTTTGATGACCGACCTTCCGTTGCCGTGCTTTGGTTGTCGTCGTGACCCTTCTAAACCACTTCTTTCGACCAAACCCTAGCTCGACCTGCTCTACAGTGTTCATCCATTAATAACCGCTTTCTGAGTTTTGCTTTTGCCTTAACTTCGCCTCACGAAGCCCATGAAGGTTTTCACTGATAAGACTCTCTCATTTTATTTTCTCTCAAACTCTCGTCGCCTTATGGTGCCCATGAGGGTTTTCCCTGATAAGACTCTCTCATTTTATTGTCTCTCCTACTTGGCTCAGGGTGCTTTCCCTGACGTGGATACCCTCTACCTGCTCGGCTCGGCATTTTTGAAGACTATCAGAAGGTCTTTCTTTGGACCGCAACGTAGGCTTTTGGATAGGGTTAGAAAGAAGGGGTATCAAAGGCTCGAAATAACTCAAATGGGTTCGTTTACAACTTTTGGAATCACATTCTTATAACAAACACAACTTCTGCCCCAGTTTCTTGCTTGGGGGCTTTTGGATTTTATTTTAATGAGACCGAACTATGAGGCTGCCTACGTATCCTTTTTAAAAGGAATCAGGTCAAACGTAGTTCATACCGACTCCTTGTTTTTGTTGTTGTTTTTCTTATCCCTTTTTTCTTTCTTTTTTTTTCTTTTCTTCCTTTTCTTTTCTTTTCTTTGTTTGTTTTCTTTCTTTTCTTTTCCCTCCTCTCTTTTCTCTTTTTCTTGTCTTTTCTTATTTTTCTTTTCTTTTTCTTTTCTTTTGTTTTCATTTTTTTCCCATTCTTTCCATTCTTTTCCTTTCACTGCCTTCTCACTTGTGATTCTGACTTTTGTTACCGATTCCGAAAGAGGGGTATGAAAAAAAATAATTAAAGATCAAAAGGGTTAGCAAAGGATAAAGTATTTAGATAGCAGAATAAAATTCCTTCATCATTTCAATCTTCCGAATGTGCCAAGTACAAACATATATCAAGTATAAACCATGTTCTAAAGAAAATCATACATAATATCTTTGACAGCATCCGCGTTGATAGCCATTTCCGCACATTTCCCTTCCACGTCTGTCAGATACAATGCTCCATTGGACAACACTCTTGATACGATGAATGTCCCTTGCCAATTTGGGGTGAACTTTTCTTTCGCCTCGGCCTGGTGAGGATGGATGCGCTTTAGTACCAGTTGACCTACCTCAAAATTTCTAGGGCGCACCTTCTTATTATATGCCCTGGCCATTCTTTGTGAATACAACTGGCCATGACATACTGTCGCCAATCTTTTCTCGTCAATCAAACTCAATATTTCCAAACGAGTTTTGACCATCCTTCGTTGTCTATTCCTGCTTCGGCCAGGACCCGAAGAGAGAGGATTTCAACCTCGATCGGGATCACAACCTCTGTTCCATATACCAATAAGTATGGAGTAGCCCTCACTCAAGTGCGGACAGCGGTGCGATAGCCTAACAATGCAAAAGGCAACTTCTCATGCCACTGCCTGGATCCTTCCACCATTTTATGAAGTATCTTCTTTATGTTCTTATTTGCTTCCTCAACCGCTCCATTCGCCTTGGGGCAGTACGGGGTAGAGTTTCGATATGCGATCTTGAACTGCTGACATACCTCTTTCATTAGGTTACTGTTGAGATTTGCCCCATTATCGGTGATAAGTGTCTTGGGGATCCCGAACCAACAAATAATGTTTGTGTGCACGAAATTGACCACGACCTTCTTAGTCACTAGCTTGAAAGTTTTGGCTTCAATCCACTTGGTGAAATAGTCAATTGCGACCAGGATAAATCTGTGTCCATTGGAAGCTGTTGGCTCGATGGGTCCGATGACATCCATGACCGAAGCAACGAAAAGCCAAGGTGCTAACATTGTGTGCAGTTCAGAGGGGGGGGGGGGGGAAAGTGAATTAGGTCTCCGTGTACCTGACACTGGTGGCATTTGTGCAGAAAGCTGATACAATCCCGTTCCATGGTGAGCCAATAATACCCTACCCGGAGAATCTTCTTTGCCAAAACATATCCGCTCATATGCGGCCTGCAGATGCCAGCATGCACCTCATTCATGATGATCATTGCCTGCCGAGCATCTACGCATCTTAACAAACCCAGATCTAGCATTCTTTTGTATAATACCCCTCCACTGAGGAAGAACCCACTTGACAAACGACGGATTGTTCTCTTCTGGTCACTCGTGGCTTGCGTCGGGTACACACCTTTCCTGATATATTCCTCGATGTCGTGGAACCAATGCTAGCCGTCAAGCTCTTCTTCCACCATATTGCAATAAGCAGGTTGATCATCGACCCAGATATGTGTTGGGTCAACATACGCCTTGTCCGTGTGATGTAACATTGATGCCAAAGTATCCATGGCATCGGCAACCTCATTGTGAATTCTGGGAATTTGCCTGAACTCTACTGACCAGAATCGCTGACAAAGATCATGCAAGTATTGCTGAAAAGGTATGAGTTTTAAGTCTCTCGTCTCCCATTCCCCTTTGATCTGGTGTACGAGAAGGTCCGAGTCCACCAAGACCAAGACTTCCTGGACACCCATGTCTGCTGCTAATCTCAAACCCAAAATGCATGCCTCATACTCAACCATGTCTTTGATGCAATAGAAACGGAGTTGAGCTGTGACCAGGTAATGATGCCCTTCTTCAGAAATGAGCATCGCTCCTGTCCCGATTCCTTTCGTATTGGCAGCCCCATCGAAGAACAATTTCCATTCCGACTTCTCATCCCGTTCCACTTCATTGACGTGCATCACTTCCTCGTCCAGAAAATATGTGTTCAAGGGTTCATATTTTTCATCAATGGGATTCTCTGGTAAATGGTCTGCCAATTCATGCGCCTTCATAGCAGTCCTAGTTATGTAGATGATGTCGAATTCAGTGAGCAAGATTTGCCACTTCGCGAGCTTCCCTGTAGGCATGTGCTTCTGGAAAATGTACTTCAATGGGTCCAGTTTCGAGATGAGATAAGTGGTGTATGATGACAAATAATGCTTCAACTTCTGGGCAACCCATGTCAAGGCGCATCATGTCCTTTCAAGATGAGTCTACTTAACCTCATAGGCCGTAAATTTCTTGCTGAGGTAGTATATGGCTTGCTCTTTTTTCCCAGTAACATCGTGCTAACCCAACACACACCCAAATGAATTGTCCAGGACTGTCAAATACAAGATCAGAGGCCTTCCTGGTTCCGGCGGGACCAGTACTGGTGGGTATGTGAGAGATGTCAGTATTGATACTCCTACAGTTGAGTCATTCTCAGTAGTGAGGGATTTCACTAATGTTTCCAATCGATCTTTAGAGCATGCCGCCCGACAGAGATATCAACTTTGGTATTGATCTGTTGCCGGGCACTCAGCCCACCTCTATTCCTTCTTATCCTATGACTCTTCCTGAGTTGAAGGAGTTGAAGGAACATTTACAGGAATTGATTGATGAAGGCTTAATTTGGCCTAGTATGTAACCTTAGGGTGCTCATGTCTTGTTTGTGAAGAAAAATGATGGTTCCATGCATATGTGCATTGATTATTACCAGTTGAACAAAGTGACATTGAAGAACCGGTACTATTTGCCTCGTATTTATGAACTATTTTGATTGGTTATAGGGTGCTTGTGTGTTTTCCAAGATTTATTTGCGCCAAGGTTATCATCAATTGAAGATTCAGAAGCCAGATATCACGAAGACTACTTTCAGGACTTGGTACGGTCATTACGAGTTCCTTGTGATGTCATTTGGGTTGACCAATGCCCCAGCAACATTTATGCATTTGATTCCTAGTGTATTTCGCCCTTATATTGACTCATTGATCATTATCTTTATTGATGACATTTTGGTGTCCTCCCGGAGTAGAGAAGATCATGAGCAGCACCTGAGGGCTGTACTTTAGACCTTGAGAGAGAAAAAATTATATGCAAATTTCTCAAAATGTGAATTCAAGTTTGATTCCATGGCATTTTTGGGTCACGTGGTGTCGAGTGAAGGGATCAAAGTAGGTCCCAAAAAAGTGGAAGTGAAGCAGAGCTATAGATATCCAGAGCTTCTTTGGTTTAGCGGGGTATTACCGTCGATTTGTTGAGGTATTTTCATCTATTGCGTCACCTATGACCAGGTTGACCCAGAAGGGTGCTCCGTTCAGGTGGACAGAGGAGTGTGAGGAGAGATTTCAATATCTCACGAAAACTTTAACTACATCCCCAATATTGGTATTGCCTTCAGGTTCGGGGTCTTATATAGTTTATTACGATGCATTGCGAGTTGGCCTTAGCACGGTGTTGATGGAGGACCATAGTGTGATTGCCTATGCATCAAGACAGCTGAAGGTGCAGGAAAAGAACTATCCTGTCCATGACCTCGAGTTAGTTGCTATTATTCATGCCTTGAATATTTGGAGGCATTATTTGTACGGTGTCCTTTGTGATATCTACATTGATCACCATAGTTGGCAGCAATTGTTCAAGAAGAAGGATCTTAATTTGCATTAGAGGAGGTAGTTAGAGCTGCATAAGAATTATGAAATCACCATTCTGTACCACCCTAGCTAGGCCAATGTAGTGGCCGATGCTTTGAGTTGCCAGGCAGAGAGAGTTCGAAGAGTTTAGCACTAGCAACAGAGAGGCCTATGGCGTCGGATGTTTAGTCTATATTTAGCCAGTTGTGAGACTGGATATTTCTTAGCTTAGTCGAGTGTTGGCTTGTGTGGTCTCACGGTCTTCTCTTTATGATTGTATCAGGGATCATCACTATGATTACCCCCATCTACTTGTCCTTAAGGACACAGTTCAGCACGGTAATGCTAAGGAGGTCACTATTGGGGATGATAGTATATTGAGGATGTATGGCAAGCTATGTGTGCCCAATGTAGACGGACTGTGTGAGTTGATTCTTCAGGAAATCAAATGAAGTGGAATTTTCCTAAAAGTTACATAGCCTCTCGAAGATAATACAGACGTCAATATGCGAGACTCTAATAAACCAGCTTGTGATTCATGACTCCCATGAACCTAGAGCTCTGATACCAACTTGTCACGACCCCCGTTCACCCTCCGTGAACTATCGTGATGGCACCTAGTCTCTATGACTAGGTAAGTGCCTATAAAATTGCAAAAAAAGAAACAACAGAATAAAACAAATAAAAACTTGTGGAATAAACATAGTGAAGATTTAAAAATGCCACTAGGCATATACAATACAACTCTCAAACTGAAAAAACATTTTCCAAAACCCGAAATCTCATAAAATCACAAGCTATGGAATAACTACAATATCTAACTCCAGAATATCTAAACAAAAGTAAATACATAAGGGCTAATACTATAAGAGAGAATGGAAAGGGAATCCTCGGCCTGTGGACATGTTAGATATACCTCGAAGTCTCTAGAGAATCGCCTCGCCTGAAAGGCAGTAAGGCTGAGTTGATGTACCTGGATCTGCACATGAAAAAACATATGCAGAAAGGGCGTGAGTATACCATCAGTGGTACTCAGTAAGTGCCAAGCCTAACCTCAGTCGAGTAGTGATGAGGAAGGTCAGGGCCCTATTGATTATAGTTGAAAACTAGGTAAAATAGTATGTAATACAACAATATAATTAAATGCTAAATGTATGAAGTACCACAGGATAATAAGAATAACAACAATTATAACAGAGACAAAAGTAATCACAGAAAGAATACAGCTCAACATAGAGATAACAACCGGGGATCTCCTAGGATACCGTCCTGTAGTCCCAAATATAAATATCCAATGGATCTCCCAGGATCCCGTCCCATAGTCCAACTCATAGTGCACGGGGATCTACCAAAATCCCCATCCGTAGTCCAAAATGTAAATACCAGCACTGGGAGAATCTACCGATTCAGTCCCATAGTTCTAATTTAACAGTACATGGGGAGCTCCCAGAATACCAATCCGTAGTCCCAAAGTAAACAGGCAGGGGGATATCCCGAGATACCATCCTGTAGTCCTAAAGTAAACACACAGCAGCAACACGAAGAATACTCAATTCAATTCCAATTTTCATTCCAAGGTAAAACATGTATTTCTAACCCAGCATGTTGCACCTAATCCAAATAATGCAGTTTGAGCAAGTAAAGCAATTAGTCAATTAAACATGCTTCCCTAAGTGAACAGCAAACTTAAATTATAAGTAATATAAACAGGAAAAGGAATCACAATTATAGTTACTTAATAAAAATAGCTTTTCAACAATTAGCACAAGTACGCACTTATCACCTCACGTACAAGACATTTCAAATATCAACAATACCAAATTCTAAGGGAGTTCCCCCACACAAGGTTAGGAAACTCACTTACCTCGAACCGGCTCAAAATCAACCTGAAACAACGCTCTTGCCACATTACTCGACTCTAAATAGGACAAATCTATTCAAATCAATTGCATAATATAAATATAACTTCAAGTAACTGTTTCCACTATTTACTTCTAAGCTAATACGAGAAATTAGGAAAAATGATCAACCACCCTCGGGCTCACGTCTCGGAATCGGGTAAAATTTACAAATTCGGAATCCTCACACTTCCAGTAGTTAGTTCATACAAAAATTTCCAAAATCAGACCTCAAATGGTTCCTCAAATCACCACTCAAAACTCTCCAATTCACCAAACCCTAACCCCCAATTTACAACTGATTTTCCTTCAAATTTCATGCTCTCAGTGATAAAAATAACCATAACAACAAGCTTAAGGACCAAAGACCTTACCTCAATGAATCTCTCTTAAAATCTACCTTGAAAATGCTCTCTAAACCTTCGTCCCGTTTGAAAAGAGATGAAAAATAGCTCAATTTCGCAAAGGGCGAAATATATATGTTCTGACCCAGGAAATGCGCATATGCGGTGCATATTTCCGCACCTGTGGGACCGCTCCTGTGCAAAACCAACTGCTTCTGCATTTTTTTTCATTAACCCCCCTTATCTACATCTGCACCCTAGGCTCCGCATCTACGGACTCGCAGGTGCGACAAAACTTCAGCATCTGCGGTTCCAACCCTTCTTCCTCTTAGCCACAACTACGGCTTCCCTTTCTCTTCTGCGGGCTTGTGCCTGCGGTCCCCAAGCCGCATTGAGGTTATCACAACAAATTCAGCAGGTTCCGCTGCACATTCCCAACTCCAAACTTCCTGTTAACATTCTAAAACCACCCCGAGGCCCCCGGGACCTCAACCAAGAGTACGAACAAGTCATATACTACTATCCAAACTTATAAAAATCTTCAAGACATATCAAACAATATCGAATCAACCAATTAACATCGGATTCAAGCCTAAGAACTTCAAAAACTCTCAAATTACGCTTTCGATCAAAAAGTCTATCAAACCTCGTCCGAATGACTTGAAATTTTTCACACACATCCTATTTAACACTACGGAGCTACTCCAACTTCCGAAGTTCCATTCCGATCCCAATATCAAAATCTCACTGTCGAACCGAAAACTTCAAAATTCAACATTCGACATTTCAAGCCTAATTGAGCTACGGACTTCCAAAACACAATCTAACTACGCCCCTAAGCCCAAAATCACCCAACGGATCTAACGGAACCAACAAAATTCCATTCCAAGGCCATCTTCATATTGCTCTAACAACGGTCCAAATGCTAAAGCTTAAACTCTATTTTAGGGACTAAGTATCCCAAAACATTCTTAAACTCAAAACCAAATATCCCCGCAAATCAAAATAGAAGAAACAAACATGGGGAAAGCAATTAATAAGGGATCGTGACATTAATTCATAAAATGACCGGCTGGGTAGTTACAAATATATATATATATATATATATATATATATATATATATATATATATATATATATATATATAAAGCAACATAAGATTTATAATATATATAATCTATATTACTATAGATTTTCGGACCTTAGAATTTATGAAACAACATTATTTTGCTAAATATATAAGCTGTTATCATCATATAATCTATATTACTATAGAAAATATAAAAAAATCACATAGAATATAAAAAGACATTAGACTACAACAAAGTATTTTTAATAAATCAGAACTAAGTGATTTTAAGAACTTTCTTCTTTTTGAAATACAAAGGATTAATTCTGAAATAGAACAAGAAAAGATCTATCTTAGAATAATTAAGAATAAAATAAGATATATCTCATTAGTGTGATACATATGTTAAAACAACATTCGTTAACTAAAGAAATCGCGTTTCACCATTGGATTTTTAAGAAGAGATATAAAGAGAAAGCACGAATTAAAGAAAGTATTAAAAAATACTAATACTCTATTAACGTTAATTTTATAATTAGCTAAACAAACAGAAGAATTAGAATTAAAAATAGATAGAGAACCAAGTTACATAGTAAAGTGTATTATTAGTCAGAAACTATATCAGCTCTAGAGTTGGAAATACAATATACGGAAGGACAAATATATTTCGAAAATCAAAGAATAAAGTTTTATAAGAATAAAAAAATTTGGATACCCTTAGGATATAACAAAATAGCTAATTTAAAAAACTTAGAATATTTAGACTTGAAAATCCATCCAGAAAAGAAATATAGAATATTAAAAGACAATACCGTAATAAAGTGTAATTTTAGTAGTAGTTGAGAGAATATATTACATACTGAAGATAAACAATACAATACTTTAATTGATTTAATAATAAACTTTAGAGAAAAAACCCAAGACAATAATAAAAACATAATAAGAACATTAGAGTTAGTAAAGGCCGGACACATTAAACAAAGAAGGATTTTAGAAAAATTAGAGCAAATTTTAGACTTTATAAAATCACAAGAACTAGAAATAGACAGGAAAATACAACTCTTGAATAATAAATTTACTATAGAAAAAATACCTACTAAAAATGAAATAGAAAAGTTAATCAAGAATATTACACAAAAGCCTAAAGAGTTAGAAACACAAACAACCAGATTAGTAAAAAAAATAACTGAACAGGTAGAAGTACTAAAGGGTGAGATAAGCGCACTTAAAGAAAAGATAGACACAATAAAAGAAATCGCTCTTTCATGAGTGATATACAAGTAAAATTAGATCCAATATATGAAGAAGTATTAAAATCAACATAAAAAATTCAATCCAATCCAGAAGTACTACGTAACTATATTTCTCAAGGAAAAGCTGATCAAATAATAATAAAACAAAATAATACTTTAATAGTATTATTATTAGAGGTTAATAAAAAACTAGATAAAATTATTAAAGAAAAAGAAATAAAGACTGAGATCCCAAAGGTAGACGATTTAATAGAACAATTAAAAAGAGTTGAAATAACACAACACAAAGAAAAATTAAAAATAAGAAAGCCACAAAAATGGACCTTTTTCCAAGTGGGTCAAGAATAACAAATCAAGAAAGATCAAGGATAAGTTTTTCACAAAATAGAATAGGAAACAATATGCTAGCCAGAATTCTAACTAGAAAAAGACAAGAGGAAGATCAAAAATTAGATGAAATAATAGATATAGATAAAGATATATAAATTTTTCAGCAAAATCAATTAAGATTATTAGATCCAAAAATACTATATAATACAGGATATTTCTCGATCAATTCTTAACTATATAGACATTATAGAGAAGAACAATTGTCAGCTATAGGAAATAAAGTTGAGATATTAAACTTAATCAATCCAGAATCAGTAAAGCAAATAAAAAAATATAAAGGAATTTAATGCATATGGGATTAATAGTAATTGGATTAAAAGGATTAACAAGAAAAAATTTAGGAACAAAAGTAGTAATAGTAGTATATGATGACAGATGGTCACATCAGAAGAAATCTATAATAGGTTTAACATAAGTAGATATGACAAATAATGGAGGAATATTTTATATTAGCCCAGATTTTATGATAAATCTAGCAGAATTTGGAAAAAAAATAAAAATAGGAATACAGACTAAAGTATATGAAGAAATGAATAATGGAAATAATCTATTAATATGCGTAGGTTTTATAGGAAAAATGGCAACAAATAGCAATACAAAATTCAAAATTAAAGTAGACGATGTAGTTGAAGTAATGGGAAATAAAGGCATAAAGTTATTAAAACCCTTTAAGATAGACCCAGAAGAATATGCGGGATTAGAATGGAACTTAGAAGATTTTTCAAAACCAAAAGTATTTAAACCAGAATCTCATTTGATATATACAAATTCTAAAGGAGAAACGTCAATAAGGTTTACTGATTATAATTATTCTACTCATAAAGAAACATCTGATAAGATGATGAAAATAAGGTAGAAGAAACTGAATGTATGAATATTGAAATAATACAAGAAGAATTTGAAGTAGATATAGCGTTAGAAGAGGCAAGAAAATTAGTTAAAGAAAACAAAAATAGCACTTTCCAATGCAAAGGATGTAAACTAGGAAAATTAACTTTAAGAAATGTAGAAGAACATTTTAGAAAATGCGAATTAAGAACAGATAATATAGGATATAGAAAAGAAAATAGGTTACAAGAAAAATCGGATAAATTAGATCAAATTTTTTAAGAAATACAAGATAGCTATGAAACAGAAACAGATTCAGTAATAAGCTTAAAAGAATTAATGGAATCAGTTAGTTCTAGCCCAAGCCCATTTCAGAGAACAACATACCAAAGTACAGTAGATACTAGTACGGGAAATGTACCTAGAAGAAGAGTATACAGAATAGATCAGGATACAGAAATGGAAAATGTAAGACCATCAGGAAAAAGGATGCCAATAGAAGAACCTATAAGATTACAAAAGGGAGGAAGTAAAGGTAAAATGTTAAATATAGCAGCCCATGATCCACAAATGTGGAATTCAGTAATAGACCTATGGAAAGGAATAGTAGTAGCAGACTTCATAAAAACCTATAATGACACATATGCAGAAAAAATATATAAATATATGGAAACTTTCTTAGGAGAATCAACAAAGGGTTTATGGGAAGCCTATAAATCAGAATTTCCTCAAGATTTTCAAAATTTAATAGCAATTGGTGCAAATCCTTATAACTTTATAAATAAAATACATAGTCTGATAACATGAGAAGATCCAAATAGTGGATTGGTAGTACTACAAAAGAATGCTTAAATAAAATTAGAAAAATTAAGTATAAGTAGTTTGTTCCATATAAAAAAGTTTTTAAACGATTATTTTTATTATTGTACTATTAGTGGAAATGCTTTTGATCAAGATTTAGGTAAAAAATTATTCAATAAACTACCTGGAGTCTTAGGTAGAGAAATAGAAGAACGATGGTATAAAAGAGAAGGTGTAATACAAAATTCAAATACAAAATGGTCTATAGGGCACAAAGTACAATATATTTTGGAAATATTACAAGAAAAATGTACAAACTTGCAAATACAAAAATAACTAAAACAGAACAATATGAGCTTCTGTAAATCAACAGTATATACAACACAAAGTTATGACAAAAATGAATACAAAAAGAAGAAATATAAAAGATATAAACCCCAATACAATAAAGAATATAATAGAAAAAATTATTATCTTAAAAAGTCATCAGCTAGAAAACCCTATTTAAATAGAAATAGGCATGTTAGAAAATATAGAACAGATAGAAACTATAAAAACAAACTAGAATGTTTTGCTTGTGGGAGTGTAGAACATTTAGCCAACACCTGCCCAAAAAGAAGCAATAGAAAAACAATAAATTCACAGTTAATAGAAGATTTTCAAGATACTCTAATAAATGTAGATGAATATATGTCAAACAACTAAAGTATATATTCTATAGTAAGTGGAGGTGTAGACGAAACCCAAATAGAAGCCTCAGAATCAGAAGAAGAAGAGTTAATAAATGAGATAGGACTAGAAAAACTAGATCTAGAAGAAAATAACTTTGTAAATATATTAGAAGAATGTACCCGTGAGTTTGAAATAAATAAAGGTTTAGATAGCAACCGGTGTTTTAAATGTAAATGGTATCCTAGTAGAAATAGAAGAGCTAAATGTAAATTATGCTATCTAGAAGGATGTATTTCATGTATAGAAAAAGATTTTAAAACAAAAATAAATAAAAAAGAAATTTATCAAGAGACAACTAATTCTATCGTAAATTTAAGAATAATTACATTAGAAAATAGAATAAATGAATTAGAAAAAAGAATACAAAAAATAAAAAAAGAAAAAGAAAAATTAGAAGATATAAGAGGAAATATAACAACTGAAGAAGATAAAGAACTAATGAGTATAGAAAATTATGATGCCTTAAAATGTAATGAAGATAAAAAATTAACTACGATAAAATTTTTAGCAAGAATTAGAATAGAAGACTACGAAATGGAAACATTAGCTCTAGTAGACTCAGGATGCACAAGATGTATAATAAATAAGAGGATAGTTCCACCTAATTTAACAAAAATATTAGACAAGCCAGTAGCAGCCATGCAAATGGATGGAACTCATAAAATCTATAAATATTATATAGATAAATCACAGAGTAGTTTTGTAAGTACATGTTTAGATTTTTACAAATCTAGCTATTAGGTAGATAAAATTTGGGTAAGAGATTTAAATATAAATGTAGATTTTGTATTAGGTTTAAGCTTTATATTACACAATAATGGTAGTTGTTTGCTTAGTAGAGATGGGGTAATATTCTTTAAAAATATTACACAAACACCAGTACAAACAATAGAGACCGCAACTAGGATAATGACAAGATTGAATGAAAACCAGAAAGACCTGCAAGAAAACGAGAAAGAATGTTATAAAAAATGTAAAGATAATAAAACTTGCTGTAGGACTAAAGAACAAACAAAAAATCTAATATTAGAAGAAAACAAAGACAGAGATATAATAGAAAAGGATTATACATTAATAGACATCGAAACAGAATTATACAATTTCAAAACAGGATTACAAAGAATAGGAATAATAAAGAATGAAAAAGATCTAGAGAATATAATAAATTTTTTAGATGAGATAGAAACAATAGGCGAAAAACCTTTAAAGTACTGGAAAAATAATAAAGTAATGTGTAAATTAGACATAATAAACTCAGAATATACAATTAAAACGGCTTTAATAGAAGCTACAAATGAAGACCTTGAAGACTTTAAAACTCAAATTAAAGAACTTATGGACTTAGGTGTAATAGGGAGATCTACTTCTAAACATAGGTTAGCAGCTTTTATGGTTAGAAATCATAGCGAAATAATAAGAGGAAAAGCGAGAATGGTAATAAACTATAAAAGACTCAATGATAACACCAGAACAGATGGATATAAGCTACCTGATAAAACAGAACAAATAAATAGAATACAAGGAAAAAAGATATTTAGTAAATTTAATTGTAAATCAGGATATTGACAAGTAAAAATGCATGAAGAAAGTATCGAATGGACAGAATTTACTTGTCCAGAAGGGCATTTCGAATAGTTTGTAATGCCGTTTGGATTAAAAACAGCTCCACCAATTTTCCAAAGAAAAATGAATAATATATTTGGAGAATATAAAAGGTTTGTGTTAGTATATGTAGATGATATATTAGTATTCAGTAAAGATATTAAAGAACACTTAGGACATCTACAGATAATACTTAGATTATTTGTAGATAATGGAATAATCATTAGTAAAAAGAAAATGAAATTATGTAAAAATTATATAAACTTTATGGGAGTAGTTCTAGGGGATGGGAAAATTAAGCTACAACCCCATATAGCTAAAAAAGTTTTAGAAATGCCAGATAAACTAGAAAATATTAAAGAACTACAAAAGTTTCTAGGAATAGTAAATTATGCAAGAAATTTTATGGAAGACTTGGGAAAAATAGCAGGACCATTATATGCTAAGATGGGATCTACATGACAAAAATATTTTAATACTGAAGATATTAAATTAGTACAAAAAATTAAAGAAAAAATAAAGAATATTCTGGATCTAACTATGCCATTAGAAACTGACTATTTAGTTATAGAAAAAGATGGAAGTTTTGAGGGATGTGGAGCAGTTTTAAAGCAAAACCAAATAAATATAGTGATAAGAATACAGAAAAAATATGTGCATACCAAAGTGGCAAATATAAAGAGAAAGGAAATATGAGCAGTATAGACGCAGAAATTCTAGCAGTAATCTATGGATTAAATAGTTTTAAATTATATATATATATATATATATATATATATATATATATATATATATATATATATATATATATATATATATATATATATATATATATATATATATATATATATATATATATATATATATATATATATATAATATAAACAAGAAGTAATAATTAGAACTGATTGTGAAGCTATTGTCAAATTTCACCAAAAGATAAATTCAAAAAATAGTAGTAGAAGAAGATGGTTAAATTTTATTGATACAATATCAATATACAATTTAGTTTTTGAACATATTAAAGGAAAAGATAATAATTTAGCAGACACTTTAAGTAGGCTAAAAATTATTGTCAATTAATAAGAACATTTTACATGTACAGAATGAGACCAACAGTTCCCAAGACTGAAGACAAGGGACAAGGCGTTCAAGCCTCATCCTCAAACAAATACTTACAGACAGTATTAGGTAACCTTCATTTTAAGCCACAACCCATTATGGAACAAAATAATATAGAAAGAATAAATTTTTGGGAAGCATAATTTAATATTTTTTTCCACAATCGAATATGTCATTTAGAGTTTTACCAGGGTGTCTTATGAATAGACCCCAGAGATGTTTAATTGATAACTTATGGAAAACATATAATAAGAAAGACATTAAATATGTTATAGCAGCTCTTAATGCCTTGGGGCAGTATTTTACAGACAAAAATCAATAAAAAAGGTTTAAATACTACGTGATTGTACATGGTAAGACAAATGGTATTTTTCAAACATGGATAGAAGTATTAGACTCTATTAAAGACATACAAAAACCACTTTTTAAGGGTTTTAATAATTTTACTGAAGCACTAGATTATGCAAGAGGAATACTAGGACCAAATTACTATATTTCCCCTGCACTTAGACAAAACCCAGAAAAGGTCCAATACAAAATCCAAAAAGACACAAAAAAATAATATTTGCGACCACTGCTCATCAATACTGAAACT
This sequence comes from Nicotiana benthamiana, assembly GCA_034376525.1. Lineage (NCBI taxonomy): Eukaryota > Viridiplantae > Streptophyta > Magnoliopsida > Solanales > Solanaceae > Nicotiana > Nicotiana benthamiana. The sequence continues at coordinate 27,821,151 of CM067331.1, read as the reverse complement.
TTCAGAAGGTTGAACCAGAAGAATGAAATCTTAGAGAAAGAAAAAACAAGACTTATGGAGCAGGTAAAAGTTTTAGTACAAAGGGAGCATGCGTTAAAATTTGAAATAACACAATCTCAGATTCAAGTAGTTCTTCAACAAGATACGAGTTCTCCATCCCAAGAAAAAATGGATGAGAAGGGTGTGCATTCCCCAATGAATGCAGAAAAATCCACTGTATCGGATGATGATACAGCTAGTCCAATTCAAATGGTGACTAGTAAAGACAAATCAAATCCGTTTATGGCTGTCACTTGCAAAAAAGTGAAGAAGAAGGCTCATCAAGGCGAAGGCTACCCAGAACGTTAACACACGGAGACATATTAAAGAAAAAGAGTACAATTGTAAAAAAAAAAAAAGAGAAAATAGAAGATGTAATTAAACAGACATTAGAGAATTTCTTTCAGAAAAAGGAAAAACAAGACAAACATATGATAAAAATCCTACTCCCAGTCCAGATAGGTCAAGGTCCAGTCCAGAAAGGTCTCAAAGCTTAGGAAGAGACGATAATGAAGACCAAGAGGATAATGAAGACCACCTGAATTATCAGGATGCTCAAGATCCATATGAAGACTACGATTCAGGGATGAGTTTTGATTCAATAGCACTACATAATTTAAACACATGAAAATAGGGTTATTCTTCAGAAATAATGAATCAAGAAAAAGACAAAGAACAATAATGGTGGAGACAACAAGTAGGGACCAGATGTGACATAAAGAAAGATGTATGTGGAAAACGTAGACGACTAATATGGAATCTCTGCACAAGTCATGTGAAGATGGGGCCTCATGAAGTACCCTACAAGGCTAGAAGACAAAGATTTCTAAAAATATTTGAAGTCCATATTTCAAATCCGCTTCAAAACTCAGCTATAAAAGCAAGACAAATTAGAAGAAAAGATGATCGAGAAAAAAGAAGAAAAACACTCTGAAAAAAGCCTACTCAACCAACTTTCTAAAAAACCCAAAAGACCTTTCCCAAACCACTTTGTAAAATATTTCCTTTATGAATATCCTAGTAGTTCTTCCTCTAAACTTGTAAAATAAATAAAGATTGTATGCTTAGGTGTGATCGTTTTTAAATCTTGAAGTTTCAGCCAACCCATTTCGGGTTTCCCGAAAGGGAAATCCCATCTCTTGTAAACACGTAAGTTACTTATGTTTATCTAAGTTATGTTCTAAGATATTACCCCTATGCCCTTGTTATGATTTCCTTTTATGCTTACGATATTTATTATGTATAGTTTTTGTCATTCTGTAAATGATTAAATATCACTCTTAGTATGTGGTTATCTTTCCAATTTCTTAACAATTTTGATGGATTAACCTGTAAATTCCTAGGAAACAACCGGTTCAGATAAATGAAGTGGTATGTGTGCTTAACCATGGCCAGGGTGAGGTTAAAGAAAAAGGAGTTAAGAATGGAGTTAAATCGATAAAGAATTGGAGAGAAGAGATAAACATAGTAAAAAAAAGGTATGGACGGGGTAATCTTAGTACATAATTATGATTACAGAATAACGTTATAAGTTTACAGAAAAAGAGAGGGAGAGTACCGAGTAGGATTTTTACAACATAAAGGTTAAAAATATTTTTACTACACTGTTAATGTCTGGTAACCATAACAACTACACCCAACCAGAAAGTTTCACTAGAAGCCTTACTTCAAGTCTAGGAGAGTTTATTCTAGACATAGACACAGGATTTTACTCAATAGTAGACTACGCTATACATTTTATTTATATAACAGAAAATCATAGAATTTGCATAGATATATATATAATAAGCAATTATTTCTTATAATCAGAATACTAGAAATTCATTTATCTAGTGTCTCTAGATATTACTGCTTAGACTTAGAAAGAAGACAATAAGTTTTTATTCTAGCTTTATTTTAGAAAGTATAATTTAGACATAATAAATATCTTTTTAGTTTTATTTTAATAATTTAGACATAAAAATCTTGTTAGTTTTATTTTAATAATTTAGAAATAAATATCGTTTTAGTTTTACTATATATATATATATATATATATATATATATATATATATAAATTCCAACAATTGAAGAATTTGAAAAGTATAACATAAGTTTAAAATATAAAAATATTTTTATTTTAGCCTTCCTCGATTTACGTGCATGGTCCGAATATTTTTCCAAAAGGCTTATATGTTTAAAAGTGATAAAAATAAAAATATTTTCTTTCAAAGTTCAATTGAGTTGATCTTGGTCAAAGTTTTGAGAAAACATACCCGGATTTGTGTTAGACGGTCTCGATAGGTCCGTATCATAATTTAGAACTTGGGCTTACGTCCGGAATCGAATTTCGAGGCCCCTAGCTCGAGACATGAATTTTTGTTGAAAATTGAAAGTCTGAAAGTGTAATGGTTTTTAAGAGTTGATTGATGTTTGGTCTTGTTGATACCGGGTCCGTATTTTAGTTCCAGAGTCTGGTACAGGTCTATTATAATATTTTTAACTTGTGTGGGAAATTTGGTAAGAAATTGAGTTAGTTTGACGTGATTCGGACGTCCGGCTGTGAAAATAGAATTTTTAAACTTTTCATGAAAATTCAATTTGATTTCGTGTTCAATTCATAGTTCTAGGTATTATTTTGGCGATCTGATCATGCGAGCAAGTTTGTATGATATTTTAGGACTTGTGTGCATATTTGATTTGGAGCCCCGAGGGCTCGAGTGAGTCTCGGTTTCCTTGAACTTAGAAAACATAACAGTTGTTGCACCTAACCTGCAAACTTTGCATTTGCAAGATCTGGCTCGCAAATGCGAGCCTCGCATTTGCAAAGAGGTTGTCGCAATTGCGAGCCTTGTATTTGCGAAGAGGCCATCATATTGCGAAGTTCAGAATCGTAATTGAGATCATCATAGGTCGCATTTGCAAATGCAGCAGGCTCAGGACACTTCACATTTGCGAAGGAAAGTTCGCATTTGCGGGTTAGCAAGTCGCAAATGCGACACTTTCAACTAATCAAAACTTTAGTTAGACGGGATTTTTCTCTTATTCATCAAATTTTCAAATCCTAGAACCCTAGAGGCAATTTTTTCAAGACCATTTCTTCCCTAAAACGATGGTAAGTGATTCTAACCAATTCTTTTTTAATCTTTCATTACATTTTACAAATCTTTAACCAAAAATCTAGGATTTTCATAGTGGAAATTTTGTATTTGGGTACAATTTGAGATTTTTTAAAAATTGGAACTTATACCTCGAATTGAGATCGAATTTTAAAACAAATTACATAATCGGGCTCGGGGGTGAATAGGTAAATTGATTTTGGTCCGAAATTCGGGTTTTAACCAAATGGGCCCGGGGTTGATTTTTGACTTATTAGGGATATGTTTGGGAAATCTAAATTTATATATTGTAGTTGATTCCATTAGCAATATTTAATGTTATTGAGTTAATTGTGGCAAGATACGAGTGGTTTGAAGGTGAATTCAAGGGGAAAGGCCTCGATAGAGCTTTGAGCTGACCGAGAAGTAAGGTAAGTGTTGTGTCTAACCTTGACTTGAGGGAAATAGGAACCCTCGGACTATATGCTATGTGATTCTCATGTGAGCGGATATATGCAAGGTGACGAGTGCTTATATGCTGCTGAATTATTTGTTTTCTGTGATTTATCGCTTTTCCTTAAGTATTTCCTTTCCTGTCTTAACTGTTATATGCTCTATATGCTTTTCATGGTTAATTGCTACTTGTTAGTCATTATCTTCTCCTGTTCACGATGTTAGTCCTTCCATAGATTCATGACTCCCCCCTATTTGCTTAAATTGATTTACTCGTACCTTTAAATTGTTAATTGCTGGATTGGTCTCGATGTGTAGTATTACTCGTGTAGATTTCTTTATTGTACAAGTTCCCTTTTGGTATTTATTGATCGTAAAGGCTTTGTGGTTGAACTATTGATTTAGTTGTAATTTGAGTATTGGGTACTTATATGGTGGGATCGAGCTGCACGTCGCAGCAGATGCAATAAAAGTGGATTGATATTGTGGAATAAGAGTGAATAGGTTACATACGATAGAATCGGGTTGCACGCTACAACATGCTACAACATGTGGAATACGGATGGATTGATATGGAGAAATAAGGGTGAACGGTGATACTAATATTGATATATGGTGTGATCGGATTGTGCGCCGCGATATATTAATATGCATTATCTCTATGGTTGATGTTATTACATTGGAATAAGGGAGGATTATATGTTTTCCAGTAGGATCGAATTGCGTGCCGCAATAACCTATTTGTTTCCATTTCTTGAGCTGTATTACTTTTTCGGTATTTGTATTTGGACTTTTAAAGATTGGTAATCCTATACGCCGCTAGTTTATTCTTAAGGTTGCGGTAATTACTTTTAGTTGACTTTTATTAATTTTGTTCAGTATTTCTATCATTCTGTCATTATTATATATACCTCGTACATGTTATAGTATAGGTGACCAGCCTTAGCCTTGTCACTAGTTCGTCGAGGATAGGCCCGACATTTACAGTATATGGGGTCGGTTATACTGATACTACACCCTGCACACTGTGCAAATTTTGGAGTCGGTCCTAGAGGCGGTTATTAGCGTGCTCGAAGTGGACGTTAGCGGAGACTTGAGGTACGACTGTTCAGTATAGGGGTGCACAATAAGTCGGGCCCAGCTCGGAACCGGCCCGGGACTACAGGCCAAACGGGCCTAATGAGCCGGTCTCAGTGGGCTGGTCCCAAATGGTGAACTAAGCCTGTAGCGGGCCGGTCAAACCCATTAAGCCCACAAGCCCGGGACCGCTAAGTTTAGGACCGGCAGACGGGCCTAACGGGCCTAAGCAGTCCTGATGGCTATTTTTCTAAAAGATTTTTTTTAATGACCAACGGTCAGATTTTAAAATCTAGCCGTTGGTCATCAAAAAATAGTCATTTGGGACTTTAAAAAATAGCCATTTGGCCCCCAAACTTTGTTTTAGCCCTAAATTTATAATTACACTTTTTTTCAATTCTTAACTGTAAATACCCCCTCATTCTTTCATTTTTACTCACAATTCAATCTCTCTCTAATTTTCTTCTATAATTGCTTACTTTATTATTGTAATTTCGTAAAAAATTATGAAGTTGGTAAACTCGTTCCAACTCTTAAGTTTAATATTATAATTTTATTTTTTGTAGCTTTTATAATTATAATTAATAAGGCATTTTCTTTCAAAAAAATATTATGTGGTAAGGGAAAGCTAAAATTGTTGAATCTAGTCGCCAAGATACTACTCTCCCCCCCCCCCCCCCCCCCCCCCCCGGCCCAGACTTGTTACATGTCCTCCTCCACCTATTATTCTTGATAGTGATTACCCTTGTTTTTAATTTTTCGATAGTCAATTTTGTCATGATGTTGCACTGGGCCAACAATTAAATGAAAAAGTTATAAATACTTTTTATCCTAATGAAAAAATCTTTGAAAATGATGAGGAAAATGATGATTTAGATGAAACACAGCCGGATATAGATGATATACCTACTAGTCCTATTAATAACCCAACCGATGCCCCGCCTGACCCTCTTGTAGTATCTGTTGCTTTTAATAGACAACCTTCTAAACGGCCCGAAACATCTCTTGTTTGGCATTTTTTTACTCAAAAAAGAGAACAAAATAAGGCTAAGTGCAATACTTGTGGGGCTTTGTTGGTTCATAAATTTACTGGAGACCGTAGCGGTACAGGTAGTTTTACTAGACACATAAAGAAACACCCGAGAGATAAAGCTAATTTTTTTCAAATAAAAGCTGCACAAGAGGGGAGAAGTGTAAATACTACGGTTAACCTTAGTACAAGTTCAAATGTAATTCAACCGGGAATTAACACTGTTATCGGTAGCACTTTATATTATGATCCATATAAAGATCGTGAAGAATTGGCAAAAATGGTTACTGTTATGTGTTTACCATATAGTTTTCCTTCTAACCCTCATTTTGTGCATTATATTAGAAGAGTTTTTAATCCTACATATAGAGGATAGCCTCGCGCAACTATAAAGAGCGATATTTACAAAATATAAACATGAATATGAACAATATTTGTGCTATTTATTTACTCATATAGATTATCCATTGCTATTATTACTGATAGCAATTGTAATGCGAAGATAGGTGTTGCTGCTATTTTAACTCCTACAATAAAATTAGGAGGTCCCCATTTTTGGTATTAAAAAATTTATAACGCTTTACCACTTTTAGCTGAGGAATTTTCTACACTTGAAGATGCAAAAGCCCCAGTTAAAATAAATGCTCAAATGATTTATAATGCTTATCAACTTGCTGTAGATCATGCTAGACCAAATGTTCCAACTCCTACTTCGTCTAGTTCACAATCATCTAAAAGAACTGCGGACCTAAAACCCCTTAGTTCTTGGACGAAGTTCAGAGGTTCTCAAGGTGATAATTTTGGTGATAGTTCACAACTAAATAAGATTCAAGTTTATTTGTCGACCGGCCTTGAACGGAGAATCCAGACGGCACCTTTGATCTTTTGGAATGGTGGAAGGACAAACAAAAATAGTATCCTGTTCTTTCAAGGATGGCTCGAGATATTTTAAGTGTCAAGATTCAACAGTAGCATCGGAGAGCGCTTTTAGTCAAGCGAGACTTTAAATTGGTGATCATAGAGCGTCCATGAGGGAGAGCTTGGAAAAATCGGTACTCTTCAAAGATTAGATCCGTTCGGAAAGAAGAAATTTTGGACTTGCAGTATCACAACCGGAAATAGACGAAGCTTATGAAGAAATGCTAGCAGAACTTGCACAGGATACTGCTTCTTCCGGAAGCGGTGATGAACAAGCCTCTTTTCCACCACCACAAACGAAAATTCCTCCGAACCTTGAAGGAATTATGAGATTTGTTAGAAATAATACATAGACTAATATGTAACTTGTATTTTGGCACATCTTTCTTAGTTTTTTTCCTTTTAATGGTGGTATTAGTACCTTGTTATGCTCATTCAATTGGGAAGAGGAAGACTACGAAAGATATTTTCATTCTTTGTTAATGTCGTAATAATAAAAATTATATGACATTCCCTTGAATATTTCTTTGCAATTTATTTTGTGTTTAAATTTGACACACACACACACACACACATATATATATATATATATATATATATATATATATATATATATATATCTAATATATATATAAATAATATATACATACACACACACATATATATACATATATATATCTCTAATAATATATATATATATATATATATATATATATATATATATATATATATATATATATATATATATATATATATATATATATCTATATATATATCTTTCATTCCACTTCCAGTCCCTATGTTAATAGGAGGGGGACTTATTCTTTTTCCAACGGCAACAAAAAGTTTTCGCCGTATGTGGGCTTTTCAGAGTGTTTTATTGTAAGCATAGTCATGGTTTTTTCAATCTACCTGTCTATTCAGCAAATAAATAGCAGTTCTTTTTATCAATATGTATGGTCTTGGATCATCAATAATGATTTTTCTTTAGACTTCGGATACTTGATCGACCCACTTACTTCTATTATGTCAATATTAATCACTAAAGACCGGGCCCGCCAAAGCCCGTGACCATTTGGCCCGTCCCGTTTGGCCCGACCCGTTTGGCCCGTTTAGGCCTGGGCTCGACCCAGAATACACCCCTAGTTCAGTGCCCGCAGCTCTTGGAGTCCCCATCCTCTTTTTATTTAGCTGTGTATTTTTATTCAAACAGTTTTGTATTTATTTTAGTCCCTTGTATATATTACTCTAGAAGCTCGTGCACTTGTGACACCTAGTTCAGGGATTTGTAGCAGATATTTTATGATTTTAACTTCCGCATTTTATATTTGGATTATTGAGTTGAACTAGTTCCTTTTCATTACTCAAATTTAAATTATAACAAAAATTATAGATTGTTCTAACATTAGCTTGCCTAACAAGTGAATTGTTAGGCACCATCACGATCTCGGTCGGTTGTAACATTTATATATCTATATTATATTAAAAAAAAGTAATACCCAAATATTAAGCTAACTGACAAATTAATAAAAAATTATAACAATAAATGTATAATACTAAGTACTTGCTAACTTAATACTAATTAAGAATAAATAAGAAACAAATAATTTGTTTGATTACTATATAATATATATCCTTTATATAAATTTTATTATATTTTTGTATACTACAAAAAATATAAATAACAACTAATATTTATTAAAATTATATAATATATTAAATTATAATTTTATAAAATTAATATTCTTTCGAATTATCCGCCTATCGTGCGAAATCTAACACTAGCCACGAAAGAAACCTAATTAACTTCACCTAACACAAGGCAACTATAGATATATTATCCTAAACCTAACTCCTGAAGCCTTCGGGTTCCATTTTTCATTTAATTTTAGTTCCACTTGTCATTTGAAGCCTAGGAGAATGCAGAGAAGTTAACCAGTGAGAAAAAAGTACTTCGTATGGAAGAAAGCAGGAACAAGTAAGTGAAGACATGTGTAACATTGAAACCACAACTAAGAATAGTAAACATTCACACAAATTTAACCTTGTTCTGTTTATTTATTTAAACTTATGATTAAGAAAAGTTCGTGCAGTTTAACACAAATTTGCCTTCGTTCACCTACTAGTTAAATAGAAAAAAAAAATATTCTTGTAAACATTTTATGTGTTCTTTTACGGATCTTCTATATTTTATTTTACTAACTTCCTGCTAAAATAATTATATGATTAAAGTAATATTCGTTATGGAGTATAAAATTAAGTCTCCCCTTTAACTGCTACAATCTCATGTTACTCTATGCGAAAGTAGTCAATTGATTTTTAACGAGTTAATTCTTTTTAATAATATAATCAATAAATAAAAAGCTTGAAAAACTGCAGGTGGATTTCAGCCCATTTCGAGTTTTAAGTTATTTTTTAGATGTTATGATAAAGGTTTAAAGTTATTCTTTTAGGTGTCCATCCAATTCTGCGATGGGCTTTGGACAATTTGAAACTTGGTAACAAAAAAAAATTAAATTAAAACCTAAATTTTAACAAAGTGAATGGATAATGGCAATAACTGAAGCTTTACTAATTAAATTCATTTGCCCATAGGCATATGTTTAGGGTGGCTTTGTACTCCCATTATAAATTAAAGTTTTTAAAAAAAAAAGATGTAGAGGGACACTAAGTCATTCTTGAAGACTTGCACGTATAGAAACATTCTTAAGTCAGCAGTGGATTTCGGCGTTTAACTAACGTATAATATGCAGACTTCTGAAAGGCAATTTGAAATGCAAATTCAGATATATGGCATTATGTTGGAATAAATCCATCTGAATTTGCATCAGAGTTGAAACCTAAAAGCTGCTGAAGATATACATTCCATTGATATTATCAACATAAGATGATATTTTATCACTGTCTCGTTTTTAGAAACATAAAACATTTGATGAATCGCCTCTATAAACCTAGTTAACCTGTAATCGTGTTGGTTTATTCTTAATTTTCTTATTTTGCATACATTTTCAATTTTTGATTTTCGTATGTATGCGCCGTCAGCTATTAGTCTATTTTATAATTCCTCAATATTCAACTGTATCAGAGATATTTCATTAGGTAGGAATTAAAAAAAGTCTTCACTTTCTTTATCTTTTCATAGCTAAGCATCAATCTAACTTTGAATTCAAAGTCTTTATTGGAAATCAAGACTACATGCTACTGCCAAAGAAATATTGACTATATTAAAATATATTGTGTGTCTCTTTTTATTATTGATAAAATATTCTTTTATTATTGTACAGTCTTATAGTTGGTAGGATTTAATTTCTTCCATTATTGTACAGTCCTATAGTTAGTAGGATTTGATACCTCTTTGTACTCTATATATACTTTTGTGAGCAATACAAGAAAACCAGTTCTCCCAAAACTCTCTACATGGTATCATACGCCAGTGGCTTATCGCCAAAGAAACCCTAATTCTTCCTTACCCGCGCCGCCGCCGCCGCTGCACTAATCGGCAGCCCGCCACCGCTGACCTTCTCGGTATCGCCTCTCTCCGGCGTCTTGCCGCGCCACCGCTGCACTAACCGGCAGCCCTCTCTCTCTCGACGTCGATCAGCGCCTCCTCTGCCTCGCGCTTCATGGCCGCTACGACATCCAACGATCATCTCAAGCAGATTTCCATCAATGCATCGGCTCAGATCCCACTTAAATTGGATTCCACTAATTACCTAGCGTGGAAATTCCAATTTCGAACCCTTCTTACGGGTTACGACCTCCTCGGCTTCTTGGACGGATCGAAGCTGTGCCCACCAGCCACTATCATCGACAAGGAGGTAACTTCCCCCAATCCAGCAAATCCTTACTGGATTCGCCAGGACCATCTTATTCTCAGTGCCATCATCTCGTCGATCACACCGACGATCATCTCCTTTATTGCCGCCGCGGAAACCTCTAAAGAGGCTGGGACATCCTCGCGCGCACATACGACACTGCTTCTCGTGGTCGTATCATGGCTCTCAAACAGCAGCTCCATAATCCGGTAAAAGGTTCCAAATCTGTTACTGATTTATGCACGGTATTCGCATGATTATGGATGAATTATCTCTCCTGGGTGTTACTATTGATTCTGAGGATCTTGTCATTAAGGTTCTAAATGGTCTTGATGATCCGTATATGGAGCTCTCTCATGCTATCCAAGCCCGTGAATCTCCAATCTCTTTTGCTGAATTACATGACAACCTGCTGAGCATGGAGGCTCAGCTTACTGCCCGTGCGCCGGCCACCTCTGCCGCATATGATTTGGCTCCGTCGCCTGCTTTCGTTGTCGGACAGCAGTCCGGCCGTACCCGCTTCGGTGGCCGCGGGCGCGGCCGTAGCAGCCGTGGTTTATCCTCCGGCCGCGGTGGTTACTCCAACAATGGCCAATCTCGTGGGTACAATGGGAAGTGCCAGCTCTGCAGTGAATTTGGCCACTCCGCGCGCCGCTGTCCGTCCTATCCTATTTCGGGCGCAAATCATCCCCCTTACGATGGACCGCTGCCGCGACCAGCATACGCTGCGTCGTCTTATCCGGCTGCTCACACAGTCCATCACTCTCCATCTGATTGGATCCTGGACTCTGGTGCCACTCATCACATAACCAATGATCTTGCCAACATGTCTCTTCACAGTCCTTACACTAGTTTCGATGATGTGGTTATTGGTAACGGTGAAGGTTTAAAAAATTACACATGCTAGCCAACTTTTCAGTTATTCATCTATTTTATTGTCTGGGGGGCTCTCTGTGTTCCACATATTCGTAAAAATTTAATCTCTGTTGCTCAATTATGTCGTCACAATAATGTTAATGTTGTTTTTTCTGATACTGATTTTCAGGTGAAGGATCGTCGCACGTGGGCAACACTCGTCAGCAGCCCACGTAGGAACGACACCTACTACTGGCCGGCGACTTCCCGTCTACCGTCTGCCCTCACGGCACAAAAGCTCCCTGCGTCATTATGGCATTCTCGGTTTTGTCATCCGTCAGCTAAAATCCTACGTCATTTAGTGTCTTCTAGCAGTATAGCGTCCAGTAGTGTGTCTGATTTTGCTTGTGTCTCTTGCAAGCTTCATAAGTGTCATAAGTTACCTTTCTCTGAGTCAAGTTTATCTTCTACTGCTCCGCTGGAGCTTATTTTTTCTGATATATGGACCTCTCCAATTATTTCTAATGAATGATTTAAATATTATGTCATTTTTGTTGACCATTTTTCTAAGTACGTTTGGTTTTTCCCTTTACGCCGTAAATCTGATGTCTTACAAACCTTCCCCACTTTTAAGTCCATTGTCGAAAAATACTTCTCTACTAAAAATGCTACGTTCTAACTCTCAAAAGAAAAGCTAAATATGTAGAGAAATATAATGAATAGGATGTATATGTTGTACAATAGACCTATCTAAGGCTAACCTCACCTAGCTAATTAATGGTAAAGTCATGGATAGAAAGAATGAATGGTACTTTTCCATAACCAAAGATGCATGAACTTATAAGAATAAAGAACATTTTAATGAAGGTTAAGGGAAAATAACATGTATGGATGGGTAATGGAATATTAATTGGCTGTTCATTTCAAGTTCCAAGCACTTCAAAATCCTCAGGATTATGTTATATATGCAAGAAATTGCACGTGAATTTCAGTCACAAAAAGAAAGATGTGGATCTGTACATAGCAATGGTTGTGAATGTGTATATATCCAAACAATAACTTCTCTGCATATATTCATTTTGTGCTCTAAATATTACTTCATTTTTTATGACTATAATAATCAAATTCATTCTATTCACTGAACCATTTTCTCACATATGAACCATCTAAAACTTTCATCACCTCAATAGCTAATTAACGAACTATCGTATTGGTAAATAAAAGTGTTTAACCAGGAAGATTATTGAAACGTTATACAAAATTGGGGACAAAGTTACAATAGTATTTCAACGCTAACAATGTAAATATTGGCCTTAAAAGATGTGAAAGCTACCCAATTATATTACAATTCAATCAGTTAGAAGGATCTGATCATAAAAGAGTTGAGATCCCAATTAGGGGAAAAATATCTTGATGAACATAATTATTCATACACTTGTAGAGTTAGCTTTATTCCTGCAAAAGAATTGGCATCCTCCCAATTAGCATATAACTTGTAGTTCTATATTATATTAAGTATTTCCTCCGTCTAATATTAACGATCGTAATTATTAAAAATAGTTATTTCAAATTATTTATCATTTTAAAAGTTTAAAATAAAATTAATTATATTTTTCTTTTTTACTCTTAGTAATAATTATCCTAGAAGACTCCAAATTAACACCAAATTTATGGATAATTTTAATTAAAAATCAAGAAGTCAACCTTGCTATCTTAAACACTTTAATCATGTTTACACTAATGCAATTAATACTGTAAATACCGAAATTCTTTATAAAGTCTATTCAAACCAAAATTCCGCTAGATACATGACAATAAAAGAATATATACAAAGAAAATGGAGAAGAACGTGAAGCATCCCTTTTTATAGGAAATTTGAGTGTGAAATGTTAAATTTTTAAATGGGAGTAAAGTATCTTTCAAGTTGAATTTTTTGGCTCCAGGATAGTTTTAGTTGGAAAATTTTCAAATCACTCGTTTGAAAATATTTTGAAGGAAAGATGAATTCCATTAATTTCATGCAATATCTGTTGAAAGTCTTAATTTTTTTGATTTTTTAATTTTATTTTAGGTGTCTCTTCATATATTTTATATCGCAAATCAATTATATTTACACCTAGTAAAAATATGAATAATGTTTTCATGGAGATAAAACAAGAAATATTTAATGAAGAAATATTAAATATTAAGACATAATAAGGATAAAGTAGTCAAATTCAATCCTAACTAATTTTTCTTAAAGAATGTACACAAGAAAAATCATGACACACAAAGAGAGTAAAATTTAACTATCAAAGTCATGGAATAAAATATTTGCCACAACTTGTTAAACTACATTAAGAGCGAAAATTATTTACACAATCAGTGAATATAAATAAATTCCAAGCCAAATTATGAAAGAAGAGAATGGAATACTAATAGTTCGGGACAGTCAAGTCATAACTAAACCAGAAATAACTATACCAAGCTCTTTACTTTGGTGTAGAACCTAAAAACCCAAGCTGCTGAGCCAAAACATCCACATCTTCATCTTCTTCTTCAATACCAAGTAAAGTGATATCATCTTCAACATTTTCATCCAACAAATCCTCCCAAAATCCTTCATCAATTGCTTTATTCTCATGAATTTCTAATTCTCCTATATCTTCTTTCTCAATGGTGTAGTCCTCAATACTGATTGTGTTCTCACTTTGTCCTTGCATACTCACAACATGTCTCTCCAATTCAAAATCATCAAATCCATAAATTTCACCATAATATTCTTGAGGTTCTTGCTTTATATTATAATTTCCATCATGCACGCCATGGCCTAATTCTATAACTCCAACATTAATATTACTTGGCCCTTGATCAATTGGCCTCCTTCTCTTCTTCCTAATTTCATCCTCTATTTGTTCTTTCATTCTTTCCTTTTGCTGCATCATCTGCTCCAAAATCCTTGGATTTTGTATTGCTTTAGCCAAGAAACTCATCATTTGTTGCTGTTTTTGTTCTGTCCTTTTAAGCTTTTCTTCCATTGCTTTAATGTGTGATTTAGTAGTCTGCTGCTGTTGTTTAAGCTTCACCAGTTCCATCATCAAAACCTGCTTCTCGCGCCTTAATCGATCAATTTCTCCATCTATTTCAAGCTTTCCCAATTCAATATAAGAGTCTATACCTTGATTTGAAGCTTGGCCAGGATGGAAATTACTTGTCTTTCTCCTCCTAATTGCTTTCAAGAGATGCCTTTGCCCCCTCAAGAAACCTTCATTAGCAAACTCCCATTGGTCTGGATTAACCTTTCTAAATCCCTGCATGATAATTCACATTGATAGTACTCTTCCATTAAGGAGGAAATGAAAGGACCATGAAAAAACCAACAATATTGGGATTTTATTTCAACAATAATATACTATATAAATAAATTTTTATATTATTGTTGATTACCTACCTTATTTTCCAGTTTACAAAATATACTTTCTACGGACAATTTAGCTGTAGTTATCTTTTAGTTGACATGATAGTATAAAAGTTCTTCCATGTATAATAGTTAAACTCATAACAAAATTATCGTGTGCACTCATTAGCTAGTCTGGAAGTTTAGAAGACCTGTAGAAATTATAAAATGTCAAGAAACTAATACAAAAATTTCTACTGAATACACACTAATGAAATGTAGCTGGAAAGAAGGTAATATGAATTGGCTGATATTGTAATGTTAATTACTCATAGGAAACTGAATATTTCATTTTTATTTTTTAACCGAAGATTCACTTCCCTTTCTTAGTGATTGAGCTGCCAATATATATAATTTTCTAAACACTTAAAATGAGCTGTCATTTTAAACAAAAGAAACAAATCTATTGCAACTTGCCAATAAAGGAAGCAAATCTAGTGCAAGTTGCCACTAAAGGAAACAAATCTGGTGCAACTATTTGGGTCAGCATGTACAACTTTTACATTTTTTGCTCCATTCATTATATATACTATTTGAGTTGGTTGGAGAAAATAATGCTTACATAAGTATTGAGCTGCCTGACAAAGCTTGAGAAATTGCTATGCTTGAAATACCTTGGAAGAAGATTCATGGCAAAGGTTTGAGGATCCCAAACAATGAAACTGTTATTACCTCTACTCCAAGAAACAATATCATTAGTGTTTGCATCATCCACAAGTTCATAAGTCTTTGTTAGAAATGGTGGAGGCCCATTCTCATGAAGCCCCTCCATTGGTTGAGGAATCCACATAAAAGAAGAAGCCTCACTAGATCCAGGAACCTCTTCTTTTGTTGGGGCAAAATTAGGATCCATAGTTAAAATCTTGAAAGAACAAGGGACAGAAAAATTAAAAGAATAATAAGCTTTGATAGAGAAAAAAAACAAATGAGGATAATGTATAATGTGTTTTTAAGTTGAGAAGGGAGTGATGCTATAACATATATATCTTTTGAGGTTTGTTGATTTGGAGTGGTTTAAGGAGTTAGGGTTTGCGAGGAAGAGTTGGATGTGAGGAGAATCAAGATTTAGATGGAAAAATGAAGAAAAAGGGATGATAAAAAAAGAATTATTTTCCAAAAAAAAATGGTGGATAAAGAGAGATATAATAGCTCCAAGAACAGTTTGTAAACACAGAAAGATTGGATTTAGATATGGAAGAGAAGGAGAAGGAGATGGAAATATGTTGTAATGGAGGTCAAGAGGGAGGAGAGAGAGAGAGATGGAAAAAGGAGCTGTTAGGTCATAGCTTCATCAATATAGGTTATGAAAATAACAATAGTAGTAGTAGTTTATTATGGAATGGCCCTTAGATATTTTCAGTCTCTCTACTTCTTTTTTCCCCTTTTCCCAATATCCCTCCTCAACTAAACCCTTTAGGAAGGTTTGGTAGGAGAACAGTTCTAAATTCTTCATTAGTTTAGTATGTTTCTTTTTCTGGTAAAAACCAATAAGATCTTTTTCTAATATTTTTAAAATGTCTCAAATTACTTGATATGAAAAATAGGATAACTCCCAGATCTTTTCTTTTTTCTTTCCGCTTCTACTACTGTTATTATAGGTACCTTTTACTTCTTTTTAATAACTATTTGCTTGGCTTTAATGCCGTACATAAAATAAAATAAAGGGGACGATTCTAATCTTGTGTTGATTTTGCCTACTTATTGAATTGCGGCAGGAGAAATGTGGATGTGAAGACCCGCGTTTCAGTGCAATCAAGGCGGTGTATGGATTAAAATCTAATCAAGGGAATCTCGTCTAAGAGAGAGATAAATTAAGAGCCAATTAGGTCAAGGTATACTTAAAAAGCAATATATTAGCCAGTTGAGTAGTTAGGGTCAAGGTCGAACATTCAGATTGGTCCAAATAGCTAGTTTAGTAATAAGATATTTTTAAGAAATATTCTACGGAATATTCTCTACTCTTGTACTTTTTATTTGGTAAGGAATATGCCCCGTATAAATAGGAATAGAGAGAGAAGAAAGAGGTATATAATATTCTATATGATAAACTCTCTTTTGAAAGTTGACTAGGAAGAAAATTACAAATACTGTCTTTACAAAAAGATTCAATTTGTTGTTGGTCCCAAGCTTTCTCACATTCAGATCAAAGAAAGCTTTTTATATTCCTATGCTTGTTTGTCTCGCATCATTGTTAGAGGAAGAATCATCCACTTTATTGAGTATTTGGGTGAATCATTCTTTTTATTTATATTTATTGTCATTTGATATATTTATTGCTTGTCATTACTACCTCACACATCCATAATAATACCATTAAATACCCCTGGGCATTAGCTTTAAGTGTAGTTTTATGTTATTCATATCTACAAATTCCAGATCTAGGATTTATTATGTTTAACTAGAATATACCCATTATCATCTTATTCAAATAGTTTAACAAAAAGATTTAATATTTTTTGGTCAAACTGGCAGCTCCACAGTATTTGTTGCCTAAAGCCAATACTTGATGAGAAGTCTTAAACCCTTTTTAAAGAGAATGACTTGTCCCGTGTAATGTATTATGACTCATGTAAATAGTTTATTTTAGTTTTCAAGGTAATCGAAACGAAATTAGAAGAACGGTTCTCAATTTGAAGCTTGTAATTTGAAAGGTTTGACCAAGAGTTGACTTATTTGTATATGATCTCGGATCGAAATTTTTATAATTTGGTTAGATACGTAAGGTGATTTAAGACTTGGTAGCATAATTGAAATGCATTTTGGAGGTCCGTGGAAGGTTTAGGCTTGAATTGGCGAAATTGAGATTTTGGCGTCTTTTAGTTGATTGGTGAGATTTTTATATAGGGGTCGGAATGGAATTTCAGAAGTTGCAGTAGCTTCCTTGTGACCTTTATGATGTATGTGCAAAATTTCAGGTCATTCAGACATGGTTCGGTCAGGTTTTTTGATCAAAAGCGGAATCTAGCAGTTTTTGGAATTCTTAGGCTTGAATTCGATATGTTTTAATTAATGTGATATTTTTAGAGGTGGTTTGAAGATTGGTACAAGTTTGAATAAGGTTTTGTAATATATCGGTGCCATAAGTTGAGTTCCCGAGGACCTAGGGTGAGTTTCAGATGGTTAAACGGATGAAATTTCATGTTGAAGTGTTGCAGATTTTGCTTCAGGTCTGTTGCAGACCATTTGTTCTATATGATCGCGTATAAGGGATTGCGATCGCATAGGCTTGGTTGAGGGCTGAGGCAGAGTTGCCTTACGCGATCGCTTAGAGTGGGTTGCGATCGGGTAGGTCTGTGTGGTGTGCATTCGCGTTTTCATAAGCTCAGTTGCAATCGCATAGGTTTGGGAGCTAAGGCTTCGCGATATAGCTTGTGTATTGTTACAATCGCATAAGGTTAAATAAGGGAGTCATCATTTTGTGCTTCGCGATCACATGGTTTTATCCGCAATCGCAGTGAAGGAAAATATATAGCTGGGCAGAATGTTTTAAAAGCTCATTTCCACAAATTTGAGGCTAAGTTCCTCTGTTGTTGGTCAGTTTTGAAGCTTTTTGAAGGAGATTAAAGAGGGAGTCAAGGGGAATCAGTTAAAGGTAATATTCTTGGACTTAAAACTCGATTATTTTATGAATTCCACCTAGTAAATCATGGAATCTAAGCCAAAAATTGAGAATTTGGGTTTGAGATTAAGAGACTTTAAATAAGAATTTGAGGGTTCGTTTGGACTCCGATTTTAGTGTTCTTGATATGTATAGACTCGTGAGGAGATAAGGAATCCATTGATGTGAAAACTATTGAATTCTGAGACGTGGGCTCGGGAGCCAGGTTTGAGCAATTTCGGAATTTTTTATATAAATTGGATATTTTTGATTCGGCTTTATTCCCTTATCATATTTTAATGGTTATGTACTGATTGTGACTAGATTTGAAACATCCGGAGGTCGATACATGAGGGAAAAGGCATCACGGGCTAATGTTTGGACGGGATCAAGGTAAGTAATGATTGTAAATATTGTCCTGGGGGTTTAAAACCCTGGATTTCATATCATCGTGCTATTTTGAGGTGGCACATGTTAGAATATACACTTAACGCTAGAGGGGGGGGGGGGGGTAAATAGCGTTTTAATAAAAATCAAGATAAATTTGCGGAATTAAAATTGCAGGAGTAAAGTAAGTACAGTAATTAAAGTAGTAAGGAGAGGACACACCGAATTTATACTGGTTCACCACAACGTGTGGTTAGTCCAGTTTCCCGAGAGACTCTCTCGAGTTTCAACTAACTCCGTTAAGCTTACGGGTGCTTAACAAACCGTTACAAACTGAGAACTTGAATCACACAAGTCTCAACGATGCTTGCTCGAAGATACCGCACTTCAAGACTTCAAGTCAAGGAACTAAACTTTCCTTCTTACAATAACAAGCGATTAGAACTTCCCTTCAAGTGTATGCAAACACTTAGCACTCAAGACAAGGCTCTCTTATAGAGTAGATATGAGTAAAATTAATAGCTCAAGAACACAACAACTTCTTCAAGAATTTGGCTCTCAAAAACTATGAAATAAATATGAAATGATTGAGATGAGAGTATGTAAGCTTATGTAAGAATTATATTCAGTTGTTGTACTTAAAAGAGAGGTTTTGAGGTGTATTTATAGCCCTCAAAGTCCCAAAGACCGTTGCTCAATTGCCAATCACTGATTGCTGATTTGATGCTAGAATAATCGATTATCAAATTTACATAATCGATTATCAGCTTAACGTTCAAAAATCATAAGCTGATTTTATGCTAGAATAATCGATTATCAGATTTACATAATCGATTATCCGCTTAACATTCAAAAATCAGATGCTGATTTTATGCTAGCATAATCGATTATTTTTTCAGCGTTTAAAAACTTCGGCAACGGTAAGTGAATAATCGATTATGCTAAATCTCATAATCGATTATGTAACCTCTCGGTAATTCCAGATTTTAGCTGAAACTCAACATAATCGATTATCACATTTAGATAGTCGATTATCTTGCTGTTCTGTAACTTCCGGTTTTATCTGAAGCTTAACATAATCGATTGTCATGTTTTAGATAATCGATTATCTGACAGTTCTGTCCAGATTTGAAAAGCACGTTTAAAAACCGTTTTGGCTAAAATGAAAACGTTTGAAAATCATTTTGTTTTAAATCAAAGATGCATGGTTTGATGAAAATGATTTTTCGAGAGAAGCCAAGACTTGAATCTATTGTCGGATCAAGATCACAATATAAAACGACTCATGTATATATTCGTTGTTTTTCTTGATCTTGTTCTTGTTTCTTTTGTGCTTGGATTTCGGCTTTGGTCCGCTAGTTAATCATGCGTTGCTTTGCGTCATTCAACACACCTACAAGAGTGAGCACAACTTAGTTTAATGAAAATGAAAGTGTGTTTCAATAATACCCCACGACGTTTTAACATATGTCAATTTTCCATGCGCGTCGGTTTGTCATTTATCAAAACCTACAAAGATGAACACACTTTTAGTTTTAGCGACTTGAGAGCGTATTTCAACAATTTCCCCCTTTTTGATAATGGCAAACCGATATGGGGATATGCATATTAAATAATTGATAATGACAAGCCAAGACAGTTTTAACTCATGCCAAATATATAAATATGTTAATGAGTTCCCCCTCAATTTATGCCAAATGTATTAATGTGCATAGCCCTTTTTCTTCCCCCTTTTGACATTAGCAAAAATAATAAAATTTTATTTAGGTAAAGAAGTATTGAAAATACATAATGTAAGCAAGAGAAAAAAATAGACAAAATATTATTCAAACGATGGGACCGTCGTCATCGTCGGCATCATCATTCGCCTCGGCATTCGGCACTTCTTCCGGAAAGGCAACTTGGGCATAGGGATAGTGGACGTGGTCAAAATACCCATGGAGATCATCAGTCAATCTTTGCACATGACGTTCCGTGCGAGCGACATTCTTATCAATACAAGTCATGGAGGTAGACAAAGAGGCAAGTTGCTCCGAAATTGTTTGGAGGGTAGCAGCGGAAGGGGCCTGAGGATGACGTCTTTGAGTAGGAGGAGGAGCCGGTTGTTCACCGATATTAGGAAATGAAGATTCTTGAATTTCCCAATGTTTTGTTGTCTTTTTGCGAGGACCGACGGTGGTGTCGATATCGGAGGCTTCAAGAAGAGCCATTATGGAAAAGGCATAAGGGAGTGGTCTATCATCCCCGATGACATCATACATGTGGGTCATTACGAACTTGCACCAATTGATGCGAGCCCCGGTGATTATTGCATGCATGAGTTTGGCATCCTCATGAGAGAGAGTGGTATGATTGAATTTTCGGGGTTTGAGAACACTGGTTATGAAATAGAAGATTAAACGATATTCCGGGAGCATGCGCGTAATGGTTGGGCGATGTTGCTCCGGACTTGCAATAAATTCTCCAATGCCAATTTGGTTGAAGAGGAGTTGCTCATCAAATAAAGCTCCTTCTTCCCTAGTGTAGAGTGTGATTTCTTCCCCATTTCGTGGAAGTTTAGTGAGGATTTGCATGTTTTTCTCATTTAAAAGAATTGGAACTCCATTGACACTTGAGACAAGATCACCATCGTCGTCCTTCCGTAGATTGAAATAGAAGGCACGAATTAGAGAAGGGTGAATGTAAGGGGATTGAAGATATATGAAGTCAATAAGTTGGCTTTGCATAAGAATGTTTGCCATTGATGACGGGGCGCTGTTGCCAAGATATCGACCAGTTGAGAAACGAGGAGGAAGGATTTCTCGATTCTCAAATTTTTCGACGTATCGAAGGAGTTCGGCTTCACTGTCGAACCGTAAAAAAGATCCGTCTTTATAGCAGTAAACGGGAGGAGCGACGGAAGAAGAGGCAATATGTTTGCCGGAACGAGCTCGTTTAGAATTCTTGCCCGCCATTTGTATAAAAAATAAAAGCCTTTGCAAGAATTTTTGGAGACTTTTTGAAGAGTGTTAGGAGCTAAGAGTGATGTTGAAGTGAAGAGTTTGAAGGGTGGAAGCACCTATTTATAGAGTGGAAGAAATGAAGGCATTTAATTGAACAAAATCTGCAGATTTACTGTGCCAAACGGTCAGAAAACGGTAACAAATTTGAAAGACTGACCGTTGATAATCGATTTTGGAATCTGATAATCGATTATCTCTATGCAGTTTGAATTACCGAATTACCGATGCAGGGAATAATCGATTATCGTTTTGAGATAGTCGATTATTTCAGGAAGTGCAATAACAGACGGAAAACAGAAACGGTAAAACGTCGATTACGCGTTTGTCGAAAATCGATTATTTTATCTTTGGCTTAAAAACCTGAAACAGAAATGTTAGATAGTCGATTATTGATATTCAGTAATCGATTATTCCTTTCATTTATTAACAGATGGATAAAATAGAACCTCAACATAATCGATTATGTAATGTGGATAATCGATTGTTACATATGGTCGCCCAATTCCTGCAAAACAGAATTGTTAGATAATCGATTGTTGTATTTTAAAAATCGATTATTGCATTTTGTCAGCAAATGTGTAAAAACCGAATCATAAAATAATCGATTATAGTATTTGAGTAATCGATTGTGTAATTTGTCCGCCATTTTCCTGCAAAACAAATACTTATTATAATCGATTTTGTCAGTTTGATAATCGATTACTTTATTTTTCAGCAGAATTTTCGTAAAACAGAAAGAAGTAATAATTGATTATTGAATAGAAAAAAAATCGATCATTCACCAATGCCCGAGAATTCCCCCTGACTTTGGGGCGATACCTGCAAAAAAGAATTAGGCGCCTCCGACGCTCAAGTCAGTAATCGTTCAAAGAAAAATGCAATGCATGAATTAGATCATCATGGAGTCAAGTATTTCGAGTTCACTACGAATGCGGAAAAATGACTCTTTCTCTAAAGGCTTTGTGAAGATGTAGGCCAATTGATATTTGGTTTCAACAAACTCAATCTCAACATCACCTTTGAGAACATAATCTCTTATGAAGTGGTGCCTAATTTCTATGTCTTTCATTCTTGAGTGAAGAACAGGGTTCTTCGTCAAGCTTATGGCGCTAGTATTATCACATCGAAGAGGGATATGATCAATACTAAGACCATAGTCCGTGAGTTGTTACTTCATCCAAAGGATTTGAGCACAACAACTCCCCGCGGCTATATATTCAGCCTCGGTTGTGGATAATGCAACATTTACTTGTTTCTTGCTAAACCAAGAAACTAGAGAGCTACCGAGCAAATGGCAAGTGCCACTAGTGCTCTTGCGGTCCAATTTGCAACCCGCAAAATCGGAATCGGAATAGCCAATAAGTTGGCATGAAGAGCCTTTGGGATACCATAATTGTTAGATAATACGCTTAATGCTAGGGGGGGGGGGGTGAATAGCGTTATAATAAAATTTAGCGTAAACTTGCGGAATTTAAAATTTGCAGGAAATAAATAAGTGCGATAAATAAAAAAGAACACACCGAAGTATTCTGGTTCACCACAACTCGTGGCTAGTCCCGAGAGACTCTCTCGAGATTTCCACTAACTTGTCAAGCTTCCGGGTGCTTAACAAACCTTTACAACTTGAGGACACAAGCCTCAACACCTTTGCTCGGAGATACAACACCCCAAGACTTCAACCAAAGAAAACACAAGTTCCTTCACAACTTGAGGACACAAGCCTCAACTACCTTTGCTCGGAGATACGACACTCCAAGACTTCAACCAAAGGAAACACAAGTTCCTTCACAACTTGAGGACACAAGCCTCAACTACCTTTGCTCGGAGATACAACACTCCAAGACTTCAACCAAGGAAACACAAGTTCCTTCTTACAACAAGAGAATAACAATTCTCTTCAAGTGTACAAAACACTAAGCACTCAAACAAGACACTCCTTAATGAGTAGATATGAGTAAAAGAATACGCTCAAGATCGCAACAACTTTCGACAAGAGTTTGGCTCTCAAAAACTTATGTAATGAATATAAAATGATAAGCAATAGAGTATGCAAGCTTATAGCAATTATATGATCAGTTGTTGTGTGTTGTTGTGTTCAAAACACTGAAATGAAGCTGTATTTATAGTTGAAAAACTTGGCATTACCGTTGCCTAATTGCCAATTAAGAGTTGTTGATTTTACTGTGTGACAATGGATTGTCAAGAAGCCACAATCGATTGTTTGCCAATCGTTCCAAAAATCAATCCCAGATTTTACGCTTAACAATCGATTATCCAAGATCAACAATCGATTATTGGCAACGTTCAAAAAATCATTTCCAGATTTTACGTAAAACAATCGATTATACAAAATCAATAATCGATTATTCAGCAACGTTCAAAAAATCCTTTCCAGATTTTAATTTCAACAATCGATTATACAAAATCAATAATCGATTATTCAGCAACGTTCAAAAAATCCTTTCCAGATTTTAATTTCAACAATCGATTATACAAAATCAATAATCGATTACCTGACGGTATTTGAAAACTTTACGACAACAGTCAGCTTCACAATCGATTATGCAATGTTAACAATCGATTATTTATCAGTCTTGAAAAATCAATTTAGACACTGCCTCGTGACAATCGATTGTTATATACTCACAATCGATTATTTAATAACTTTGAAAAAGTGTGGAAGACACTGCCTCAACACAATCGATTGTCATATGTTCACAATTGATTATTTCGTGACTTTGAAAAATCTAATGGACACTGTCTCTTCACAATCGATTGTCATTAACTTCACAATCGATTATTTTGAGCGTTGAAAAACTTTGATGGACACTGCCTCATCACAATCGATTGTCATTAACTTCACAATCGATTATTTTAAGCGTTGAAAAACTTTGATGGACACTGCCTCATCACAATCGATTGTCATAAGGTTCACAATCGATTGTCATGCAGATTTGAAAAATCTGATGCTTACTGCCTTAACACAATCGATTGTCATTAGTTCACAATCGATTGTCATGCAGTCTTGGCTTAACATAATCGATTATCATAAGTACATAATCGATTATCTTAGTCCAGATTTTAGAGGCATGTTTAAAAATCATTTTGACTAAAGTAAATATGCATGATTTAAAATCACTTAGCATTAAATTAAATATGCATGATTTTGTAAAAAATAATTTTACGAGAGAAGCCATGTCATGAGTCAAGTTGTCGGATCAAGATCACAGTTAAGAACGACTCATGTAAAACTATGAAACTTGGTCTTGAGCTTGAATCTCGTTGTATATCAATTGTGCGCTTGTACTTGAACTTCGTCATATATCAATTTGCGCATCGTTTGTCATTCATCAAAACCTACACATATAAACACACGTTTAGTATAATGCCTTGAGAACGTGTTTCCAACAATAATCCCACATTTATAGTTCCAACAAGGTACTTCATTATCCGTTTTACCGCAGTTAGGTGTGACTCCTTCGGACATGATTGATATCGAGCGCATAAACAAACGCTAAACATAATGTCCGGTCTACTTGCAGTAAGATAAAGAAGGGATCCAATCATACCTCGATACTTCTTTGTGTCTACTTTCTTACCTTTCTCATCTTTGTCAAGATGGTCGGACGTACTCATTGGAGTAGGCATTGCTTTGGCGTTGCTCATTTCAAAACGGTTTAGCAACTCCTTGCAATACTTAGATTGACAAATGAAAGTTCCCTCTTTTATTTGTTTCACTTGCAACCCCAAGAAGAAGTTTAGCTCACCCATCATTGACATTTCGAATTCACTTGTCATTAATTCAGAGAATTCCTTACACAAAGAATTATTAGTAGCACCAAAAATAATATCATCGACATATATTTGAACTAATAAGATGTAATTGTTTTTGTTCTTAATGAAAAGTGTAGTGTCAACTTTCCCCCTATTGAACTCATTGTCCAAAAGAAATTTGCTTAAGCGTTCATACCAAGCTCGGGGAGCTTGTTTAAGATCATAGAGTGCTTTCTTGAGTTTGAAGACATGATCGGGAGATTTAGAGTCTTCAAAACACGGGGGTTGTTCAACATACACTTCCTCTTGAATAAACCCATTGAGGAAGGTACTCTTGACATCCATTTGATATAATATAAAATTCATAGATGAGGCGAAAGCTAGTAATAAACGAATAGCTTCTAAACGTGCTAACAGTGCATAAGTTTCTTCAAAATCAATACCTTCTTCTTGATTATACCCTTTAGCAACAAGTCTAGCTTTGTTTCTAGTTATTACCCGTTTTCATCTAGTTTGTTACGGAACACCCATTTCGTACCAATTATGGTGTGATTATTGGGTCTTGGCACCAATTCCCAAATGTCATTTCGTTTGAATTGGTTAAGCTCCTCTTGCATTGCCAAGGTCCAATGCTCATCCCCGATTGCTTCGGAAATGGTTGAAGGTTCTACTTGAGAAACGAAAGCCATGTGTCCTATAGTGTTCTTAAGAGAGTTTCGAGTACTTACCCCTTGTTCGATGTTGCCGATTACCTTGTCGAGAGGATGGTTTTTGGATGTCCTCCAGGCGTTGGGCAGCATCGTTTCTTCCTCCTGTGGTTGTGTCTCATCCGAGAGTTGTTCCACGACTTCGTCTGGACTTCCTTTGGGCTCTCCTTTTCCTCATTGTCTTGAAGACTGATTTTGTCCAGTGAATCTGCAAGATCATCACAAAAATCCTTTCTCGCCAAGCGAGCATCATTTTCGGAAAACACAACGTGAGGGGACTCCTCGACTGTTAGAGTTCGTTTGTTATAAACTCTATATGCCTTACTACGCAATGAGTATCCAAGAAATATACCTTCATCAGATTTTGCGTCAAATTTTCCTAAGTTATCCTTTACGTTATTATGAACAAAGCACTTACAACCAAAAACTCGAAGATGAGAAAGGTTAGGTTTCCTTCCCTTGTAGAGTTCATAGGGAGTTTTCATGAGTATCGGTCTTATGATAGCTCTGTTCAACACATAGCTTGCGGTACTCACGGCATCCGCCCAAAAGTATTTTGGAATCTTTGCCTCATCGAGCATGGTCCTAGCCATCCCTTCGAGACACCATTTTTTCCGTTCCACCACTCCATTTTGTTGTGGTGTACGTGGAGCAGAGAAAGTATGCTCAATACCGAGTTCGTCACAAAAATCCCCAAAGAGATTTTGATCGAACTCTCCCCCATGATCACTTCTTATGGAAATGATTGTTGTGTTCTTTTCATTTTGAACACGTTTAAGGAAACTTTTAAATACTTGAAAAGCCTCATTTTTGTGAGTAAGAAATAATGTCCATGTAAATCTAGAGTAGTCATCAACAATAACAAATGCATAGTAGCTTCCACCAAGACTTTTAGTTCTAGATGGTCCGAAGAGGTCCATATGTAAAAGTTGTAAAGGTCTTGTAGTTGAAACAACATTTTTCGATTTAAAAGAGGTTTTTACTTGTTTCCCTCGTTGACATGAATCACAAATAGAGTCCTTTTCAAATTTTAGATTTGGAAGACCAACTATAAGATTTTGTGAAACTAATTTATTCAAAAGATTCATATTGATATGAGCTACTCCACGATGCCATAATCACATGTCGTCTTCTTTACTCATAAGGCATTTAGCAAAACTTGATGAAGAACTTCCAAGGTCAACCATATAAATATTGTTAATTCTAATACCATGTAAAATGACCTTATTATCACTACAGCGTATAACTAAGCATTCTTCTGAATCGAACATTACACGATTTCCTTTGTCACATAATTGACTTATGCTCAAAAGATTGTGTTTAAGACCTTTAACTAATAATATTTTATCAATGGAGGAGGGTTTGTCCTTACCAACCGAGCCAATGCCGATTATTTTTCCTTTGTTGTTATCTCCAAAGACTACGTTTCCTCCTTTGGTTGGTCTTAGTTGTAGGAATTTTGATTCATCTCCGGTCATGTGCTTGGAGCATCTGCTATCAAGGTACCAAAGTTCACTTGATGCCCTCAAGCATACCTACAAGGCAAATTAATGAGTTTTTGGTACCCAAGCTGTTTTGGGTCCTTGTGTGTTAGGTGCAAAATAATGGTGTGATTGACATATAGTGAGATGTCTATGTCTAGTGGAACAAACAGGAGCTATATGTCCTATTCTATTGCAATAATGGCAAATGACGTTGGGGTTATGCATTCTTCTAGGATGATAATAGTTAGAGGGTCTAAATTCATTAACTCTATTTGTAGAAGTATAATTTTGATGCACTTTTTGAAACTCTTTTCTAGGTGTTCTAAATTGCCCAACATTTCTTCTAGAGCTTATTCTAGGATGGATAGCAATCCTAGGATTATTATTTCTAGGTTGAATATTTCTAGGTTGCAATTTTTGAAAATCTTTTCTAGGTGTTCTAAATTGCTCTACATTTCTTCTAGTGCTCATTCTAGGATGTATAGTGGTCCTAGGATTATTATTTCTAGGTTGTTTAGGATTGGTCTCAACTTTTTCGTTAGACTCATTTTTGAAACCGATTCCATGTTTAGTAGATTTCAAGTTTACAAGAACCTCATTGAGATTTTTGTGAGAGGAATTGAATTTATTCAAGGTGCCTCTAAGATTTTCTACTTCATCTTTTAGAGATTTGCAAGATGTACAACCTTTGTTTGAACTTTCGGGTTTATTGGCGCTTCTTTTGCCATAAAATTTATTTTCATCTTTTAGCTTCTCATTATCAAGAGTCAATTTCTCCAAATCATTTTCTTTCAAAGAGAGTTGTTTCTTTAATTCTTTTATGGTTTTGGAAGCTCTAATAAATTCACCATATAATTCATCAAAGGTATTTTGTATTTCTTCAAGAGAGAAAAATTTCTTAGAAGAAGTTTCACATACCTCTTCTTGAGTTTCCTCATGTGCCATGAGACATAAGTTTGCAGTTTCATCTTTTTCTCCGTCACTTGATTCATCCCCGGAGTCACCTCCCAAGAAATGTAGGCTCTTTGTTTCTTGGCGAATTTCTTTTCTGTTTTGATATTTGGACAGTTGGATTTGATATGCCCAGCTTCTCCACATCTATAGCATTTGAGTTGTCCTCCTTGCCGCTTTCCTTTATACGCTTTCCGCATGAACTTTTGGAATTTCTTAATCACGAGTCCGAACTCGATATCTTCATCACTTGATTCCTCATTGTTTTGAGGTTGAGTCGTGGATGCTTTGAGTGCAATCCTTCTTTTCCTTTGATCATCCAAAGGGGGTTAAGAATAGTAGATTCATAAGTTTTGAGATTACCTCGAAGCCCGTCTATGGTGACATTTGTGATGCCGATTAATTCTTGAATAGCGTCGGCTTTGGAACGCCATTCCGGAGTGAGGCTTCGTAGAATTTTCCGAACGAGCTCCTTATCCGTGAATGTCTTTTTGAGAGCATGAAGGTCATTTACGATTTTTGAAAATCGCTCAAACATATCATCTATTTTCTCATTCTCCTTCATCTGAAACAAGTCATATTCATGGGTTAGGAAATCAATTTTAGCTTCTCGGACTTGGTCCGTACCTTCGTAAGTGATCTCCAGTTTGTCCCACATTTGCTTGGCCGTGGTGCAACATGAGATTTTTCGATAGTCATCGGGATTTACAGCACAATACATCATGTTAATGGCCTTTGCATTATTTTCCACCTTTTTGATGTCGTCCACATCATATTCGTCTTCCGACTTTGGGACGAGTTCATCTCCAACCTTTTTGGTGGGTAGTTGTTCTCCATTCTTTATAATATTCCACAATTGGAAATTGTTTGATTGGATGAAAATTCTCATCCTCCCCTCCAATAAGTGTAATTGGTGCCATCAAAGAGTGGTGGCCTTGTGAAGCATTGTCCTTCACCTAGTCCTGCATAAACGTTACGAGTAGAAGCCATGGATTGTTTCTCTCAAACTGTTAAGTCTTTCAGAGAGTTAGGCTCTGATACCAATTGTTAGAATATACGCTTAACTCTAGAGGGGGGGGGGGGGGTGAATTGTGTTTTAATAAAAATCAAGATAAATTTGCGGAATTAACATTGGAGGAGTAAAGTAAGTACAGTAATTAAAGTAGTAAGCAGAGGACACACCGAATTTATACTGGTTCACCACAACGTGTGGTTAGTCCAGTTTCCCGAGAGACTCTCTCGAGTTTCAACTAACTCCGTTAAGCTTAGGGGTGCTTAACAAACCGTTACAAACTGAGAACTTGAATCACACAAGTCTCAACGATGCTTGCTCGAAGATACCGCACTTCAAGACTTCAAGTCAAGGAACTAAACTTTCCTTCTTACAACAACAAGGGATTAGAACTTCCCTTCAAGTGTATGCAAACACTTAGCACTCAAGACAAGACTCTCTTATAGAGTAGATATGAGTAAAATTAATACGCTCAAGAACACAACAACTTCTTCAAGAATTTGGCTCTCAAAAACTATGAAATAAATATGAAATGATTGAGATGAGAGTATGTAAGCTTATGTAAGAATTGTATTCAGTTGTTGTACTTAAAAGAGAGGTTTTGAGGTGTATTTATAGCCCTCAAAGTCCCAAAGACCGTTGCTCAATTGCCAATCACTGATTGCTGATTTTATGCTAGACTAATCGATTATCAGATTTACATAATCGATTATCAGCTTAACGTTCAAAAATCAGAAGCTGGTTTTATGCTAGAATAATCGATTATCAGATTTACAAAATCGATTATCACCTTAACGTTCAAAAATCAGACGCTGATTTTATGCTAGCATAATCGATTATTGCCTTGTGCATAATCGATTATTTTTTCAGCGTTTAAAAACTTCGGCAACGGTCAGTGAATAATCGATTATGCTAAATCTTATAATCGATTATGTAACTTCTCGGTAATTCCAGATTTTAGCTGAAACTCAACATAATCGATTATCACATTTAGATAGTCGATTATCTTGCTGTTCTGTAACTTCCGGTTTTAGCTGAAGCTTAACATAATCGATTATTATGTTTTAGATAATTGATTATCTGGCAGTTCTGTCCAGATTTGAAAAACACGTTTAAAAACCGTTTTGGCTAAAATGAAAACGTTTGAAAATCATTTTGTTTTATATCAAAGATGCATGGTTTGATGAAAATGATTTTTCGAGAGAAGCCAAGACTTGAATCTATTATCGTATC
The DNA here is from genome assembly GCA_034376525.1 of Nicotiana benthamiana. NCBI lineage: Eukaryota > Viridiplantae > Streptophyta > Magnoliopsida > Solanales > Solanaceae > Nicotiana > Nicotiana benthamiana. The sequence goes on along the minus strand of CM067331.1, from coordinate 27,790,303 downwards.
AAGATCACAATATAAAACGACTCATGTATATATTCGTTGCTTTTCTTGATCTTGTTCTTGTTTCTTTTGTGCTTGGACTTCGGCTTTGGTCCGCTAGTTAATCATTCGTTGCTTTGCGTCATTCAACACACCTACAAGAGTGAGCACAACTTAGTTTAATGAAAATGAAAGTGCGTTTCAATAATACCCCACGACGTTTTAACATATGTCAATTTTTCATGCGCGTCGGTTTGTCATTTATCAAAACCTACAAAGATGAACACACTTTTAGCTTTAGCGACTTGAGAGCGTGTTTCAACAGCACACACGCTAGATGACGAGCATGGAGTCGTGCTCCGATGAGGACTATGACTTGGTCCGTCCCGTACAACTGTTAAGTCGCATATTTGATTTGAGATCTTATGATTTTCTATATTTTAGAGATTGATATTATATTTTTGGTTGTATGCCACGTTTGGGTCCCTGTGCCGACCTGTTGAGACCCTTAAGGGCATTTTACTATTTTACCTCACTCTATTTTTTTTGAAAGCATATTGTCAGTTATGATTTATCTATTTATTGATTAAACATGGTTTTATCACTTTGATTCTTAAAACCTACAAACTGTTTGGGCTGAGTTGCCTGTTTTACTGATGGTCTGAGTGATTGTGAGGTTGATAAATGAGATAGACTGAGGTTCTGATAGTGAGGTTAATGACAGGAGAGGCTGAGGGCCTTATTGTGAGGTTTCATATTTATGGATCTGGCTGCACGTCGTAGCTCTAGGTATATGTGTGTGTGTGCGCGTGCGCGCGCGCGCGTGTGTGTGTATGTATGTATATGGATCGGGCTGCATACTACAACGATATAGCGGTTGGGCTGTAGGAGCCCCTCCAAGGTCTGCACACCCCTACTGAGCCAGTCGACTATACTTATGGATTAGGCTACACGCCGCAACGATATATGGATCGGGTTACGTGCCGCAACGGTTACTATATGGTACTTAATGAGCGTGAGTGCTAAGCATGAGCGCTGATTGATGAGAGTTGAGTCTCGAGTGACTAAGAGGTTGAGAGGCTTGCCCAAAGGGCCATATACATATATGAGTGATGCTTTTCCCGAGGGACTTGTCTTGATGTAATTCTGTTTTCACTCCTTTTTATACTGAGCCTCTATTAAAAATGTTGAACAAAAGTCTTTAAACAACTTTCATTTAAGCTGGAGCTTTTATGATATATTCGGTATTTATTCACCAATTTATCTTGGTTATTTCCACGTAGATTTTGTGTTAAGAGGTGTCTATGATTCATGTTTTGCCCGAGGGGCTGTTTACGAACTATGTTTTGCTCTAGGGACTGATTATGGTTTTCATCTCTTTTATTATAAATGGTATTGAAACCCTACGGAAACTATTAGAAAGTATTTTCAAATTATTTTTACCAAAAGCTAGATTTTAAATGAGACGATTGACTCGTATTCTGATTTTAAAGCTTGTTGTGCTTATTGAGTTTATCATAAATATGGATTCATCATTTCCTACTGCTCAGTCTTTATTTACTCTTATTACTTACTGGGTTAGAGTACTCACATTATTCCCCGCATCTCGTGTGCAGATTTAGATATTCTGGAACCTGGTAATAGGTGTTGATTGCTCAGATGCGGAGTCATCGAAGTTAGCAAGGTAGCTGCACGACGTTCGCAATACTGCTTCCTTCCTCTCATTTTTATTACTGTACTTAGTATATTTTTGATTGTTTTTGTTGTATTCAGACCTTGGTAGATGCTCATGGCTAATGACGCGACTGATGTCGGGCTCGTGTAATTATTCGCACTTTTCTGTTAAAATTTTATTATGAGATTATTGGTTTATAAACGGATAAAAATAACTTTTATTGGAAAATAGTTGATGCGGGAGTTGTGTCGGCTTATATATATATATATATTATATATACACACACACATACATACATACATACATACATGCATACATACATATAAAAGAACTACCCATTCAAATTATGAAATACTTTCAAGTTAAAGTTTTTTTTGAATTTTAAATTATTAATTAATTATTTAATTTATTTAATTAATAAATATAAATATTTTATAATTATCGATAATAAAAAATATAATAACAGAAAAATTACCCCATTAAAATTATTCATTTCTTTCAAGTTGAATTTTTGAAACTATTTTAACACAAAAAAAAAAACCAAAAATTCAATGGATAGTAGTTTCTTCCTCATATCTATTCATCTATAATTAAAAGTAGAAGAAAAAGCAATCTCATTAAGCAAAGTGGCATAACTATATAGAGCCAATTGGTATTGTTAAGCTAAATAAACTAATTTCCTAACTAAAAAATATTTTCAATTAATTTGTTACTCTATTTGAATTACTAAATATAAACATCTTTTAATTGTCTATAATAAAACTAAAAATGGAAAAAATATTACCCTTTAAAATTATGGAGCACTTTCAAGTTGAAAATTTAAAATTATTTAAAAATAATTAAAAATAAAAAAAACCAAAATTTCAGAGGAGATGGTTGTGTGAATGAGTTAAAAAAATAGTTAGAGCTTGATGGAAAATTGAAGGAACAACTGAATTAGATCTACTAATCATGCAGATACTTGAAGTATTACTCTTTAGAATAAAATATATCACTCTTTGAGTTACAGTAAAATACGTCTAAAAAAAATTAACTATAATCATAAATGCACAATAATATATAAAGAGAGGAAGCTTTAGATAGTGTTGGGCTAATTATACTGTAAATTAATTTAAGAAATAGAATACACTATCAAAATAATACTCAAAAATAATATTGACAATTTTAAATAATAAAATAATTCTAAGAAATAGAACAAAGTACTCTAAGATTTATGACATATATTAAAAGAACTTCTTTATTTAATCTTTGAACTAATTCAACATCATCCATTTAGAAAAATAATACAATAATATTCATATTATAGATCAACATAACAAAAAATAAAAACATTGTAGAACAAAAGTTAAAGTATAAAGAGAATAATAGATATAATGTGATTATATCCTCACATTAAATTTATTTGATAAATTAAGTGAATAAATAATACACAAAAGTATTATTGCTAAATTTAAGTATCGAAATAACTTTGAGAAAGTCATACAAGATAAAGTCAAGTTCAATTTCAAGAGTAATACAGAATTATATTTATTTGTATTATATTAAACTGGTAATTTATTAGTAACTCATACAACAATTTACCAGATTTGTATGCATAGTTCGGTCGTATTTCTAGAAATCTTTTATGTTAAAAGTTGATTAAAGAATATAAATTTGCTATAAAACTTCATTTGAGTTGACTTCGGTCAATTTTTTTGGTAAACACACCCAGATTCATGTTTTGACGGTCCCGATGGGTTCGTGTCGTGATATGAGACTTGGGTGTATGCCTGGAATCGAAATCGAAAGTCCATAGCCCAAGATATCGGACTTTGTCGAAATTTGAAAGTTAAAGGCTTAAGGAAATGAAAATGTTTGACCAAGGTTTGATTTTTTAGATATCAGTACGTATTTTGGTTCTGGAACTCAGTATAGGTCCAACATCTTATTTATGACTTGTATGTTAAATTTGGTGAGAAACGGAGTTGGTTTAACGTAATTCGAACATTCGCTTGAGAAATTAGAAGTTTCAAAATTTTCTTGAAAATTTTATTTGATTTGGTGCTAAATTCGTGGTTATAGGTGTTATTTTGGTGATTCGATCACACGAGTAAGTTCGTATGATGTTTTAAGACTCGTGTGATTGTTTGGTTTGGAGCCCCGAGGGCTGGGGTGAGTTTTGAATAGGCTGCCGAGTAAAATTTAGACTTTGAGATATTAACGGTGTTCTAGTTTTGGTGTTGGCCTCTGATCTCGCATCAGAGTTCGTATTTGCCAGCATGGTATATTCGCATTTGCGAGCTACCCACTGCAAATGCGAAGAGTAGCTGGCCAGGTAGGCGAGAAAAGTTTTGCATTTGCAAAGCGAGTCTTGGGAGGGCATGATCGCAAATGCGATCATTTTTGTCGTAATTACTAAGAGGGATGTTCGCACTTGCGAACAAACCTTTGGATTTGCAAAGGCAGCAGAGGTGTAAAGGACTTCACATTATCGATAGTCTCCTCGCATTTGCGAAGCTCGAGTCGCAAATGCAACATTTGAAGCTGAACAAAACATGACTTGGATAGGATTTTTCTCCCATTATTAATATTTTCAAAATCTAAGGCACAAGTGGCGATTTTTCAAAGATCATTTCTCCCCTAAACCATTGGTAAGAGATTCTAAACTAATTTCTTTCAACCTTTCACTTCAGTTTACAAGATTTCAATGTAAAATCTAAGGTTTTCATTGTGGAATTGGAGATTTTTGGATAGAAAATAGGGATTTGATGTAGACCTTAATTGAGGTCGAATTCCAATACTAATTACATATCCGGGCTTGGGGTTGAATGGGAAATCGGGTTTTGCTCCGATTTTGGGTTTGGACCAATCAAGCTTAGGTGTTAACTTTTGTTGAATTTTTCAAAAAATGGCCTAAATTGAATCCTTTGCTATCATATGTAGTTCCTAACGATTAAATTGAATCGTTTGGTTGGTAATTTACTAGATTTTATTGGTCCGCAAACTTGTGTGAAGGGAAAAGTTGTGGTGGAGCTTTGAGTTTGGCCATTGAAGCGAGGTTAGTGCCGCGGTTAACCTTGACTTGAGGGATTAGGTCTTATTTGACAATTTGCTTCGTGTTTGAATTTTAGACACAACATATAGGTGAGGTGACGAGTTCCTATGTGTTGTTGTCGAGTTATAGCATGTGAGTGGGTCCGATTCTTGTAATTGTTGCTTCTTTGACCATATTATCCGTGTTGAGTCTAGCTACTTGTTACGTTGAGCATATTTATCATGTTTATGGACCTTGTTATTGACTAAGTATTAATTCAAAGTTGAGGTTGGTATTGCAGCACCAAGTGTTGAAGTGAGACTTGTTATTGTCATTTCCATCTCCCTGTATTTATTGTTAATTGTTTTGGTGAGGGAGAGTGCTAATGAACAAAGGGTGATGTCGTACCATGTTTTATATGTGATAATGCACGAAGGGTGATGTCGTGTCATATTGTGAGTGTTAATGCAGGAAAGGTGATGTCGCGCCATATTATGAGAGAGTTAATGCACGAAGGATGATATCGTGCTGTTTCTATTATTTTGTATGGTGAGGTTGAGAGTAAAAGCACGAAAGTTGATACTGTACAGATTCCTTTACCACTTATACTTTTTTTTATCTGTTTAAGGAATATTGATTGATCTAGTTTTTATCACTGTTTTGATTCCTTATCTTGTGATCCTCTCAGCATGTCTCCCTTCAAATATTACTTGTCTTGTTTATTTTATTATGTTTATTTGTATACGTATATTGTTATACTACACAGGTTGTTTGGGCGTGTCTTATCCTAGCCCCGTTACTACTTCGACGAAGTTAGGTTCGACACTTACGAGTACATGGTCGGTTGTACTGATACTACACTCTGCACTTTCTGTGCAGATTTTGGTACTGGTGCGGGCTCATCCCGAGTTTAGCTACTGGGCTTATCTTATCGGAGGCCCAAGGTAGTCATGTGGCATCCGCAGGCTCTGGCGTCCCCTTCTATATGCTCTCTTTATTGTTTCATTGTATAAAAAATATTTGTATTTCCTTCAGACAAATTACTTGTAGTCAAATCTTAGAAGTTCGTGAGTTGTGACTCCAGGTTCTGGATAGTATTATTTAATTAGGCTGTTATGAATTTTGGCACTCTTTTAAAATTTGTGGTTTAAACGTTGTTACTTCACTGAAAGGTTTAATAATTTGATTAATAAACTCTAACATTGGCTTGCCTAGCAAGTGAAATTTTAGGCGACATCATGGTCCCGACAGTAAAGTTTCGGGTCGTGACAAGTTGGTATCAGAGCATTAGGTTGACAGGTCTCACAATTCATGAGCAGGCTTATCTCTCAGAGGCTGCAAAGTTTAGGAACAATGTCACTTGTATTCTTCTCTGTCATGCAATTTTATCCTCTTAGTGAAAATAGAATAGAACTCTTCTACTCTTGTTCCTTCACAGATGGAGAGAACATGTACCACATCTTTAGTTGAGCAGCAGCTAGAGCCTCCAGTTGCAGCTCCTATGAGGGGGTAGAGGCTGAGGCCGAGGCCGTGCCAGAGGAATAAGCAGGGGCACGGCTCAGCTTAGAGCTCGAGCAGCAGCACCAGCAGTAGAGCCTCAGGTAGAGCTTGATGAAGAGACTCCAGCCCAGACCGTTCTAGCAAGACTAGCTCAGGTCTTAGAGTGGTTCATCGCCACCCCGGTACTACAGGATGCATTGGTCCATTTAGTGGCCTCATCAATAGTGTATCACATACCGAAACATTCTTACAGCACCAACCGTCTCTTAGGTTGTAGGAGCACGGACTCCCCCTACTCACACTCGTAGCAGATGGCTTCCCAGTTTCAGACTCCAGCAGCTCAGCCCGTTGGGATAGTTCAGTCGGGTGTTGTGACACATACTGGTGATGGATTAGCTATGTCTTTTGAGGCTTTGTGGAGACTCGATAGGTTTACTAAGCTTTCCCAGTTCGCTTCAGTGGTGCATTTTCAGAGGATCCCCAAGACTATCTAGACAATTTTCATGAGGTGTTACGGAACATGGGCATAGTTCAGACATATGGGGTTGATTTTGTTGTATTCCAGTTATTGCGTTCCGCCAAGAAATGGTGGAGGGACTATATGTTGACCATACTAGTTGGGTCGCCTGCTCTCACTAAGGACCAGTTCTCTCAATTATTTCTTTAGAAGTTCCTTCATGTCACATTGATAAAGGACTATCGGAGGCAGTTTGAGCACCTACATCAAGACTCTATGACTGTCACTCAGTACGAGACACGATTTGTGGATTTGACCTATTATGCTATTCTTCTGCTTCCTACCAAGAGAGAGGATGATGAGGTTTATTGAGGGACATACTCAGTCTATCAGATTGTAGATGGCTAAGGAGACTGGAGTGAGATTTCTTTTCAGACGACAGCCAATGTTGCCACGCGAGTCGAGATGGTTCTAGCTCAAGGGAATGGTAAGAGGTCCTACAAGAGGCCTCGTCACTCTGGTGGATTCAGTGGTGCCTCATCTACAAGTGCAGGCACTTTTAGTAGAGGCCATCTTCCCAGGCAGTTTCATTCAGCACTTCGGGCTTCTCAAGGTGCTTCAGGTGGTCGTGGTCCTCATATGCATTATACCGATCAGCTAGCCTATGGTGCACTACCAGCTCCTATCAGTGCACCTTCGCTTTAGAGTTTTCAGGTGGTTACTCAGGCCGACAGGGCCAGTTCTAGGTTCAATAGTCACAGCAGCCGAGGTCTTGTTATACTTATGGTGATTCAAGGTACGTGGCTAGGTTTTGTCCTCGAGCATCGAGTAGTTCTAAACATCATGGTTCTCATGCCATGGTTCAGGCACCAGGTGCTTAACGTCCCACCCAGCCAGCTAGAGGTAACAGTCAGGTAGCTAGAGGTAAAGGTCGAGGCATTAGACGTGGAGGTCAACCCTCTAGAGGTGGAGGCTAGCTAGACAAGGCCCATCCTCGAGATGTAGTTAGAGTGGTGGGGCACAGCCTGGATGTTATGCTTTTCCAGCTAGGCCTAAGGCTGAGTCATTCGACGCGGTTATCACAGGTATGGTTTCAGTTTGTAGTAGGGATGCCTCAGTTATATTTGATTGAGGTTCTACTTATTCCGTTGCGTCATCCTATTTTGCTTCATATTTGGTTGTGCCTCATGATTTTTTGAGTGCTCCTGTGTATGTGTCCAACCATGTGGGAGATGCTATCATTGTATATCGCATTTATCATTCGTGTGTGGTTACTATTGGGAGTCTTCAGACTGGTGTAGATCTCATATTTTTCGATATGGTCGATTTTGATGTCGTTTTGGGGATGGATGGGCTATCACCTTATCATGCTATATTGGATAGTCATGACAAGTCGATGACCTTAGCTTTGCCGGGGTTGCCTCATTTGGAATGGATAGGGACTCCAGGCCATTCTACCATCATGGTTCTCTCTTATGTGAAGACTCGACATATGGTCGAGAAGGGGTGTCTAGCTTATATGGCTTATGTACGTAACTCTAGTGTGGAGGTTCCTTCTATGGATTCGGTACCGGTCATTTGTTATTTTCCATATTCCTTGCACACCTTCTGGGGATGCCACCCGATAGAGATATCGACTTGTATATTCATTTGGCCCCAGGAACTCAGCCCATTTCCGTTCTGCCATACTGTATGGCCCCGCTAGAGTTGAAAAAATTGAAAGAGCAGTTACAAGATATGTTTGATAAGGGCTTCATTAGACCTAGGGTCTCGCCCTAGGGTGCGCACATTTTATTTTTTAAGAAGAAGGATGTATCGATAAGGACGTGTATAGATTATCGGCGATTGAACAAAGCCACCATCAAGAACAAGTATCTGTTGCTAAGGATTGATGACTTGTTTAATTAGCTTTAGGGTTCCAAGGTGTTATCTAATATTGCTTTGAGGTCTGGCTACAATCAGTTGAGGATTAGGGCATCTGATGTCCCTAAGACAACTTTTTCGACTTGGTATGGGCATTATGAGTTTCTAGTGATGTTTGGGCTGACAAATGCCCTAGAAACTTATGGATTTGATTAGCCGAGTGTTCAAGCCCTATTTAGATTCCTTTTTGATTGTGTTTATTGTTATATCTTGATCTACTCTCGCAGTCCGGAGTAGCATGAGCAGCACATTTGGATCGTTTTTCAAACTCTGAGAGAGAGCCAATTATATGATGTTTTCAAAATACGAGTTTTGGTTGGACTCATTCGCCTTCTTGGGGCACGTTGTATCATCAAATTGGTATTCAGGTGGATCCTAAGTAGATTGAGGAAGTCAGGAACTGGCCTAGACCCACATCGCCTACAGAGATCAAGAGTTTCTTGAGATTGGTGGGTTATTACCGTCGATTTGTGGAGGGGTTCTCATCTATAATAGCCCCGTTGACAAGGTTGACCTAGAAGGGCACTTCATTCAGATGGTCAGAAGAGTGTGAGGCGAGCTTCCAGAAGCTCAAGACTGTTTTGACTACGACACCGGTGTTGGTGTTGCCACACGTTCAGGGCCTTATACAGTATATAGTGGCACATCTTGTATTGGAGTTGGTGCGTTGTTGATGCAGGAGGGCAAGGTGATTACATATGCGACGCGACAACTAAAGGTATACGAGAAAAATTACCATGTTCATGACTTAGAGATGGCATCCATTGTTCACGTGCTAAAGATTTGGAGGCACTATCTTTATGGTGTGTCATGTGAAGTATTCACAGATTATCGGGGTTTGCAGTATTTGTTCAAGCAAAAAGAGCTCAATTTGAGGCAGAGAAGGTGGTTAGAGCTATTAATAGACTATGATATCACCATCTTGTGGCATTCTGGGAAGGCCAACGTGGTGGACGATGCTTTGAGTAGGAAGTCAAAGAGTATGGGTAGCCTTGCGTACATTCCATTCGGTGAGAGATCGCTTGCATTAGATGTTCAGACTTTGGCCACTTAGTTCATGAGGTTCGATATTTCTGAGCCCAACCGTATTTTAGCTTGTACGGTCACTCGGTCTTCATTGTTTGAGCGCATCAGGGAGTGGCAGCACAATGATCCTCATTTTCTTTTCCTTAGGAACACAGTGCAGCGCAGTAATGCCAAGCAGGTAAAGGTTGGAGACAATAGAGTTCTGAGAATGCGGGGTCGTGTTTGTGTGCCTAATATGGATGGACTTTGTGAGTTGATTCCAGAGAAGGCTCACAGTTCCCAGTATTCTATTCATCCAGGGGCCGCCAAGATATATCAGGACTTGTGGCAGTATTATTGGTTGAGGATAATGAAGAAGGATATAGTGGAATATGTGGCTTGGTGTCTAAATTATCAGCAAGTAAAGTACAAGCATCAGAGACCTAGTGGTTTTCTTCAATAGATACAGATTCCTAAATGGAAGTGGGAGAATATCAGTATGGATTTATTTATTGGACTCCCACGGACTCAGAGGAAATACGATGTAGTTTGGGTTATTGTGAATAGAGACCAAGTCAGCCCATTTCATTACTATCATAGTTACCTATTCTTCATAGCGATTGACAAAAATTTATATCCGCGAGATTGTTCTTCTTCACGGTGTGCCCGTGTTTATCATTTTTGATCGAGGTACGCAGTTCACCTTGTACTAATAAAGGGAAGTACAACATGAGTTGGGCATGCGGGTTGAGCTGAGCACATCATTTTATCCTCAGACGGGCGGACAGTCCACGTGCACTATTGAGATAGTAGAGGATATGCTCTACGCTTGTATTATTGACTTCGAAGGCTCTTAGGAACAGTTCTTGCCTCTAGCAGAGTTTACCTGTAACAACAGTTATCAGTCGAGCATCCTGATGGATCCATGAAAGGCATTATATGGTATACGGTGTCGATCGCCGATTGGATGGTACTAGTCGGAAGAGGCTTGGTTGTTGGTACAAATTTGAAACAGGATGCCTTGGATAAGGTTAAGATCATCCAGGATAGACTTCGCACGGCTTAGTCTAAGAAAAAATGTTTTGCTAATCGTAAGGTTGCAATGTTGCATTCATCGTCGGAGAGAGAGTGTTGCTCTGTGTATCACCCATGAAGGGTATCATGACGTTTGGAAAGAAGGGCAAGTTGAGCCCTATGTATATCGAGCCTTTGAGATTCTTGAGCAAGTGGGGGAGATGGCTTACAGGCTTGTGTTGCCACCATGTTTATCACTAATACATCCAGTGTTCCATGTGTCCATACTTCAGAAGTATCACGTCGGTCCATCCCACGTATTAGATTTAAGCACTGGCTAGCTAAACAAAGACTTGACCTACAAGGAGGAGCTAGCAGGTACTATAGACCGGCAGGTTTGTTAATTAAGATCGAAAGTTATCCATCCATTCGAGTGCAGTGGAGAGGTCTGCCCGTTGAGGCAGCTATATGGAAGTCCGAGTTATACATGCGGAGTAGATATCTACACCTTTTTAGCAGCCCAGGTACTTTTTCTCTATTTGTTCGAGGACAAACAGTTGTTTTAGAGGTGGAGAATGTGATGACTGCAAAGGTCATCTTGTATTTTAGAACTCAATTCTACACTTTCAAGCCTTAAAATATCATTTTTACCCTCTTCGATTTACATGCACAGTCCATGCGTGTTTCGAAAAGATTTTATCTTACAGGTTGATAAAAAATAAGAAATTAACTTCAGTCAAAATTTTTGGTAAACAAACTCGGATTCATGTTTTGATAGTCTTAATGGGTCCGTGTTGTTATATAAGACTTGGTCTTATGCCTAAAATCAAAATCGAACATCCATAGTCCGAGATATTGGACTTTGTTGAAATTTGAAAGTTGATCGCACAAGCAAGTTTGTATGATATGTTAAGACTCGTGTACATGTTTGGTTTGGAGCCCCCAGGACTCCAGTGAGTTTTGGATAGGCTACGGAGTGAAAGTTGGACTTTGAGATATTGCTGGTGTTCCAGTTATGACATTGGCCTCTAATCTCGTATTTGTGAGATTAGAGTTCACATTAGCGACATGACAGCTTTGCAATTGTGAGCTACTCATCACAAATGTGAAGAGTAGTTGGGCCAGGCAGTCCTTGCAATTGCTGCAATTGCGAGAAAAGCTTCGCACTTGCGAAGTGAGTCTAGGGAGGGCATTATCGCAAATGGGATCATTCCAGTCACCATTACAAAGTGGGATGTTCGCATTTGCGAACGAAGCAGAGGTGCAAAGGACTTCGCATTTGCGATAGTCCCCTTGCATTTGCGAGCTTCGTATTTTCTAAGCTTAGGTCCCAAATGCGGCATCTGCAACAGAACAAAACTTGACGTGGATGGGTTTTACTCCATTCTTCAAATTTTCAAAACCTAAAACACAAGAGACATTTTTCCAAAGACCATATCTCCCTCAAACCATTCGTAGGTGATTCTAAACTAGTTTCTTTCAACCATTTCACTTTATTTTACAAGAATTTAACATAAAATCTAAGGTTTTCAAGGTGGAATTGGGGATTATTGGGTAGAAACTGTGGATTTCAAAATTCAGGGATTTAGACATCAAATTGAGGTCGGATTCCAAAACCAATTATATATTTGGGCTCAGGGGTGAATGGGTAATCGGGTTTTTATACAAATTTCAGATTTGGATGAAGCGAGCCCTAGTGTTGACTTTTGTTAACTTTTTCAAAAATGGCCTAAATTGAATCCTTTACTATCGTGGGTATTTCCTAAGGCTTAAATCGAATTGTTTGGTTCGTAATTTGCTAGATTCTATTGGTCTTGAGGCTTGTGTGAAGGGAAATACTATGGTTGAGCTTTCAGTTCGGCCGTTCGAGCAAGGAAGTGTTGTGGTTATCCTTGATTGAGGGATTAGTTCTTATTTGACTATTTTCTACGTCTTTGGATGTTAGGGTACAATGTATAGGTGGAGTGATGAGCACCTATGCATTTTTGTCGAGTTATAGCATGCGAGTGGGTTTGACTGTTGTAATTGTTGCTTTTTTGATCATATTATCCATGTTTATACTTGCTACATTTTATGTTGAGAATTTCTTATCATTTTATGGACCTTGGTATTGATTGAGTATTGATTCAAAGTTGAGGTTGGTATTGTGGCACCAAGTGTCATAGTGAGACTTGTTATTGTCATTTCTATCTTAATGTATATATTGTTCATTGTTTTGGTGAGGAAGAGTGTTAATGCACGAAGGGTGATGCCGTGCCATGTTTTATGAGTGATAAGGCACAAAGGGTGTCGTCGTGCCATATTGTGAGTATTAGTGCACGAAGGGTGATATAGTGCCATGTTATGAGGGAGTTAATGCACAAAGGGTGATGTCCTGTCATTTCTGTTGTTTCATATGGTGAGGCTGAGAGTAAAAGCATCAAAGGTGATTTCGTGTCGATTTCTTTACCACTTATACTTGTTTCTATCTGTTTAAGGCATATTGGTTGATCAAGTTTTTATCACTACTTTGAGTCCTTATCTTGTGATCCCCTCAGCATGTCCCCCTCCCAATATTTCTTGTCTTGCTTCTTTTATTACTATTATTGTTATATATATTTTTTTATACTGCACAATTTGTTTGTGGGTGCCTTTCCTAGTCTCGTCACTACTTTGACGAGGTTAAGTTTGACACTTACCAGTATATGGGGTAGGTTGTGCTGACACTACACTCTGCACTTTCTGTGCAGATTTTGATACTGGTTCGTGTTGATCCTGAGTTTAGTTGCTGGCTTCATCTGAGCGGAGACCCAAGGTTGTCCTATTGGAATCTTGGGCCCTGGTGTCCCCTTATATACATTCTCTTTACTGTTTCATTGTATCAAAAATAGTTGTATTTCCTTCAAACAAATTACTTGTAGTTAAATCATAGAAGTTCGTGAATTGTGACTCCAGATTCTGGGTAGTATTATGCAATAAGGTTGTTATGAATTTTTGCACTCGCCTTTTGAATCAAACAAAGTAAGTAGTAGGGGCTTCATAGCAACTTTCATTCTAAAGGAAAGCGAAGAACCAACCTTTAGTCAATAGGAGCCCTACTTCTTTGAAAGGTGAAAGAGTAAGAAGCTAGACCGACTTGCTCTTAAATAAAAAGCAGCAAGAGCAAGTAAGTAGGCTTTTCTTCGCAAGTGGACACCCACCACTTTTCACCGGTTAGAGAGGCCCTCTTTAATACATTAAGAAAAGATGTTCACAGGGGCCAGAAAGACTCGGTCATAGGAATTTAGTTCAAAATTTTTATGGTTCAATCGTTGTTAGTTCACTGAAAGTTTTAATAATTTGAATAATGAACTTTAATGTTGGCTTGCCTATCAAGTAAAATATTAGGCGTCATCTCGATCTCGATGGTGGAAATTTCGGGCCGTGACATAGACATACATATATACATAATTAAAATCGTAATAAACAAATAGTTATAAAGGAAGAATACCAAATAATAAAAAAGTAAAAACAAAAATGATAGCATAGAATGTATATACTAATTAAATTTTCATTTAGAAAATTAAGTGAATAAATAGAACTCTTAATTACATAATGAAAAACTAAAAGATACTATTATCATATTATATATATATATATATATAACTATATATATATATATATATATATATATATATATATATATATATATATATATATATATATCACAAAAGCTAATACCTATTAAAATATTGGTTGGTTTTTTATAAATTAATAAAATGCTTATCTCTTTATAGTTATGATGAATTCAAAATAATAAATTCGTAAAAACTTACAATAGTTTAATTTTCAGTAAACTACAAAATGAGAAAACTAATCAAATATTACAATAAAAAAGAAAGTATGAAAAGATGGGATAAAGATAATTTTAATGATATTTATATTTTGAGTTGATTAAAACTAAAAAATAAATAACTCAAGATGCAGTTTTCCAAAGAGCTTTTCTTCCTTAAATCATAGGAAAGTGATTTTAAACTAGTTTCTTTCAATATTTCACTATATTTTACAAGATTTTAACCTAAAATTTAAGGTTTTCATGGTGAAATTGGAGAGTTTTGGGTAGAAACAAGGGATTTGATAAATTGGGGATTTAGATATCAATTAAGACTGAATTCCAAAACCAATAACATATTAGGGCTCGGGGGTAAATGAGTAATCATGTTTTGGTCCAAATTCGGGTTTGGACCAAGCCAGTTCGGGCATTGACTTTTGTTTACTTTTTTCAAATATGGCCTAATTGAATTTCTTGCAATCGTGGGTAACTCCTAAAGATTAAATTGAATAGTTTTGTTGGTAATTTGCTAGATTCTATTAGTCCAGAGGTTTGAAGGAAAAAATTATGGTTGAGCTTTGAGTTTAGCCGTTAGAGAGAGGTAAGTATCGTGGATAACTTTACTTAAGGTATTAGGTATTATTTGCTTATTTACTATATGTTTGAATTTCAGATACAACGTATAGGTAAAGTGACGAACACCTATGTGATGTTGTTAAGTTATAGCGTGCGAGTGAGTTTTATTCATGAAATTGTAGCTTTCCATGATTGTATTACCCATGCTTAGACTAGTTTATCGTTATGTCGATCGTTATTATCATATTTACGGATTTTGGTATTGAATATGTATTGATTTAAAGTTGAGGTTGGTATTTTGGAAACCAATTGTTGACATAAGAGTTGTCCTTGATATTTCCATCTCCCTGTTATTATTGTTCTTTGTTTTGGTGAGGGAGAGTGTATAGCACGAAGGCTGATGCCGTGCCGTTTCTATTAATTATCTGGTAAGGTTGAGAGTAAAGTACGAAGGGCTATGTCGTGCCGTTTCTATTGATTATCTGGTGAGGGTGAGAGTAAAAGCACGAAGGGTGATGTCGTACATTTTTCTTTACTATGTTTACTTATTATTATTGGTTCAAGGTATATTAGCTAATCAAGTTTCTTTACTGCTGTGATTCTCTATCTTGTAATCCTCTCAGCATGTCCCGCTCCCAATATTATCTGTTTATCTCTTGCTTGTCGTTATTTTGTACATATACTATTAAATTGCACAGGGTTATTACGTATGTATCTTGTCTTAGTCTCGTCTTTACTTCGACGAGGTTAGGCTCGACACTTACTAATACATTGGGTCGGTTGTACTGATATCGTACTCTATACTTCATGTGCAGATTTTGGTGACGGTGCGAGCTGATCTTCAGACTAGCTGCTGACTTTATTCCACAAAAGACCCAAGGTAGATGTGCCGGTGTCCACAAACCCTGGAGTCCCTGTCTAGCTGTTTCAGTTTACTATTCTTCTAATTCAAAAGCAGTTGTACTTTCTTTCAGCCAGCTACTTGTAATTAATCTTAGAAGTTCGTAAATTACGATACCAAATTATGAATAGTTATGTATAAATGTTAAGGTTGTTATAGATTTTCGTACATTTATAACTTGTTATGGCTTAAGTATTGCTAATCATTAAAAGATTTAAGCATTTAACTTAATAGTTTCTAATGTTCGCTTGTCTAACAATTAAAATATTAAGTATCATCATGATCCTTACGGCAAAAATTTTGGATCGTGATATTTACCGACATGTTCAATTGCAAAAGGGAAGCTAGGAGCCTAGGACGCAAGTGCTTGATTGAAAGTTTGTATTCTTTATTTATGTTATTTTTAGTAAAACAATTACGTTGGTTGTCAATCTATATTTTCGTTCTCCTCCTTTATTTTGGTCTTAGACACGCTATATATAGATTAGGAAAATAGTTATGATTATTCCTAGCTAAATATATAACAAAATAATTAAATGAATATTCTTCTATATTAGGAAAATAATTTAATTATAATTTTAATTAATATAAACTTTATTTTTATAGAGTAAAAAAATTAATGATATTTAATGCCGTTCGCGCTTTAGTATATTTAATATAATAATATTACGATAGACAAGGTGAGAAGTTCTTGGAGGGAAGGATGCCGGTGGTCTATTTGGAAACAGCCTCTCTACCCAAGGGTAGGGATAAGGTCTGCGTACATACTACCCTCCCCAGACCCCATTAAGTGGGATTATACTGGGTTGTTGTTGTTGTTGTTGTAATATTAGGATAGACAGGTCAAACCAATATTTGAAATTCTACGTTCAATTAAAGTGTTTCACCTAAAACAAGATGGAGGGATTATCAGGAAGTCTATGACACATGCAATTTTATTATCCTTAATATCCAAATATTACTTGTTTAAAATTATAGCATTCAACAGTTCTTGACATAACATGAACAAATTGCATCTGTTTAATGATTTTGCATACAAAATCGTATTTCCAAAGATTTCTTCTTTACATGCTTAGCCTATGAATTTGCCTTATAATTTATAAGGCAAATTCCTTGACTGAAAATTAATTTCTTCCTTGTTTGGCTCCATCTCCACCTCCCGTAGGCCACATGTCAATGGATATACAAAGATGTAACACACACCATATTTAAAGACAAAGGGATTCTAGATTAAGTGAAGATTCATTTAACCAATCTAATTTACTTGATATTAAACTGTGTACGTTGTAATAGTTGTAACTGCATCAAACACTGCCGAGAATTTCTGCTTCCATCCAAAATAATTTCGAAGAAAAAGAAAATCTGACTTTTATTTTCCACATAAAGGAAACTGTATACGGTAGAATTGGATGGTTCAATTTTCGATCATTACGTTACCTTATAACCACGTTCCGAAGGTTCGAGGCTATGTTCGAGATTCACATCCGAGGGGTTACCGACATCTAATCACGGGGCAGTGCCAATCGATAGTCATAGTAAAAAAGTGGGAAGTTCCCAAAGCGCGTGACTAGAGCTGACAAAGTCTAGTAGGCTAGTCCAAACCGATATCATAGCATTAAATGGTTGTACCGGCCCCATATCTTTGTAATAAATGCATTTGTACTATATTGGGATTCCCGCTGATATATAAAGGGAATTCTTACCATTTTGTGAAGGATCTGATACTCAATATTGAATATACAAGAACATTCTCTCTGCTCTCTAATTTAACATATTATCTAGATCTTATTACTAACTTTATTGCTTATATCTATTGTGTTCTATTTATTGTTCTTCATTTATTGCTCATTATTGATCATAAAGAGCCGATATCGCATATCTCATAATTGTTAGTCCTCCCTCGATCGCATCGAGCCGAGTATCTATTCAACCTCGAGGCTTGTATATGCTAGCTCGAGGCCCCGACTTCCAACCATTCGGTTTGGTTATTACATTATTTATAGGCTGTTATCTTATTTCATAATCTTTAACATAGCATCAATTGCCTAACAACTAGCATAAAAATAGATCACATATTTCTAGAACCATAAAATCAAATCTAATTGTAATTACCGTTATTAAAGTAAACAATTTGGCGCCCACTATGGGGCTAATATTAATAGTGATTATTTTATTGTTGGTTCACTCCATAACGCAAGTTACTCTTCATACTTTTGCTTGTCCAAGATCTTTGATTTCAGGTCTTTCACGATCCGAATTTTCCACCTTCGAAAGTCGTGATGGCCCTACTAATGAAAGCTAGGCAAGCCAACTGTTTGAACAAATTACATTTCTTTCTTTTTTTAATTCTTTAATAAATGTGAATCAATAGGTTAATAATAGCGAAAATTGAAACAAGCAAAAGAAATAATAAAATTATTTAAATGTCTATCCAACACAACATCTGAAGCAAAATCTACCTAGAATTGGTGTCACACTTCATAGATAGTCTAGATTGACGCCTGCAGGACTACCTCAGAATCTCCGACTGGACTAAAGGCAGCCGCCCAAGCTAAGGTCTGAATGCTGCTGCTCGGGATTTGCACACAGCGCAGAGTATAGTATCAGCACAACCGACCCAATGTGCTAGTAAGTATCTAGTCTAATCTCGAGGAAGTAGTGACGAGGCTAGGACTATACTACCAAATAACCTGTGCAGTTAAACAATATCTCAATTATCAGCAAGAATCAGGAATCAAACAAGTGTATGGTATCACCCTTCGTTCTTTTACTCTCGTCCTCACCAAAAGAATTAATGTAAATTGCACGGCATCACCCTTAGTGCTTTTACTTTTGTTCTCACCATGTAGTCAATATAATCGGCACGGAATTGTACATTGTGTGGCACAGAATCACCCTTCATGCTTTACACTCTTCCTCACAAATGTCATACACGGCATCACCTTCGTGCTTTAACACTCTTTCTCACCAAATCAATACACCAACATCACTTTTCCTGTTTTAACACTCTTCATCGCCAAAACAACAACCACAAGCAATAGGAGCAAGGAAATAAATGAAATCACAATAAGATCCCGGAAAGGGAACAATAATGCAACAATCAAATCCTGGCAAGGGAATAATATCAAAAGCATCAACACCCCGGCAAGGGGGATAACATTAACACAACAACATCCCGACAAGGAAGACAATATAATAATTCTCTTCTCTTTTTCACTTTTACTTCACAACTTGAGTCAATGCTCCATAGGGTTCGATTTACAATTATACTTCCATAATTCATTATACAACTTGAGCCAATGCTCTATAATACTCAAATACCATATTTACTCCCACAACATTTACTCAACAATCGAAATCATCACAAAAGGGCATGAATAATACAAATGGAATCATAATAATCATAATGTAAGACTCACAGGTATGCTTGACTCCAACGTATAGATACTCATTATCATGCCTATACTTCATACTCAACAAATAACATATAGCAAATAGGACTCGACTCCTAATCCCTCAAGCTAAGGTTAGATCAAACATTTACCTCGATGCCATGAACATAATTCAAACCTCAAATATCATTTTACCTCTTGATTCTACAACCAATTCGCTCGTATCTAGCCACAAGTTACTTAATTACATCAATAAATGATAAATGACTCAATTCCAATGCATGAAAATAGGTTTTCTAGAGTTTTCCCCAAAAGGTCAAAAATTAGCCCTAGGCCCTCATGGTAAAAACTCAAGGTTCGAACCAAAACCCGATTACACATTCCCCCACGAACCCAAATACATAAGGTTTTTTAAATCGGACCTCAAAATCGAGGTCTAATGCCCAAAATTTTAAAATATCCGTTCTACCCAAAACACCCAATGTTGCATCCCATGTTTTTGTACGTGAGAGTACGTTGTAAGCCAATTGATGTAAGCTCAGAAATGAGATCATTTTTGAAAGTACATGATGTAAGTTAAATCTTGTTATCTTGTAGGTTACACATCTTTAAGATCATAAATAATAAGTACCAAAAGGGTTGGAAAGCTTAGACGCTAAAAAACAAAAGAAATAAGTTTCGTCGAAAGTCGACATGTTTGGAATGTTATATCATGTACTTTAGGGTGATACTAGGGTTCCTAAAATGATAAGGAGGTTATTCTATGAGTTGTTTTAGTCGTATGATATTCATTTTCTATATTTTGAAGGTAAGCAAGTTGTGGAACAAGAGTTGGCAAAGGTCATCTCAAGTTACAATCATAAATTTGCTGAAATTTAGGTCAAATGTAGATGAAATTTTCGCCCAATATACTTGGAATCAAGGGATGCTCTACATAGAAAATTTAATATCTACGAGTCTAGTTTCTAACACATTAAACCGTTCATCCATACGATATCGGAGAGAGAGATATTCGTATTTTCGGGAGACCGCGCAAGCAACTCCCAATGGGACCCACTTAGGCGGTGGTTGACCTACTTCATTTTGTAAACGTTTTGGACGCCTATTTTTGCTCATTATTCAACTAAAATTCGTCTCCAAACTTCTTATAACCCTTATAAATAGATACCACAACGTTTTGAAGTGATTTCAAAGTGATTACACCATATTTCAACATCAAAACCTAGTCCTAGTGAAGAACAACACCTCTTTGAGGTTGTGTTGTCATTGAGGATTGTTGTGGGCTGTACTTGGATTAAATTCCAATTTTTTGCAGCTTTCTATGGTGAGTATAACATGCATACTAATTGTTCTTAAGCTTTCTTGTATGTTGGTTAAGTTGTTAAGATGATAAACTACAAGATAATACTT
This sequence comes from Nicotiana benthamiana, assembly GCA_034376525.1. Classification (NCBI taxonomy): domain Eukaryota; kingdom Viridiplantae; phylum Streptophyta; class Magnoliopsida; order Solanales; family Solanaceae; genus Nicotiana; species Nicotiana benthamiana. The sequence continues at coordinate 27,769,671 of CM067331.1, read as the reverse complement.
GGATTAGCTTGAGTCACTTCTATGGTGTTGTATTACCATTTAGGGTTATTGTAAGCTTAATATAACTTGGATTTTGACTTTAAGTTACTATAGGAGGTAGGTATATTGTGTTCTTGCATGTTCCTAGGGTTATATTGATGTTTATTAAGTTAAATGGATGGAGTAGACATGAACTAGTGAATAAAGTTACTAATTAAAGTTAGTTGGAGTTGCAGATTGTTTCCTTTGCTATAAATATATGGTATAAGGATGGAATCATTGATGAATGACTTCATTATCAAGTTAATGAAACTTGTAAGTTAATGTATGAAGTTTATAAGGGATATATGGGTTATATGGATTCCAATTGGAGCTCGTCGTTCGTCATGAAGTAATTGTGGCTTGTTGTTATTATTTGGTGTCTTGTTATTGACATTTATATGGTGATGGACTTCTCTGGTTGTTGATGTCGGTATATGGAATTGGTGGAGGCCCTTGTTACAAGTGAGATGCTGCCCAAATTTAAGTAAACGAGCTACTAGCTTAAGTTATAGACTTAGCCTTTGCTCAGCACTGATTTTGAATCTCCTTATGCTATGATAGATCAAGTTGACTTGATTGAACAGTTGTTGGAAGGTATTAAGGACTAAATATTTTTAAGGTAAGTTAAGGAACTTACTTATTTCTTTTGGCATGATCTAAAGTGACATTAACATAAACGGTACGCTAATTCATAATGGTCTACTCTAGAATCTAAGGTTGTCCATGTTGTTATTTCCTTAGAAAATTATTCTTAAAAGTGTGTACGATCTATAAATCCTACTAAGGTTCATATTGATGGTAGGGATGTCCATAATGATCTTAGGTCACTCCAAAAGGTTTAGAACTTGATTCCTGAGTCGGGCATCCATTATATATATATATATATATATATGTATCTATTTTACTCTACTGACCCACGCTATAGTCGGCCCGGTATGGCACCTATTGTGCAGCCACTGATCAGTTGGGTTTATCGAGCTCCACATGGCTGGGTACGATTCTACCGAGCCTTATGATGGCTGGGTATGTTTTTACCGAGTCCTCTATGAGGCCGGGTACGATATGATAATGATGATGCCCGCAAAGGCAAAGGTTTTAAAAGTTTATGTATATATATGATTTATGCATTTATGGCAGTACTCCTCAGAGGCACTCATATGTTACAGGTTGTATCTCCTCTATCTCTCTTTACATTACTATTCTTGTTTATGCTTCCATGCCATACATTCTCGGTACTTTATTCGTACTGACGTCCCTATTGACTGGGGGGACACTGTGTTTCTTGGCCATAGGTCCCGATAGACCCGTTGGCATTCCTCCAAGTAGGATATCAGCTCAGCGGAAGGTATTGGTGCACTCCACTTGCTCCAGAGTTGCCTATTTGATCAGTATGATATGGATATGTATTGATTGGTATGGCAGGGCCATGTCTCGACCTCTATGATATTAGGTACTCTTAGAGGCTTGTAGATAGATGCCAGGTGTATGGATACTTTTATGGCCTTGTTAGCCTATGTTTTGAGTTTACAAATGGTCATCTCGGCCTTATAGGCTCGTATGTCACATGTATAAGTTTGCATATCATGTTGGGTCGTCATATGTTGAGTATTCCCTTATGTTTTATTCTTGTTATCTCAAGATGGATTTTCGGGCTCACTTACCCATTATAGTATGATAAGAAAGATATGTTACGATGCTACTCAATCGAGTAAGACACCGAGTGCTCGTCGCGACCCTTTGATTTGGGTCGTAACACCCAATTTCCCCCATGAAAGCCTTTGATTTTGAGTTGAAATCATGTGAAAAGATGTTAAAGATTGACGAAAACGAGTTAGAAATGACTTACAATCAATCTGGAAAAGAATTGTTTTTAGAAAATCGCCAAAGAGAGTTTATGTTTTGAGAAGATATGGAAAACGGCTTAAAATGCATCTAAGTTATGAATTTACAAGTCTCAGATGTTGCAATTGCCTCAGAAAACTGACACTTTCGCATAATTGCAAATAAAATATCACATTTGCGACCAAGTCACATTTTTGGTCATCTTCGTATTTGCGAGAGACCTTTCGCAAATGCGATATCACATTTGCAAATGAAAAGTCGCATTTGTGAGTAAGGCTGCCCATGTCCATTTTTGCATTTGCGAGGCTTTGTCGCATTTGCGAGCTCACATTTGCCAGCCAGGCTTCGCATTTGTGAAGCCTGCAGACCTAAACATACCAGCTGAAAACCCAGCAATTTCCTAAGTTGAATTCTACTCCATGGCCTATCAAAAACTCACCCGAGCCATCGGGGCTCCAAACCAAACATGCACACCAACCTAAATACTTTATACGGACTTTCTCGTGCATTCAAATCACCAAAATAACATCAACCAATAAGAATTCAACATCAAAATCATCAAATCACTTAAGAACATCAAACTTTTCCAATTTTTGTCAAATAAGGTATGATTCACGTCATTTCAAGTCTGTTCCGTACCCAATTTCACAGACTCAACTTAAATCATATATAAGACTTTTACCAAACTCCAGAACTAGAATACAGGCCCGATACCATCAAATTTCAAACATATTTAATTTCCAAAACTCATAATTATTCCAATAAATAATATTTTTAAAAAATTCATATTTTGGGCTTGGGACCTCGGAATTCAATTCTGGGCATACGCCCAAGTTCCATATTTTGCTACAGACCCTCTATGACCGTCAAATTACTGTTTCGGGTCCATTTACCTAAAATGTTGATCGAAGTCAACTTAAATTCATTTTAGAGGAAAAATTTCATAATTTTTCACAAATTTTTATATAATGCCTTTCCAGCTATGCACGCTGAGTGTGCATGAAAATAGAGGTAAGATAGAAAGAGGTTTTTAAGGCCTCTAAACACACAATTTATTATTAAAAAAAGTGATGACCTTTTGTTCATCACAAGGTCAAAATGGCTAAATCAGTAAACGCACGTGAAAACAACAATCTTGAGGGCCATGGAGAAAATGGTTTGGATATTCCAGGTGTTGGTGAACCACAACGAAACCTTGAGAATGCACCAGAACCAATTCCTGTGGACGTGGTCTCACGTAACACTCAACACGTCGAAATAGGCACCCACACCAACAGGATCATACACCAAGGAAATCAACAAGATGCTACAAAAAACCAGCTAGGGAAGAACAGGATGGTAGCCTTCACGTTGTTATTGAAATTTTACAGGCACAACAGCTAGTGATTGCTCAGGTGCAAAGTCACCAGAAAACTCCAACACGGTAGCACCAAAAATGGCTCCCCAAGCGGAACAAGCACAGGAAATATCAAGAAACAACGGGTCGTAGCCGACCCTACCATAGAGGATCAAGTTAGGTGAGAAGAAGATAGACGCCAACGAAAAGAAGGTAGAGAGCTACAAATCTAGGGTCAATCAAATTCCTGGGGTACCCCTGATCCTGAAAGGTGTTGATTCAAAGAAGTTTGTACAAAGGTCTTCCCGCAGGAAGTGGCACCAAAACCCATTCCAAAGAAGTTCAGAATGCCTGATCTCTGAAGTACAATGGAACCTCAGACCCCAACGAGCACGTCACTACTTACACTTGTGCAGTCAAGGACAACAACCTGTGGGACGATGAGATCGAATCTGTCCTACTAAAAAAGTTAGAAGAAACATTTTCGAAAGGGTCCATGATTTGGTATCACAACCTAATTCCTAACTCTATTGATTCATTTGACATGCTGGCAAACTTTTTCATAAAGGCATATGCTGGTGCCGTCAAAGTAGCTACAAGGAAATCCAACATCTTCAAAATCAAGCAGGGGAGAACGAGATTCTGCGAGAGTTTTTATCCCACTTCCAAACTGAATGAATGGAACAACCACTGGTGTTCGATGACTGGGCAGTGTAGGCCATCACTCAATGTTTAAACGAGCGGAGCTTGGTAGCTTCAAAATAACTAAAGAAGAACATAGTCGAGTATCCCGTCATAACTTGGTTAGATGTCCATAACCAATACTATTCAAAGATCAGGGTCGAATACGACCAACTAGAGGTCCCCTCAGGCTCGATATATCCTAGCAGGCTTCCGGGAAAGGAGGCAAAGCCAAACAAAGAAAGATACCAACATACACTGAAGATAGATGAAATACCCCAAGGCGCAACGTACCATGCAATGACCGAAAGATCGATCAAGGCCAGAATCCTCGGTGACTCGTTGGCAGAGCTGGGTTTGATAGGCATATAGGGCCAACAGAGGTACCCCATTTGTTGGAATACAACTTCTGCGTCGACATTTCAGACATCGTATTCACCATTAATTAAATCATAGACACCAGGTGGCCAAGGCCTGTACAATCGGATCCTTCACAAAGGAACCATAACTTAGCGTGTGAATTTCCCAACATACACGTCATAGGACCGATGATTGCCAGTAGCTCCAAGAAGAAGTAGCCCGACTACTCAGCAAAGGGCATCTCCAAGAATTCCTCAATGATCGAGCCAAAAACAAGTTTCGGCAAAGAGAGGCGACCAAGAAGAATGAAACAGATGAGCCACAACATATCATCTGCATGATCTTGGGAAGCATAGATGATCCATAGGAACCCATGATTAGAAGAACAAAAATATTCATCACCAGAGAAAGGAGAACTCGAGGCTACATACCGGAGGACGCTCTCACATTCATCGATGAGGACATCGAGACCCTGTTTCATCCTCAAACGACGCATTGGTATTCTCTTTCCTTGTTAATACATTTAAAATTAAACGTGTACTTGTGCATCTTGGTAGCTCGATTAATATTATTAGGTTGAGGGTGGTAGACAGCTCAAACTACTTGACCAACTCGTGCTCGCCTCTCAAGACCTCGGCGGGTTCAACATGGCGAGCGAAACAACAAAAGGGGAAATCACCCTCCCAGTCAATGTGGCCGGCACAACCCAAAATGCCAAATTCCTTGTCATCGAAGGAGACATGAGGTACAACGCCTTGTTCGGGTGGCCATGGATACACTGTATAAGAGTAGTACCCTCCACCCTCCATCAACTGATGAAATTTCCGACAAAGGATGGGATAAAAGCTGTCTACAGGGAACAATATGAAGCAAAAGTGATGTTAGCAGTGAACAATGTGGCACCGGCACCAATACCTCCACCATCAAAGGAGCCGAATGATAAGAAAACAATAAAATACGAGCAAGCTACATTCAAGAACAAGACCGTACCGCATCCTCGTAACGATTAATTGAATCATCTCAAGGCCCGAAGCACTGTTAGCACTAAGATATGATCATCTACTTTTCTCAGCCAGATTTTACACTAGCCTGAGTGCAGGTATCCGATCAAAACGGCCGAAGCTCTATCCAACTCAAAGGCCTTAGGTTCCAAAAGCGTATGTTGCACTCTTTTCCTTTGACCAGATTTTTATCCCAAGAAGGGTTTTACTGAATAGGTTCTTAATGAGGCAACATCTATATGTTACTTAAAGAAGGCTCAACAAGTATTCAAGGCTTCTTTTCAATCAACCTCGAATACTTAGGGGCATCCCCCAAGAAGGTCACCTCCTTGGAGGAGCCAAGATATGTTGAACGGGGTCTTGATAGGAAAATGATATACTGAACCAAGTGGTCAAACGAGCCATGTCCATATAGAATAATCGAGCCCTTGACAACAAAAACGTGTATACTTATACCAAGCAATCGAAGAATACTTTCCCCTCCATCAAAGTATTTCACATTCAAAGAAGCTTAGTATTTTATTTACAAAACAATGGCTCTAGAGCCATAAAACGTACCGAACACTCGGGGACTGGCATATAAAACTTGAAACTAAGCCCTCAATGAGGCAACATTAAGATTGCAAACGTGGCTCCAGAAGCCAAAAACACCCGAACACTCGGGGAGTAGCGTGGAAACTCAAGGCCACATAACCTTTGGGTCGGAAACTCCAAACTCGTAAGCCCTTGATGAGGTAATACCAAGTTTACAAAGAATGGATCCCGAGCCAAAAAACTATTGATGACTCGTGGACTGCCCCCAACTACCACCCCCATCGATTTGTCTAAAACCTGAGGCTATAAGGCCCCGTGCGGGCAAAATTGAGTGTGTAATACCGTCATAAGGCAATATCAAATCTGCAGGAGCTTCATATGGCAATATCAAATCTTTAGGACCTCAAGCAAGGCATAAACCATACTTGTACCAAGTAACCAAAATTGTAAGACCTTAAATGCATGTAAAATTTTATAAGACCTTACAAAAGGCATAATCCTGATCATAAATTTATGTCTATATATTGAACTTATAAGACCCCTAAAAAGGCATACCCTCGATATAGATGCCGAAACTACTTCATAGGGGACTGAAAGGCTCCGACTAAACAAAATGACTACGGTCACAAGGCTGTATCAACCAAACTAACACGACTTGGGGACGCCCTACCATTGCTACAAAATCACATGCATTCAATTACTTCAAAAAACTTCGAAAAGCACATGTTAAAACAAGTTATCCTCGATAGAGGCGAAAGGGTTTCGACCATGTCAGCTCCAAAACTATAGGCTTCAAAACACTCAATCACCGAGTAAAACCTCCCTAGGTTCTCGATCACCGCCATATAACGACTCACAATCAAAGTTTTGCCAAACCGTCGAAGAGTCAGGAAACATAATTCTAAAAATTCCTTAACGAGGGAAAAATAAAGCCTATATTAGAGTTCGTACCAACCCAACGCGTAAGAGCCACTACTATCAACCCATATAAAAGGTCGTACCAACCCAATGTGTAAGAGCCACTATCACCAGCTCATATAAAGGTCGTACTGACCAAAAGCGTATGAGCCACTACCACCAGCCCATGTCAAAGGTCATACCGACCAATTGCGTTAGAGCCTAAGGGCCATCTTTTAATGCAAACACATAAGGGTCAATAAGATCGAGTCAAAACATGACTAGAAGATTGAACCCAAAACAGTAAACTGAATGAGCCTAAGAGCGAACGTGTAAGAGCTTAAATGTCGCTTATACTAAAGGTTGTATGCCCAACGAGCCTAATGGACGTACTATAAACATAATAGTTATATTAATCCGAAAACCAGTTCAGCTGGCTAATAACTGACAAACATCTATGTAAATAGAAGTGTATGAAATATGAAACCGCAAGGCTTCCTTTTATACATAGACGCAAAAAACACGAGCTTCATTTACAATGTTCTTTGAAAGCACTATGAACAGAAAAAGAAAAAGAAGGCCTAATCTACATCCCCCTCGGGGACTATAGTAGGCAGGCCTCTTTCTCTCTATCCTTGGCATCAGACTGGAGGGACTTAGCGTCATATTCGTCCACCTTTTCCTCCTCTACCTCTTCCAAGAGGTCAAACCCCCTAGCATGGATCTCCTCGAGGGTTTACCTTTGATATTTGTACCAAGAAGATTCCTTGCTCGTGCTCTCACGGTCAAGAGCCCTTCTTAGCTCAGCTCGACCATCGATAGCATCCTTCAAATATACCACCACTTTCTTGTCAGCCTTAGTTCGGCTAATTACAGCTTCAGCCCGGGCATCCACAACTTCGGCCTTTAGTTTCAAAAGCTCAAATTCAAGCCTTGTAATCATATCCATTTGTACCAAGCTGTTCTCACGAGCTAAGCAGAGTCGAATTTTAAAGGCGTAAGCTTTAGCCAAATCACCCTTCTTCACTATAGCCTGAACGTCCATCTAGGCCTTTAACTCATCATGCTCGTGCTTGGCTTGGCTAACTTCACTCTTATGGCGTTCCATGTCCTCTGTCTTCTTGTGCAAACTAAAATAAACGAAGTGGCAGCTTCAGGGAAAAAAAGAGAATATGTGCCCCCTCTAGAACAAAAATTACATGGTCCTCGAGCCAGCTTTTGTAGTTCAGGCTTTAACTAGCCTCATATTGCAAGTATGCCAACTCGTCTTCTCTCTCACCACAAAGAAGCTTGAGGGATTTCTTTACACAGCACGGCCTTACGACGAAGCATCTCAGACTTGAGCTTTTCAAAAGCCTACAAAGGAGAAACTAGATAAAGATAATGAGTTGATACGATTGGACAAAAATCACCATAAATTAGAGTCGTTGAGCTTCCTGAAAGGTCGAGCGCACATCTACTAGTCTGGCTCCATCAAACCTAGTAAATCCGCAACCGTTTGGGTCACGGTCACTCAATATATGTGGCCCCCAGCCTTGGGAATCCCTCGAAGTACCTTCGACAGGAGAAGTAGTCAGCGGTAGAGAACCCTTGCTTCTCGAGTTACCTCCGACAGGAAAAGAAGATGGCAGCAGAAGAGGGATCATTTTCCAAGAGCAGAGATCTTGGGCACTTATAGGCTCGACTGATGCGTCCTCTCCGAGCCTTTAGGCTGGAATCATCTTGCTATAAGCATCGTCCCCCAACGAAGATTTTTCTCGCTTATTATTGTTGTTCGGCCCCAATGCTAATGATTCTTCTCTTTCTGCGAAAAGGCACAATCTCACTTCATAGAACCCCCTAATGCCTACAAAGACAAAATAAATACGCTTAAAAAGGAGAATGCTTTCCAGAAGAAAAAAAAAAAGCAAAGTCGCATAGTACCCACCATGCTGTCTTGCCTCCCACTACCCTTAGATAGATCTCGCCACTTACGACCATTACGAGTCGAATGGAGCATCAACTTCTGAGCCAAATCCATCATGTTGAGGACCTTGTACTGCGTCCATGAACTTCTACAGAAAGGGAAGGAAAATGCATTTACAGAGCCGGCCTCCACTATAAGCAAAATAAGCAAAATAACAAAGGCATAAGTGTATCACTTACGTGTAAATTCCATTCCTCGAGGAATGGCACAAACTCAGCAGGGATGATGTCAGCTGTCCGTACTCGGATAAATCGGCTCATCCATCCCCGATCCACATCTTCTTCATCATTGATTACAAAGGTCCTGGCGGATCAGCATCGAAGAGTTAGCTGGATTCGATGGTGAAAAAGCTGGCACACCTTGACGAGATGACTAAGGGTAAACTCGAGCCCCGCTTCCTCCACAAAAAATCTCAAGATCAACACTATCCTCCAAAATGATGGATGAACCTATGCCAAGGTAGTCTGATACTTTCGACAAAAGTCAAGTACAACCCTACCAAGGGGACCCAGCATAAAGGGGTGCGTGTACACGTTAAAAACCCCCTTGGTGTGATCCATGATGCTCTCTTCCAGGGAAGAGACTCAAGATGTCCCTCTCCTATTAATGAAATAAACTTTGAGGCATACTCCCGATAACCCTGAATATCGGGAAGCTTTTCTGGAGAAAAGTGCCTTTCTAATTAACATGTCTCGAGGTTGGCTCACATGGCATCTGCACTGCTCCACTAACCAGGCAAGAATCAGAGGCGGTATTTCCTCCACCTTTCCGAACGGATCCTGGCATAGCATCCATAACTATGGTAAAATTAGAGAATTAGAGCGAGAATCTGAGCGAGGGCTTCAAAGTTAAAATGGTGAAGGACCTAATACGGGAATGAAGAACTCTGTCAAGGACGATAGCTACTCAGAATAATGGGATCCTTAAATAAGGGAAGAGAAACCTATATATAGAGAGAAAGCAGTGACTATCTGCCTGCCTCAAAGGCCAATTAGAAATGCAGGCTAAGCCATTATCACTTTGGGAACATGTACCGATGCGATCACCACCGTCGTTTCATAACCATGTCATACAATCAGTACTATCGTACTACATTCAGGGATCAAAAACTCTTGCATCAACAAGCCTCTAGATGGTACTTGATCTCGAGAACCTCTGTCAAAAAGAAGATAGACTCTAAGGAGCCATTGATATCATTACGAGCCTCGATATGGTACCCGATCTTGAGAACCTCTATCAAGAAGAAGATAGGCTCTAAGGAGCCATTGATATCGTTACAAGCCTCGAGATGGTACCCAATCTCTAGGACCTCTATCAAAAAGATGATAAGCTCTAAAAACCTACTCATACGGGCTTTACCTCGAGTATTTCTGTTGTTACAAGTGCGGATCATTTAACCTAGGGACTATCCGATTCCAAGTGCACCCTCATCCGGGGTCTATCTATAACACCTTGAGGCTAGCTTCACTATAAGTTTGAAGCAAGTTTTCAGGTCACCCATGCTCGAACGAGCTCTCATTCAGGGACTATCTTCTGAAGCCTAAGTCTATATTTATTTTCAGATGCGCAATAGAATATCCCCCCAAGGATCATTGGCAGAGTCTAAAAAGCCTAGGTTTTAAAAATCAAGGCCTCACCCTCACTCAATTCGAAGTCATCGGTCCCAACGACCCAAGTTTGTAGTAGGTCAATTTGGGCTCGGTATTCGGACCAATCGGTAGAGTCATGCATTCAAATTCTTCACAAATGCAAATAAAGGGAAAATCCAGCATAAACCAGAGACAAATTTAAGAAAAATCATTTCATTAATAAACGATGATTACAAAACGCCTATAAGGGGACCTTACACATGATTACAAAAGCCCACAGAGGGTCCTTCCAAAGAATAAGGAATCAAAAGTAACAGCTAAAAGTCTAATATGCTCTTCGGGGTACATCTTCGGGAGCAATTCCTTCGATAATCATTTCTATGGAGCCTCATCTCGCTCCCCCCTCCCCCCACGGCATCTTAAAGGATGAGGAAAGAGCAGATAATGATGCAGAAGAAGAAGAAGAAAAAGATGAAGAAAAAGAGGTAGCTCATTGAAGAGCAAAAGCTTTTACCAGGCCGAGAAAAATACAGCCTGATAGAAGATTTGGCGAGCATAGGCCTTACTTGCATGGCTACTCTGAGTCCACTTCTTGGGGCATTGTGCCGTGCAAGTTACTAGCCGGTAGTGCCTCTTCACCCTACGGAAAGCAAAAAGGATGAAGTGTCCCACCAGGCCGACGTAGGGAGGTGAGCTGTAGTGTAAAGTTCGAACGTCCTCCTGAGTAGCAGTGTAAAGTTTGAATACCTTCCTGAGTAGGAAGAAATCGGTGACCCTATCTTATCGTCTCAAGCCAACAACGACAACAACAGCTAGAAGCCAGTGCTATCCCGCTCGGAGGAAGAGAGTTTTGAGAAAGAGCCATGGCATAGCCGGCCAGAGTGCTGCCATATGACCTTACGGACATAGGCTTTAAACATGAGAGATAAAATTGGATGAGGACGATAAGAAGAAAGGAGTTAGGAAATGGTGAAGAATGCCTCGGCAAATTTTTGGTTCAAGAAAGCTTCCATTTATAGAGGGAGGGTAGCTAACCGATAGGCATAATCATTACTCTTTGGAAAATGTATCGGCAGGCGCAATCAATACTTTTGGGAGACGGATCGGCAACAACATTATTACTTTGAAAAAATTAACTGTAAGTGTAATGAATGTTCCTACGGAAGAAGCCTCGATGGGATGTCTCAGTTATCGCAAAAGCTGATGTCATAGACATTAAATTATTACAGGAGCCTAGAGAAGATCGGTGTCAGAGCCGTTTCTTGTCATTTTTATCTAAGAAACATAACTGTATCTGATAAATTTAGAAGGTCCAATGTTCGGTCATTACGACGCTTTATAAGCACGTTTCCGAAGGTTCAAGGCTATGTTCGAGATTCGCATCCGAGGGGTTATCGACATCCAATCTCGGGGCAGGTGCCGATCGATAGTCATGGTAATAAAGTAGGAAGTTCACAAAGCGCGTGACTAGAACCGGCAGAGTCTAGTAGGCTAGTCCAAACCCACATCATACTATTAAATGATTGTACCAGCCCCATATCTTTGTAATAAATGCATTTGTACTATGTTGGTATTTTCCTGATATATAAAGGGGATCCTTGTCATTTTGTAAAGGATCTGATACTCAATATTGAATATACAAGAACATTTTCTCTGCTCTCTAACTTAGCATATTCTCTTGATCTCATTAATTACATTTATTGTTTATATCCATTGTGTTTTATATATTGCTCTTCATGTATTTCTCATTATTTATGATAAAGAGCCACCTTTGCAACTCTCATTACTGTTAGTTCTCCTTCGGTTACCCGAGCCGAGTATCCGATTCCGCATGTATACGCCAGCAGGCCCGACTTCAACCCATTCGGTTTGGTTATTACATTATCTATAGGCTGTTATCTTATTTCCTAATCTTCAACTTAGCATCAATTGCCTAACAACTAACATAAAAAGGATCACATATCTTTAGAACTGAAAAATCAAATCTAATTGTAATTAGCGTTTTCAACGTAAATAGAAACATCAGAGGATATCATTACTATTTTTAACTTTCATATCTCTTAACAAAAATATTCTTATTTCCTTTAACTCTCTTTTTTAACCTTTTAGAATGTGCATTTGACAATTTGAACTCTATTGAATTCCAGAATGATTTCAACCTGTTCAACCAAACCTGCATTCAAGAAAGCTAAACAAATTATGAATTCCAGAGATTTCTAGGGCTGGTAAACATCACTATGGCTAATCAAAGGAAATGATATAATGATTTATCAAAGACAGTAAGACCCCACAAAAATATTGCTACAGTTATTTTAACTGGAAATTTTGTTCTCTTCTCATTTTATATTAATATCTTTCCTTTCTACTTTCACACATGGACCACTTGCAGATTTTAAGGTAGTGGATGGCAATTTAGTCTTGGAAATCAAACTTTCAGATCTAGTAGAACTGAAAATTTTAAATACACATGAATACATAACAGGCTTCTTCGTATATAGTATTATTATTAATTATTTATTATACAGTTTATTATAATTTTTCATTTAATCAAAACAAATTAATATAATTTAATGCAAATATCAACTACATCTAAAGTTTTACATAGGATATTATGCACAAGAAACTACCCTATATAATGCTGTTTTTCATTTCGAAATCTTGGGAATGTGTAGTAAAAGTTGGGTTGAAATATCTAGCCTGCGTCCCAAAAGTAAGGAAAATATCTTGGCCAGTGCACATTATTATATGCGTTAACTAAATTAAAGTTTAAATTGGCAGGTGCAGCTTCTGCCATTTATAATTATTAAAGGGTCCACCATCTTGAATGCAATGGAACGAAGCATCTAGGACCTGCATTTAGCAATTTTTTTTGTTTTTGTGCTTTATATAATCTGTTGGAAGAATCAGTTTATTCAACCCTTCAGGTTGCCGGTGGTTTGTATCGAATCCCCTCAATGTCTTTTGGGTTAAGTTTATCGTATAAGATTTACTTAATGCAATTTACAATCCCTATATTTAACCAAAAAAATGGGAATTTAGGCTAAAGTTTGCTATTAGAAAAACTCTAGTTACTGATAATCAAGTAGAAATAAGAATAAATAATATCAGCAGTAGAAGGATAGAAAGCAAAGTAAATCAGTATATTGCAATATTAACTCGTGTCCTTACAAATGTTTATTTCTCACATTTTATAGTTATCTTTAAGTAATACGTTTCCTTTATCTCATAATGGAGTCATTATGAGCAATTAATGTCATTTATTGTAACGTTATATTTGGGCAATCATAATTGTTTAGTACAGATTCCATAGCATTTGCCGTAATTAATGCTCACTAACTACCGATACTACGTATCTATACTTTTCTGTTAACTATGTTCATTTCTCTGGTACTTTTTCAAATTATCAAGAGGTTCAAGCACCTATTCCTTTTAGTTTTCTTGGATCTTTTCCCGTGTTTGTAAAAGCCCGTGCCTCTTCAAACAGACTCGTCAGTTGTCATTCTTCTATTGATCTACGTGTCATGACATATCGTCACATAATTAAGTTAATATACTAATTTAATTTTTCCAATACAGATAGTCCCCCCACTTGCAATTTATTCATCAATAGAATATTTGGGAAGTGGATCACATTAAAGCGAGAATTTTTTCCGTCATTATACCTTCTCTTGAACTAATGTTTTATATGTCACTTCCATTTAATGCTCGTGAAATATGGTATCTTACGATTGGATCTGCAACTCTTTAGCGTCTTTTAAGGCTTTTTTGTGGATTCATCAATTACGAAGGGACAGTTTCAATCATGACGTTCCCATCATTACACATTTTTCTTTGACAATTGCTTCTGAGTATAAATATAGCTATTGTCTTCATATTTCTCATAAAAAGTTACCTATCTTAGAATATTCACTCTTGTCTTCTTCTTCCTCGTACAGTCATGTCTTCTTCAAACTCTAATCCTCGAAGAGTCCCCATTGTTGATGAACTTTCTCTTGCTCCTGTCAGAAGCAGAAGAGGAGGAAGATTGTGTAGTTTAGGGTCTTCATTTATAAAGGGTGTTTCTTTACCTCCACTGAGTTCTACCCCTCCTTCTAGAACTAGAGATTCTCTTTCAATTAGATCTTCATCTAGAAGTAAAGACTCTAATGAACCAATTTATGAGCCTTTAGTAGATGAAATTGTCTCTTCTAAACAATCTTTTTACACTGATAGAGAATTGATCAGAAACCAAGTTTCTTCTATGTCTTCTTTAGATCGTTCTGATGTTTACCCTTCTCAAATTACCAAAGGTATAATCTCTGTTGTTCGTAGGGATTGCCATTGGAGACCTGACTTTCCTATCATAATTCCTAATGCAAATCAAAGAATTACATCTTATATGACTGGAATTTCTTTTGTGTATATATATCCCTTTACATTGAATTTCAAATCCCCTATTGATCATGTTATCATCGAGTTCTATCATTTTTTCAACATTTGTTTGGGACAAATCGGCCCCATTGTATGGAGGGATATTGCTTGTTTAAGGCATTTAGCAAGGTTGTCTAATTTTTCTTTTACTTTCTTTCATTTGATGCACCTCTACTCCCCTAAGCTTTTATGTCATGGGATTTTTACTTTAGTGGTGAGGAGTACAAGAATGCTAGTTAGCCCATAACATGACCATGACTGGTATGCTAGGTTTGTTGCTGCCTCCATTGTTGGTTTAGTGGGTAAAGAAAATATTCCATTCCCTAAAAAGTGAAATTTTGCACGTAAGTTTTTCTTTTATAACTTTCTCTCTTTCTTTTCTCCTTTTTTTTTCCGTTGTTGTTTCACCTTTTCTTTCTTTAGCAGCCATGAGAACTGTTGATGAGATTCTAAATTTTCATGATTGGGTAGAAAAGTTATTAACTATTGCTCCGATGGAATGTAGATCTTGGAAAAGTCTTTCACACAGGTTTGGTTGGAAGGTTAAACCTCATGGTAAATGCTTTACCGCCCCTCTTTTTAGATTTTCATTCATTTTTCCCTTAGAATTTATTTGATCCCTTTTTTTATCATGGTTTCCCATTCATGGTGTGAGTGCTGAAGCAGTCGCGACTTCTAGAGTTCCTTTGGAAAGAGCTCAAGAGATAACCTTGAGTTCTTCATAAAAAAGGAAGGCTGATAGAACCCAAGATTCTGAGGAGGAGGAGGAACGAGATGGAATTTCCTTGGTTAAAAAGCCTCGGGCCAGAAGACGCGTCTTTTCAGATGATGAAACAAATCCTCCCCGTTATATTCCCATAACTGAACCAATTGAAGCCACCTTGGTGAGCTCTAATAATGATACTACTGCGATAGCTCGTGACTTTGATGATCAGCTTTTTTCTCGTGGGTTTGATAGTGATAATTTTGATATTGCTTCTGATGAATTACCCATTGCCTCTTTTACCATGCATGTCCATGTGGCGCATTCTTTGGCATTTGTGACTGCTTCTCCGTACCAAGCTGTTATGACTTCCTAAATAGTTCCCCCTACTACTGTTCCTCATACTGAAGTTGGTTTTTCGAGTGGAAGTGAGCGATGAGGCAGATTACCATTGAGGTCCCTACCGATTGTAATCTTTTGAGAAAGTCAGGTCCAGCTGACGTATGGTTGAAAACTTTGATCGGTCCAATTGAAAAATCCAAGCTCGAGAGTCATAGCTCTTTGACTTGGATGAGTTATATAGTGAAATCATCACTAAAGGTATTTTCTTCTTTTTACACTTTATTCTATTCATCTTTTATTAAGATTCTTACACCTTTTTTTAGATCAATCTTATTGGAACAGAAATGATGAATAAGGTTCCTCATACAGAGCAGTTAATGCATGAATATCAGACTGGAGCAGACAATTGGAAAGAATAATATGAAAGCCTTCCACTTGACATGGAAGTGCTAGAAGAAAGCAAGTGCACCTTAGAGCAGCAGTTGATTGTCTTGATTTCAAAGTTAGTGGTTGAGAAAGCTTCTTCCAATCAAGCTGACAAGGATAAAAATCTCCTTGAGACATCATTTTCTGAGCAACTTTCCAAAGCCAGTGAATTGAATAGAGGGTTGAAGACATTGCTGAACGAAAAAGTGGTTTACGATGGTGAACTTGTTCAAACACTTATCCGGAACCAAGAAGATCTTCATGAGTCTTCTGATAAGGTCACATTTTAAGAAAGTTCACTTGCCCCTCTGAAATCTTCTTATGATGCTGCTTTGGCCGAGAAGGAAGAGCTTAAAATGAGAATAACCAATGGGAAAGAGATATGAGACTCTTGAGGACAAAACTTGTCATGGCCCAAACCCCGCTCCGGTCGTGATGGCGCCTTTTGTGAAGACAAGGCCAGCCTATCCATTACAGAACACTTCTTTTAACCAGTTAAATAGTTCATAAGCATATTAAACATGATTTAATGACATTAACTAATGAAAGTACAACCCAACACAGACCAAACCGGGGTGTCACAAGTCACGAGCATATATTAAAGTTTGAATACAACTACCAGGTCTGAAATATACAAAATAGGAATGATAACAAGAGAAGAAAAATGTGGTGCTGCAAACGCTGGCAGTCACCTTGTTAAACTCCGATAACTTAGCCTTCGATCAGCCCAAAACCTGCTACTAGGTGAACAAATACCTGCATCTGCACACGAGGTGCAGAGAGTAAAGTGATAACTCTAACTCAGTCAGTAATAAAGGTAAATAATAGCCGAGCAGTAAGAAAATCACATAAGGCAAATCATCATGTTGTATAAAAGTATTATAAAACCCCTTGAGAAAAGCAATGAAGCTGTGAAATCTTTAGAAAACGTCTTAACCCAGTTTAAACATCTTTTGAAAATTACCTTTTCAAATAGTTATGCAAATGAATACAAACAATTTGTGCTGATAAGCATAGAAATCCGCCCCTCGGGCACAACACTTACTCAACAAAAAATGGCATGCAATCAGGTAGATATCACATGAAATAACACAACAAGAGATAATGGTAGACAAATAAATAAGTAAACATATAAAATAGTGCAGGTACTGTTGCGCGCGTGAAGCTCGATCCATATACCGTTGCGGCGAGCAGCCCGATTCATTTATCATCGACGGCGCTCACTGGGAGTATGCAGACTCTGGGCGGGGCCCCTTACGGTCCAAATGCAATATCAAGCTATCTCGTGGCATCAAATCTAGGCCCTCGGCCTCATATCAATATCAGTATCTCACTGCTGCGGCATGCAGCCCGATCCAAAAGTATACTCACAACACATGCCCTCGACCTTTACTCAATCAAAAAATTACATAAGCCCCTCGGGCAACAGTAAAACATGATGCTCAGCCCAAAAATATTGTTGGAAATATCATTTCAAGTGTTAAAGCAAAGTAAACTTGGCTGAGTTTTGAAAACAATGGAAAATACATGACTGAATTCAAGTAAAAATCAAAACAATGAGGAAATATCAACAATCATCCCCGAAGGGGTTCAAATAGCTAGCACGACGCCCAAATATGGCAATCAGCCAAAGACATGATGATAACAAATAAATTTCAGTCAAGTCCATGGTAAAATCATCAATCGGGATGGACTAAGTCGCAATCCCCAACGGTGCTCTACCCTACGCTCGTTGTTGGCCTTCAAGTCACCTCAATATAGCACTACGATGGGCAATCCAAGGTTTCAGTCCCTCATAACATTATTTACAATCATTACTCAACTCAAACAGACAAAATCTCTAGCTAGCGATGCATTTGCCTCTAAAATCGGCTTCCACGTGCGTCGAATCTGTTGAAACACGTTCTGAAGGCACTATACTAAACGTGTGTTCATATTTGTAGGTTTTGATGAATGACAAACTATGCGCAATTGACATATGACGAGGTCCAAGCACAAGCGTGAAATTGATACATAACGAGATTCAAGCACAAGACCAAGAAATAAAGTTATACATGAGTCGTTCTTTAAATTGTGATCTTGATCCGATAACTTGACTCAAGACTTGGCTTCTCTCGTAAAAAATTTTTTTAAATCATGCATATTTATGTTAGCCAAAATGATTTTTAAACATGCCTCTAAAATCTGGACTAAGATAATCAATTATGTACTTATGATAATCGATTATGTTAAGTCGGCTGCATGACAATCGATTGTGAACTTATGACAATCGATTGTGTTAAGGCAGTGTACATCAGATTTTTCAAATCTGCATGACAATCGATTGTGTACCCTATGACAATCGATTGTGTTGAGGCAGTGTACAGATTTTTCAAAGCCACACAATAATCGATTGTGAACTTATGACAATCGATTGTATTAAGGCAGTGTCCATCAGAGTTTTTCAAAGCTACAAAATAATCGATTGTGAACTTATGACAATCGATTGTGTTGAGGCAGTGTCTATTAGATTCTTAAATACTGATAAATAATCGATTGTTCTCATAGCATAATCGATTGTGAAATTGACTGTTGCCAAAATATTTTCAAACACCGTCAGGTAATCGATTATAGATTTCTAATAATCGATTGTTTTAAGTAAAATCTGAAAAAGATTTTTTGAACGTTGCCAAGTAATCGATTGTATAATTCTGACAATCGATTGTTTTAAGTAAAATCTGGAAAGGATGTTTTGAACGTTGCCAGTAATCGATTATATGTCTTTGATAATCGATTGTGCTGCGTAAAATCTGGGAATGATTTTTGGAACGATTGGAAAACAATCGATTGTATCATCTTGACAATCGATTGTCGCAGCACAAAATCAGCAACTCTTAATTGGCAATTAGGCAACGGTAATGCCAAGTTTTTCAACTATAAATACAGCTTCATTTCAACCGATTGTGACTGAGGCAGTGTCCATCAAAGTTTTTCAAAACTCAAAATAATCGATTATGAACTAATGGTAATCGATTATGTTGAGACAGTGTCTTCCAGTGATTTTCAAATTTATTAAATAATCGATTGTTACATTGGACAATCGATTGTCAAAGAGACAGTGTCTAAAATGTTTTTCAAAAACTGATAAGTAATCGATTGTTGACTTTGTGCAATCGATTGTGAAGCTGACCGTTGTCGTAAAGTTTTCAAATACCGTCAGGTAATCGATTATTGACTCTGTATAATCGATTGTTTTGATTAAAATCCGGAAAAGATTTTTTGAACGTTATTGGGTAATCGATTATTGATTTGGTATAATCGATTGTTTTGATTAAAATCCGGAAAAGATTTTTTGAACGTTGCTGAGTAATCGATTGTTGATTCTGGACAATCGATTGTTTGTGGTAAAATCTGGAAAGGATTTTTTGAACGTTGCCAGTAATCGATTATGGATTGTAAGTAATCGATTATCAAGCGTAAAATCTGGGATTGAATTTTGATCTGACTGGCAGACAATCGATTGTTGGGGTTTGACAATCGATTGTCAGTGAGTAAACTCAGCAACTCTTAATTGGCAATTAGGCAACGGTAATGCCAAGTTTTTCAACTATAAATACAGCTTCATTTCAGTGTCTTAAACACAACAACATACTACAACTGATCATTACATTGCAATAAGCTTGCATACTTTTGTTTATCATTTTATATTCAATTTCATAAAGCTTTTGAGAGCCATATTCTTGTCTAAAGTTGTTGTGATCTAGAGCTTACTTCTTTTACTCATACCTACTCATAAAGGAGTATTTTGTTTGAGTGTTTAGTGTTTTATACACTTGTAAGAGAATTGTGATTCTCTTGTTGTAAGGAACTTGTGTTTTCTTAGTTGAAGTCTTGGAGTGTTGTATCTCCGAGCAAAGGTGTTAAGGCTTGTGTCCTTACGTTGTAAAGGTTTGTTGAGCACCCGTAAGCTTAACAAGTTAGTGGAAAATCTCGAGAGAGTCTCTCGGGGACTGGACTAGCCACATGTTGTGGTGAACCAGAATATATCGGTGCGTTCTTTCCTTTTTATTTATTTAACGCACTTAATTATTTCCTACAAATTTTAATTTCCGCAGTTTACGCTAAATTTTATTATAACGCTATTCGCCGCCCCCTCTAGCGTTAAGCGTATTTTCTAACAATTGGTATCAGAGCCCAACTCTCTGAAAACTTAACACCTTGAGAGAACCATCCATGGCTTCTACTCGTGATTCTTTTGCAGGAATTGATGAAGGACAGTGCTCCACACGACCACCTCTATTCAACGGTACAAATTACACGTACTGGAAGGAGAGGATGAAGATCTTCATTCAGTCCAACAGCTTTCACCTTTGGAAGGTGATAATGAAGGGAAACCAAATTCCAACAAAGAAGGTGGAAAACGAATGGGTTCCCAAGTCCGAGGATGAGTATGACGCGGATGACATCCGAAAGGTTCAAAATAATGCTAATGCAATTAATTTATTATATTGTGCTGTTAATGCTGACGATTACAGGATAATATCGTGTTGCGAAACGGCAAAGGAGATGTGGGACAAACTAGAAGTTACGTACGAAGGTACGGACCAGGTAAGGGAAGCAAAAATTGATTTCCTAACCCATTCTTATGAATTATTTCACATCAAGTAAGGTGAAAAGGTGGACGAAATGTTTGAGCGATTTTCAATAATCGTAAATGACCTACATGCTCTCAAGAAAACATTCACGGATAGAGAGCTCGTGCGAAAAATTCTTAGAAGTCTCACACCGGCATGGAGATCAAAGGCCGATGCAATTCAAGAATCCATTGGCGTTTCAAACGTCACCATCGACGCACTAAGAGGTAACCTTAAGACCTATGAATCTACTATTCTTAACCCTTTTGTTGATGATCAAAGGAGGCAAAGAATAGCTCTAAAGGCGAGCACAAGCCAACCGCAAATTGATGAGGAAGGAGACAACGAGTTTGGACTCGTTATCAAAAGATTTCAAAAGTTCATGCGCAAGGAGTATGAACGCAAAAAGCAAGGCGAACAAATCAAGTGCTATGAATGTGGTGAAACCGGGCACATCAAATCAAATTGCCCAAACATCAAAAAGGAGAAGAAACCTTTTAAAAAGCAACGTGCATACATTTCTTGGGGAGGCGACTCCGGAGATGAGTCAAGCGAAGGAGAAGAAGACGAAGCAGCAAATCTTTGCCTTATGGCACAAGAAGACAACAAAGATGAGGTATGTCAAATCTCGTCTAAAAACTTCTTTACTCTTGAAGAAATGCGAACAGCTTTTGATGAATTATATACTAAATTTATTAAGGCTTCAAAAACTGTTAAGGGCATAAAAGAAAATGCTTCATTAAAAGAAAAGGATTTTCAAAAACAGCTTTCTTTGAAAGAAAAGGATTTAGAAAAACTGTTTTTAGAAAATGACAAGCTGAAAGAGGAAAATAAGTTTTTTGGAAAAAGAAGCGCCGATAAGCCCGAAAGTTCTACTAAAAATTGTTCTTCTTGCTTGCATCTCAAAAATGAGGTAGATAGACTCAAAGGTACCTTAGATAAGTTTAATTCTTCCCACAAGAATTTGAATGAGGTCCTTGTAAATTTGAAATCAACCAAGCATGGCATAGGATTTAAGAATGAGGTTAAAGAAAAGGTTGAAGCCAAACCCCAACCACCTAAGGCTCAACCTAGGACTAATAAAACAAATGCTTATTCTAGAAATAGCAATCCTAGAACCAATATGCATGCTAGACAAAATGTTGAACATTTTAGGAGACCTAGAAATGACTTACCACCTAGAAATAGTTACCCTAGAAATGATGCATATTTTAGGCCAAATGTTGAATCTTTGAGAAGACCTAGAAATGGCCTTCAACCGAGAAACAATCAATCTAGAAATGCTGCCCATCCTAGAGCTCATAGTAGGAGAAATAATTCTCATGAAATGCGAAATAGTCACAGTGTTCAAAATAGAGTAAGAAATTTTCATCCGTCTAGTTACTATGAACCTAGAAGGATGCATAACCCAAATGTGACTTGTCATTATTGTAGACGTATTGGTCATATTGCTCCTGCATGCTTTACACGTCATAGACATATTACTCAATTGCATCATTATAATATGCCTAACCCCCAAGGACCCAAGATGGCATGGGTACCTAAAGAACATTAATTTGTTTTGTAGGTGTGCTTGAAGGGATCAAGTGTACTGTGGTACCTTGATAGTGGATGCTCCAAGCATATGACGGGAGATGAATCCAAATTCCTTCAATTAGAGCACAAAGAAGGAGGAAGTGTTATCTTCGGTGATAACAATAAAGGAAAGATCATCGGCATCGGCTCGGTCGGTAAGGATGAAAATTCCTCTATTAAGCATATATTACTTGTCAAAGGATTAAAGCATAATCTCTTAAGCATAAGCCAATTGTGTGACAAGGGAAATCTTGCTCTATTTGATTCGGATGAATGCCTAGTATTTAGACGTAGTGATTTCAAAATCATACTTCATGGTTTTAGAGTTGATAATATTTATATGGTTGATCTTGCTAATTCCTCACCCGATTATGTTGATTGTCTTATGAGTAAGAGGATGATACTTGGCTATGGCATCGTAGAGTAGCACATATCAATATGCATCTTTTGAACAAATTGATTTCTCAAAACTTAGTTGTTGGTTTTCCAAATTTAAAATTTGAAAATAACTCTATTTGTGACTCGTGTCAAAAGGGGAAGCAAACAAAAGCATCTTTCAAATCTAAAAACATTGTTTCAACTTCTAGACCATTGCAATTGCTTCATATGAATTTATTTGGTCCTTCTCGCATTGAAAGTCTAGGAAGAAATAGATATGCTTTTGTGATTGTCGATGATTACTCGAGATTTACTTGGACTTTATTTCTTGCAAATAAAAGTGATGCTTTTCAAAATTTTAAATATTTTCTTAAGCGTGTTCAAAATGAGAAAGAAACAACCGTCACTTCAATTAGAAGTGATCATGGGGGAGAGTTTGATCACAATCTCTTTGCGGACTTTTGTGACGAACTCGGGATCGAGCATACCTTTTCCGCTCCACGTACACCACAACAAAATGGGGTGGTGGAAAGGAAAAATAGGTGTCTCGAAGAGATGGCTAGAACCATGCTCGACGAAGCTAAGATACCCAAACATTTTTGGGCGGACGCCGTGAGTACCGCTTGCTATGTTCTAAATAGAGTAGTAATTCGGCCGATACTCATGAAAACCCCCTATGAACTTAATAAGGGTAGAAAACCAAATATTTCCCATTTTAGAGTTTTTGGTTGCAAATATTTTGTTCATAACAATGGCAAAGACCAATTGGGTAAATTTGATGCTAAGTCGGATGAAGGTATTTTCATTGGATATTCCTCACGTAGTAAAGCATACAGGGTCTTTAATAAAAGAACCCAAATTGTGGAGGAATCCCCTCATGTTGTATTTTCCGAAAATAATGCTCGCTTGGCGAGAAAGGATTCCGGTTTTGATCTTGCAGGTATCTTAGATAGCATGAAAGACAAAATACAAGAGGAACCACCCAAGGAAAATAAAGATGAAACTGAGGAAAAACCAACGGAAGAAGTGCCACAATTGGAAAAAGAAATGAATATGCCTAACGAGTGGAGGACAATCAAAGATCACCCTCTCGAACAGGTAATTGGCAACGTCGGAGGAAAGGTAAGTACCCGAAACTCTCTTAAGAACACTTTAGGACATACTTCTTAAGAGCTCACGTTCTCACTTGGCAACACTAGTTTAAGTTATTACTTCTTTACAAATTACTGACTTGAGCGTCGGAGACGTTTAATTCTATTTTGCAGGTATCACCCTAAAAGATAGGGGGAATTATGAAGTTTTGGCACAGAACAATCGATTGTTCCAAGCAAATAATCGATTATTTTACTGTGCTGAAAATCAATTAGCAGTATCACTAATCGATTGTTTATGGTTTATGTTTATTATGCAGTTTCGTTAAATAATTGATTCCTTAAACTGCAAAATCGATTTCCGTCTCAATCATTCAGCAAGGCTTTTCCAGAACAATCGATTGTTTCAAAATATAATCGACTATTTTCAAAATCAGAAAATTTCTGTGCTCACTGTAACATAACAATCGATTACCATATTTTGACAATCGATTATTTCATGTCAGAAATTTAAAATTGTGTTACCGTTTGGCTCCTCAATCGATTTGTGTCAGTTCCAAGTCAGGTCATAACTCTTCAACAATTGATTATTGCATCTCAACAATCGATTGTCTAACGGTCAGTGAATTTATTTTACCGTTTCTGACTGATTTGGCTTTAAATTCTCAGCAGATTTCTTCCATAAATGATAAGCCACTCTCCCCTCTATAAATAGGCTTCATATATGTTCATATGCATTCACTCAAGCATCAATTGTAGCTTCAAAATATCAAATTCTCTCTAATCCTTTGCAAAATCCAGCAGCTTTCATTAAAAATGTCGGGCCGTCACTCAAAACGTTCCCGTTCTGCTAGGCACCGCGCATCCTCCTCTGTTGCCCCTCCTCGTCCGAACTTTCCCTATCAAGATGGTTCCGTTCTATATTTTACTTCCGACATCGAGCTTACTCGATTCTTAACCAAATTTGAAAAGCGCAACATTCTTCCACCCCGCTTTTCAACCCACAAGTATCTTGAATCATTTGGGCCTGCTGCAAATATGCTCAAAAATTCTCAACTTCTTGACTTTTTACTCCTTACCCATCCTTACATCAATACTACATTGGTTCAAGAATTTTATTCCAACCTCCATGAGGATGATGATGGTGAGCTTGTCACCAACATTAATGGTGTTCAAATTCTTCTTTCCGATGAAAATCTTCATACCGTTGCCCGTCTTCCTCATAATGGTGAAGACATTTTTCGGTACACCGGAGAGGCCGGAGCCCTTTTTGATGAAACAACCCTCTTACACCAAATCGGTCTTACTTCTTATGATCCAAATCTTTCTTCCCGTCGTCCTACAATTACGGGAATGGATCCCAATTATCGGTTGATTTTCTATTTTATCACCCGAGTCCTCAAGCCTCGTAAGCATAACCATACTACCATTTCTCAAGAGGACACTAAGCTCATGCATGCCATAATAACCGGAGCTAACATCAATTGGTGTCGGCTTATCAAAATTCACATGCGTGACGCTATCGGAGATGATAGGCCTCTTCCTTATGATCTCCTCATCATGAACTTTCTTGAAGCCACCGGATTCGTAACTGGAAATGGTCCTCTCAAAAAGAGTACCAAAAAGTGGGAAATTTCGGAATCCTCCTTTCATCATGACGGTGATCATGTAGCGCCTGCTCCTCCTCCAACCCGTCGTGCTCCTCCGCCTCAAGATCCTTCCCTCCAATTCATTTCCGACCAAATTGCTTCATTGACCTCTTCTTTCGGTCAATTAACTCACGAGATCCATGGATATATTGACCACGTTCATTATCCATATGCGGGTCTTGTTCCATATGAAGCAGCGCCGGATGATGAGGCGGAAAATAATGAATGAATAATTGTAGTTTTTTTTATGTTGTATTGTCTTCCCTGTTGCTGTAATTTCTTTCCAATAAATAAACAAGGTTTATTTCATCTTTGGCATCTTATTATCATTTTTGCTAATGGCAAAAGGGGGAAGATAACGGGTATGCACTCTCAATATTTATAAGCTTAAATTGAGGGGGAATTCACATATTGAGGGGGAACAAATTGCATACTTGTTGCATGTATATACCTGTCTTGAATCGTCATTATAAATTGCTTGTCTTGCATAGCCCGCTTAATGTTTGCCATTATCAAAAAGGGGGAAATTGTTGGAAACACGTTCTCAATGCAATATACTAAAACGTGTGTTCTTTTGTGTAGGTTTTGATGAATGACAAACGAAGCGAAAATTGATATATGACGAAGTTCAAGAAACAAGCGCACAATTGATATACAACGAGATTCAAGCTCAAGAAAAAGTTTTATAAGTTTAAATTGAGTCATTCTTATTTGTGATCTTGATCCTACAACTTGACTCGTAACATGGCTTCTCTCATAAAACTCTTTTCCAAAATCATGCATATTTAATTTAATGCTAAATGATTTTAAATCATGCATATTTACTTCAGTCAAAATGATTTTTAAACATGCCTCTAAAATCTGGACTAAGATAATCGATTATGTACTTATGATAATCGATTGTTTTAAGCCAAGACTGCATGACAATCGATTGTGAAATAACGACAATCGACTGTGAGTAAGACAGTGAGCATCAGGTTTTTTCAAACCTGCATGACAATCGATTGTGAACTAATGACAATCGATTGTGAATGAGGTAGTGTCCATCAAAGTTTTTCAAAACTCAGAATAATCGATTATGAACTAATGGTAATCGATTATGTTGAGACAGTGTCTTCCAGTGATTTTCAAATTTATTAAATAATCGATTGTTACATTGGACAATCGATTGTCAAAGAGACAGTGTCTAAAATGTTTTTTAAAAACTGATAAGTAATCGATTGTTGACTTTGTGCAATCGATTGTGAAGCTGACCGTTGTCGTAAAGTTTTCAAATACCGTCAGGTAATCGATTATTGACTCTGTATAATCGATTGTTTTGATTAAAATTCGGAAAAGATTTTTTGAACGTTATTGGGTAATCGATTATTGATTTGGTATAATCGATTGTTTTGATTAAAATCCGGAAAAGATTTTTTAACGTTGCTGAGTAATCGATTGTTGATTCTCGACAATCGATTGTTTGTGGTAAAATCTGGAAAGGATTTTTTGAACGTTGCCAGTAATCGATTATGGATTGTAAGTAATCGATTATCAAGCGCAAAATCTGGGATTGAATTTTGATCTGGCTGGCAGACAATCGATTTGTTGGGGTTTGACAATCGATTGTCAGTGAGTAAAATCAGCAACTCTTAATTGGCAATTAGGCAACGGTAATGCCAAGTTTTTCAACTATAAATACAGCTTCATTTCAGTGTTTTAAGCACAACAACATACTACAACTGATCATTACATTGCTATAAGCTTGCATACTTTTGTTAATCATTTTATATTCAATTTCATAAAGCTTTTGAGAGCCATATTCTTGTCTAAAGTTGTTGTGATCTAGAGCTTACTTCTTTTACTCATACCTACTCATAAAGGAGTATTTTGTTTGAGTAATTAGTGTTTTATACACTTGTAAGAGAATTGTGATTCTCTTGTTGTAAGGAACTTGTGTTTTCTTGGTTGAAGTCTTGGAGTGTTGTATCTCCGAGCAAAGGTGTTAAGGCTTGTGTCCTTACGTTGTAAAGGTTTGTTGAGCACCCGTAAGCTTAACAAGTTAGTGGAAAATCTCGAGAGAGTCTCTCGGGGACTGGACTAGCCACGTGTTGTGGTGAACCAGAATATATCAGTGCGTTCTTTCCTTTTTATTTCCTGCAAGTTTTAATTTCCGCAAGTTTACGCTAAATTTTATTATAACGCTATTCACCCCCCCCCCCCCTCTAGCGTTAAGCGTATTTTCTAACAAATTCTTCTCATAAAAATTTGAATGAAGTCCTTGTTAATTTGAAGTCGACCAAGCATGGCATAGGTTTTAAAAATGAGCCTAAAGAAAAGGTTGAAGCCAACCCCCAACAACCTAAGGCTCAACCTAGGATTAATAAAACAAACGCTCATCCTAGATATAACAAACCTAGAAATGGCTTTCAACAATCGCAACCTAGAAATAATTATTCTAGAAATAACGCATATTCTAGGCCAAACACTAGAAGGAACTTTGAACCTTTTAGAACACCTAGAAATGGCTTTCAACCTAGAAATTACTATTCTAGAAATGCTGCATATCCTAGAACAACTAGTAGGAGAAATGATTTTCATGAATTGCGCAATAGTCATATTGTCAAGAATAGAGTAAATGAATTTCGTCCGTCCAATTACTATCAACCTAGACGAATGCATAATCCTAGTGTTGTGTGTCATTGTTGCATTCGAATTGGACATATTGCTCCTGCTTGTTTCACTAGACATAGACACTTAAATGTATGTCAAGCATAACAGCATGTTACACCTAACTCTCAAGGACCCAAAACAGCTTGGGTACGAAAGACTCATTAATTTGTCTTGTAGGTATGTTTGAAGGGATCAAGTGTACTTTGGTACCTTGATAGTAGATGCTCCAAACACATGACGGGAGACGAATCCAAGTTCCTTCAACTAGAACATAAGGAAGGAGGAAGCGTTATTTTTGGTGATAACAACAAAGGAAAAATTATCGGCATCGGATCGGTCGGTAAGGATGAACATTCTTCCATTAAGCATATATTGTTAGTTAAAGGTTTAAAACATAATCTCTTGAGCATAAGTCAATTATGTGACAAGGGAAATCTTGTTTTATTTGATTTGGATGAATGCTTAGTTTTTCGCCGTAGCGATTTTAAAATTATCCTTCGTGGTTTTAGAATGGATAACATCGATATGGTTGATCTCGCAAATTCTTCATCTGAATATGTGAATTGTCTTATGAGCAAAGAGGATGATACATGGTTATGGCATCGTAGAGTAGCTCATATCAACATGCATCTTTTAAACAAATTGGTTTCACAAAATTTAGTTATTGGTCTTCCAAATTTGAAATTTGAAAAATACTCTATTTGTGATTCTTGTCAAAAAGGGAAGCAAACAAAAGCATCTTTTAAATCGAAAAATATTGTTTCAACTACTAGACCTTTGCAACTACTTCACTTGGACTTATTTGGACCATCTCGCATTGAAAGTCTTGGTAGAAATCGTTATGCTTTTGCTATTGTTGATGATTATTCTAGATTTACTTGGACTCTATTTCTTGCTCATAAAAGTGAAGCTTTTCATAATTTTAAATATTTTCTTAAACGTGTTCAAAACGAAAAGGACACAACCGTCACTTCAATAAGAAGTGATCATGGGGGAGAGTTTGATCACAATCTCTTTGCGGACTTTTGTGACGAACTCGGTATCGAGCACACCTTCTCTGCTCCACGTACACCACAACAAAATGGGGTTGTGGAAAGGAAAAATAGGTGTCTCGAAGAGATGGCTAGAACCATGCTCGATGAGGCTAAGATTCCCAAACATTTTTGGGCGTATGCCGTGAGTACCGTATGCTACGTTCTAAATAGAGTAGTCATAAGGCCAATACTCATGAAAACCCCCTATGAACTCTATAAGGGAAGGAAACCAAATATCTCCCATTTTAAAGTATTCGGTTGCAAATGCTTTATTCATAACAATGGAAAAGATCAATTGGGAAAATTTGATGCCAAATCCGATGAAGGAATTTTTATTGGTTATTCTTCACGTAGCAAAGCATATAGAGTATTCAATAATAGAACCGGAACTGTGGAGGAATCCCCTCATATTGTATTTTTCAAAAATAATGCTCGCTTGGCGAGAAAGGATTCTGGTTTTGATCTTGCAAGTATTTTAAACTCACTAAGTCCTCAAGACAAAGTACAAGAGGAAACTCCGAAGGAAACTCAAGATGAAATCTTGGATCAATTATCGGAGGAAGCGCCACAATTGGAAAAAGAAATGAAACTACCTAACGCATGGAGGACAATCAAAGACCATCCTCTCGAACAAGTAATTGGCGACATTGAACAACAGGTAAGTACCCGAACTCTCTTAAGAACACCTTAGGACATACAACTTTTGTTTCTCAAATTGAACCCACAACCATCTCCGAAGCAATTGGGGATGAATTTTGGACCTTGGCAATGCAAGAGGAGCTTAACCAATTCAAACGGAATGACGTTTGGGATTTGGTGCCAAGACCCGAAAATCATACCATAATTGGTACGAAATGGGTTTTTCGAAACAAATTAGAGGAAAATGGTGTAGTCACTAGAAACAAAGCTAGGCTTGTAGCAAAAGGCTATAATCAAGAAGAGGGTATTGACTATGAAGAAACATATGCCCCCGTAGCAAGGTTAGAAGCTATTCGTTTATTGCTTGTTTTTGCCTCTTCTATGAATTTCAATTTATATCAAATGGATGTAAAAAGTTCTTTTTTAAATGGTTTTATTCAAGAAGAAGTTTATGTTGCTCAACCCCCAGTTTTGAAGATTTTAAATTTCCCGATCATGTTTTCAAACTCAAGAAAGCCCTTTATGGACTTAAACAAGCTCCCCCAGCTTGGTATGAAAGATTGAGCAAATTTCTTTTGGAAAATGATTTCATTAGGGGGAAAGTTGACACCACTCTTTTTATTAAGCATAGAAACAATGATATTTTATTAGTTCAAATCTATGTGGATGATATTATCTTTGATGCTACTAACAATGCTTTATGCAAGGAATTTTCTGATTTGATGACAAGCGAATTTGAGATGTCTATGATGGGTGAGCTAAAATTCTATTTGGGGCTGCAAGTAAAGCAAATGAAAGAAGGAACTTTCATTTGTCAAGCTAAATATTGCAAAGAATTGCTGAAACGATTTGAAATGACCAAAAAGCAATGGCCACTCCCATGAGCACATCGGATCATCTAGACAAAGATGAGAAAGGTAAGGAAGTCGACACCAAAACGTATCGAGGTATGATTGGATCTCTCCTTTATCTTACTGCTAGTAGACCGGACATCATGTTTAGCGTGTGTTTATGCGCTCGTTATCAATCATGTCCGAAGGAGTCTGACCTTACTGCGGTGAAACGGATATTGAAGTATCTTGTTGGTACTGTAAATGTGGGTCTATGGTACCCCAAAGGTTCTTCATGCCAACTTGTTGGCTATTCCGATTCCAATTTTGCTGGATGCAAATTGGACCGCAAGAGCACTAGTGGCACTTGCCATTTGCTCGGTAGCTCTCTCGTTTCTTGGTTTAGCAAGAAACAAGTAAGTGTTGCGTTGTCCACAACCGAGGCTGAATACGTAGCCACGGGGAGTTGTTGCGCTCAAATCCTTTGGATGAAACAACAACTCTTGGACTATGGCCTAAGTCTTGATCATATCCCTCTTAGATGTGATAATACTAGTGCCATATGCTTGACGAAGAACCCCGTTCTTCATTCAAGAACAAAAAACATTGAAATTAGGCATCATTTTATAAGAGATCACGTTCTCAAAGGGGATGTCGAAATTGAATTTGTTGAAACCAAAGATCAATTGGCCGACATCTTAACAAAACCCTTAGAGAAAGAGTCCTTCTTCCGAATTCGTAGTGAACTCGGGATTCTTGACTCCACGTTGATCTAAGTCATGCATTGCATTTTCCCTTTCACATGATTTCTATCTTGAGCGTCGGAGACGTCTAACGAATTTTTGTAGGTATCGCCCTAAAGGCAGGGGGAATTATAAAGATTGATGCAGAATAATCGATTTCTCCTAAGGATAATCGATTTCTCTTTAGTATATAATCGATTATCTAGTATAATTAATCGATTATGTTGATATTATTTGCTTTATTATGTCTTTTACTTTTTCCATTTTTGCTAATGTCAAAAGGGGGAAGAATAAGGGGCTATGCACTTAATATTTATTGGCATAAATTGAGGGGGAATTCATATGTTGAGGGGGAACAAATTGCATATCTATATACTTGTTGCATATCTATACTTGTCTTGGATCGTCATTATGAATTATCTAATATGCATATCCCGCTTAAGGTTTGCCATTATCAAAAAGGGGGAAATTGTTGAAACACGTTCTGAAGGCACTATACTAAACGTGTGTTCATATTTGTAGGTTTTGATGAATGACAAACTATGCGCAATTGACATATGACGAGGTCCAAACACAAGCGCGAAATTGATACATAACGAGATTCAAGCACAGGACCAAGAAATAAAGTTATACATGAGTCGTTCTTTAAATTGTGATCTTGATCCGATAACTTGACTCAAGACTTGGCTTCTCTCGTAAAACATTTTTTAAATCATGCATAATTATGTTAGCCAAAATGATTTTTAAACATGCCTCTAAAATCTGGACTAAGATAATCGATTATGTACTTATGATAATCGATTATGTTAAGTCAGCTGCATGACAATCGATTGTGAACTTATGACAATCGATTGTGTTAAGGCAGTGTACATCAGATTTTTCAAATCTGCATGACAATCGATTGTGTACCCTATGACAATCGATTGTGTTGAGGCAGTGTACATCAGATTTTTCAAAGCCACACAATAATCGATTGTGGACTTATGACAATCGATTGTATTAAGGCAGTGTCCATCAGAGTTTTTCAAAGCTACAAAATAATCGATTGTGAACTTATGACAATCGATTGTGTTGAGGCAGTGTCTATTAGATTCTTCAAAGACTGATAAATAATCGATTGTTCTCATAACATAATCAATTGTGAAATTGACCGTTGCCAAAATATTTTCAAACACCGTCAGGTAATCGATTATAGATTTATAATAATTGATTGTTTTAAGGAAAATCTGAAAAAGATTTTTTGAACGTTGCCAAGTAATCGATTGTATAATTCTGACAACCGATTGTTTTAAGTAAAATCTGGAAAGGATTTTTTGAACGTTGCCAGTAATCGATTATATGTCTTTGATAATCGATTGTGCTGCGTAAAATCTGGGAATGATTTTTGGAACGATTGGAAAACAATCGATTGTATCATCTTGACAATCGATTGTCGCAGCACAAAATCAGCAACTCTTAATTGGCAATTAGGCAACGGTTATGCATGCTTTTGACACTATAAATACATCTTCAAATCAGTCTTACAAATACAACAACTGACAATATTATTGCTAAAGCTTGCATACTCTCTTATTCATCATTTTCTATTCATTACATAAGTTTTTGAGAGCCAAATTGTTGATAAAAGTTGTTGCGTTCTTGAGCGTATTTATTTTACTCATATCTACTCTTAAGGAGAGTCTTGTTTTGAGTGCAAAGTGTTTTTATACACTTGAAGGGAAAGTTGTTCCCTTGTATTGTAAGAAGGAACTTGTGATTCCTTTGGTTGAAGTCTTGAAGTGTTGTATCTTCGAGCAAAGGTTGTTGAGGCTTGTGTCCTCAGTTTGTAAAGGTTTGTTGAGCACCCGTAAGCTTAACACTGTTAGTGAAAATCTCGAGAGAGTCTCTCGGGGACTGGACTAGCCACGGGTTGTGGTGAACCAGGATACATCGGTGCGTTCTTCCTATTTATTTACTTATCGCACTTATTTAATTCCTGCAATTTTTAAATTCTGCAAGTTTACGCTATTTTTTATTATAACGCTATTCACCCCCCCCCCCCCCACCCCTCTAATATTAAGTGTATTTTCTAACAGAATCTATCCAAAATCAGAGTGAATACATCACAATATGCTAAGGGAAAACCCAAGCGAAAAAAATCAATAACGGGCATAAATTCTAAAATTACGAAAACCTGAGCCCTGTGCCCACTTCTCGAAACTCAAAAATTTTTACATCAACGAGTTCCTTATCTTTCAACGAGTCTATCCATATAAAGAACACCAAAATCGGAGTCCAAATGCCCCCCCCCCCAAACTTCAATTTAAAATCTCAAAATCCCAAGCCCTAGTTCTTCTATTTTTGGCTAAATTTCCATGAATTTCTCGGTGGATTTCACAATAAAAATGAGTTTTAAGTTCATAAATCTTACCTCCAATCGATTGCCCTCGAATCTCTCTTCAAATTCCTTCAAAAGCTCTCAAAAAATGCAAACAATGGAATGAAAATGAGCTCCAACCCGCGGATGAGATGTTTATAACCCTTCTGTCTAGCACTGAAAAATCCTTCTTCGCGAACATGGTCAAAGCGCCGTGTTCGCGAAGCACAACAATTCCGTTGACCAAAATTCTCCAACGCGAACGCGAGAACCACCTCGAGAATGCGTTGCTTTACCCAGGAAACCCTTCGCGAATGCGACCCCACTCATGCGAAGCGAAGCACAAATTTCCCTTCCAATCCACCTGACCCAATTCCTCTTATGCGAACGCGAATACACTCATGCGAACGCGATGCCTCCCCTGTTCCAAACTATGCGTACCCGAGATGATTCATACGAACCCGAATATCCCTCTCACAGCCTTACGCAAATGCAATGCTTAAATGCAAACATGAATGCTTAAATTCCTGCCTTCCAAATTCCTCCTATGGGAATGTGATTCTCCTCCCGCGAATGCGAAGAGATTAATCTCTACAACACTTGAAATGAAAATCTGAAACTCTAAAACTTAGAAAATGGTCTGATTGAACACCCGAAGCTTACCCGAGGCATCCAGGACCTCAACCAAAGCCACCAACATATCCCATAACATCATTCGAACTTGTTCCAATCGTCAAAACTCCTCAAATAATATCGAAACTATCTAATTATATCGAATTCAAGCCTAAGTTCTTTTAAAACTTCCAAAACACGCATTTGATCAAACACCCAACCAAATCACCTCCGAATGACTTAAAATTTTGCACACACGTCCCAAATCACCTAATGAAGCTATTGCAATTCCGACCGTCGGATTAAAATCTCACCTACCAACCAAAAAATCGCCAAAATACTAACTTCGCCAAAACAAGCTAATTTCTACATTGGACCTCCAAAACAACTTCTGCTCACGCTCCTAAGTCAAAATTCATCCAATAAAGCTAACCAAATCATAAAAATTCCGATCCGAGCTCATATACAAATAAGTCCACTCTTGGTCAAACCTTTCAAATTCAAAGCTTTCAGCTGAGACTGTTCTTTCAAATTCATTCCAAATTTTCCTGAAAGCCCAAAACCAACAATCTACATCAGTCATAATATTCCACGGGCCAAATCATGTCCGAAAACTAGTGATCAAAGTGCAAAAGCTCAAAACGATCGATCGGGTCGTTACATCCTCCCCCACTTAAACATACGTTCGTCCTCGAACGTGCCTAGAGTTGTTCCAAAAGCCAATCAATCACTGAATAACCTTATGATGCATATACCCGGGGGTGATCTCATGTCACCCTATATCATATAGGTTTGGTAACACATTATAACTGAAATTACACAACCAATCTAGCCCATAAACCATAGAACCACATTTCTACTTCTGAAACCATCCATACGATTAAGATCCCTTACCTATACTATGAATAGGTCCGAACTAGATGTAATAACCCATGCCTGCAACCTCAGGTGTGATTATATGATATATCACATAACTCAAACACATGAAGCGATAACTTCCATTCACAGCAGCTACACACAACACCCGCATACCGAATTGAAAAACTCTTATCAACTAAAGTCTCATTCCAACACTTTTATATACTGCCAACGATAAATGAAACACACAATAAACCATAACCATTTCTCTGATCAACCATTACTATAGCAAATTTTTGAACTGAACCTTGACAGCTACCCATCAACATGCTGAAATCGAATCCATTTGTATTTATCAATGAGCCCAATGATCTTATCAGATCCAACACACTATTCTGGTGACATGACACATCAATACAGGCATAAGCCACAACTGGCATAATACACGCACTAATAAATAATAGTCTGAACATACATAAATCATGAAAATGACTCTAATGAAAGAGTTGTCCCTCAAGCTCACCAGAACAATCACAACATATGGTTGAGAACCCGTCTCATATCATACAAATAGAACATACGAATCTAACCCGCAAGGTCATATCTGTACATAGCTTCGCTGCAGATGCGCTATCCTATCCAAACACTGTTCCACATGAAGCACCTCAAGTCACTATGCTCGAAATTGACCACCACGCACAATCCGATGTCTGAAACCAAGGCAAATCATCAGACCCTCGGTGAAACAAGCAAAATATACCACGCCAACCCGATAGAACATAACCAATATGCCATCTATCGAGCAACACACAATTACTTTTCCCGCTCGACTTCCACTATGAACCTCACTAGAACCGCACCATATGTGCCCATAACCAAAAAATCATAACGTCTCGCAACACAGAAAGGCCACTCTTAGATATCCCAGATCTCTAGTAAGCTCAATAACAATCGAATCAACCTCTCCCTCAAATGTACAATTTGGGGCCAACCAAGCCGACTTAAGCTTGAACACACATCCACATTGGCCTAACGATGAACTTTTTCTCAATTAAATCCCAAAGTTGATCCTTCTACTACTATAACTCCTACCGATGCCATACGACACGGTGCCCGGCAACAAATCAATACCAAAATCGATAACCTCGCCTGGAGACATGCCCAGCCATAAGAAACACATACGAAAAGTCCCTCAACACCGGAACTGAATCAAAATCAGGGGCCTCAGCACTGACACTCATCACAAGAGCCCGAGTAAGAAAGACAATCCTTCCCAGCCGTCCATTGGGTCTTCGAAATATAAAAACCACTTTACCAGGACATACTCTGACACACCTCACCACTCAACCTATGGCATTTTCGGCATAATATGTAGTGCAATACTCCAGAATAGTCTAACACAGAGACAACCAGTCTAACCCCAATATCGTGGACAATATCTAATATACCAGGCAATAAAAGATCCACTCGGGCCTCCCAAATCCAAATAGTCGCTAAATAGTATCGACATAAATAGTACACAACCATAATATATCCTGAATATACGAACTTCCATCTCCAATCCACACGGCACATGAATCACCATATCCGATCCCAATTCCATCGTCCGAATACATGCCACACCTCTAGTACCAGTCATTTCACGAGAGATACTCAAAAATTCTTCTATGCCACCAAACAAACTTGAATGTCAGCAGTCGATCCAACCTGAAAGTGCCGCAATACTACCAAAGTTCCATCAACTTAATCACATTGCCATTTTTCGAACACATATACTCTCGTCAAATTACTTCCAATTAACAATACCATTTCCTTAATCATTTGAGTCTACCCATTGCCTAAGAGTTTTATGAACTTTCTTTCAGAACTGAACTAAAACCTCACACATGCAAATCTTGATCCTCCACAACAACCTGCATATACCATACCATCCGAGGATAATTTGAGAACTTTATCTCCCTTCCGAGCCACACACATGTACGTACTCAACTAGCCCGGAACATTCCATTTGTCCCATCTAGAAGAAAAATCAATATACATCCCATGCTCTACATGCCCATAGAGGATATACATCTCCAAACCACGGTAAGAACCATCAAGAACTCTCTAAGTTCCCTTTGCACAAATCAGACATGTCAGGACTGAATTCTTCTACCTCGACCAGGCTAAGTAAGCCATCAAAACCTAAGAGCATTGCTGCAAAATATCTGTAAAAACTCATCACTATGAACACACACAAGGAATTAATCATATCCTTACCATACCGGTCCAGTCTACTATTAAGCTACCCCTGCTATCTCTGTTTTCTTCTAATTCGCCTTCAACTTGATATTCCCCCTTGCTGTAGCACCACAATTTCACACCCCTGACTCACCACACGAGACACAAGCATAAATCCACACCATCTAAGGCTCATAAGTTGTTGAATACTCTCTTTATTATTCCCGAAAGCACCACATTCCAAAACATCTTACTCTAAAGAACTTCTTGCGAATCTAAACTCATTACCTTTATCTTCCTAATAGTAATACATAGAATCCCATAATTAACATAGAAATACCACAAGTCTTGAACCCTTCCAATAAATACGCGCTTTCTAATCACATATACAAGTTTAAGATACCCAATTATTGTATGTAGAATCTTGAACACATTAGAACTATTCTCGAGAGTCATTCACTCAATTTAAACTGCAATTAGAGTGATCAAGAGAACAGAACCACCCGTGCCTCATTAGCACTCTGGCGCTGCAGAATGAAATCCTCACCCCAAATAAAACCAAGCATCTTCCTGCTCTATGCACAGAGCATTCTCTACAAAAAACAACTTAAGACAATCTGAGGTTCTCTTACACCTATGAAGCATGGCATAAACTCTATCAAAATTTTCCTGTACTTGAGGCATCCTCGGTCTCAATCTCCATAAGCCATAACTGATTCACCACTATGCTTCAAACTAGAACTAACATAGCACAAAACCGCGCAATCAACTAATCAACTGACTCCCCAACTTGGCTCGGAGCCATAGATCAAAATACACTCGATAACTCATAACACATATACCCTATTGCTGTCATAATACCATAGTGATATTAAACTCAAATCATTTTTTTTAAATGTGACAACACAGATCATCTAGTACTGTAAATCTTCTACAAATCTCGTATTCATCCCCGCAACAGTTAAGCCCACTCTCTTAAGCAACTCGAAATTTTGAATTTCAACACGTACTTTTCCATTACACATAAGGTCTTCTAACATACACATAGGGATCACCCCACTTCAGAACGCTCCTCAAGAGATAAGCCACATGCTTCGCTTCAATATAATATTTCTGTATACCTTCCACCTTCATAAACGTTCCGCATTCACTTAGTTTTCCCGAGTCTGTACTCATACCGCATCATGGAATTTACTTCACCCACAACCATAAACATGAATAGATCCTTTGCACACCCATAACTCTAGGCTACACCTCGAATCACCATGGAATCAAATACTTAATAGTTCATCTATCATCTAGCAGACCTTCCTCATCACTTCCAAGTCATAAAGATACACCTCGCAGTACTAACATTCTCATCACATGACTATTCAGTTGTCACTTTAACTAATACGGACAACACCGAACATATAAGTTCAAAATGCTTACTCACACAGTCAGCACCTCGGTACGCAAGCCATAGGCAAAGACTGGACTCAAGTCCTTTAGACTGGCCCAACATCAAACTCAAAGAGATCACATCTCACCCCTCGATCGAGGAATCACAAGACATTAAGGCACATCTGATACTGAGAGCTCATACGAACGCGTGGAAGGAAGTTCAAGGGTTACCTTTCAAGCTAAATCAAGGACGCACGATGAGAAATCAAGTATGTGGAGATTTCCTATAGGTTCTGCAGCCTCTCGAGGATAAATACAGACATCTCCGTACCGATCCATGAGACTCTACTAAACCTGCTCATGACTCGTGAGAACTAGTAACCTAGGCTCCGATACCAACTTGTTACGACCTCCGGTCATGATGGCGCCTCTCGGAAAGACAAGGCCAACCATACTACTACAGAATACTTCCTTTAAGCGGTTAAACAGTTCATAAGAAGATTAAATATGATTTAATAATATTAATTAACGAAAGTACTACCCAACATAGCCCAAACAGAGGTGTCACAGGTTACGAGCATCTATTAGAGTTTGAATACAACTACCAGGTTTAAAATATACAAAATATGACTGATAAGTAGAGAAGAAAATGTGGTGTTGCGAATGCTGGCAGTTACCTCACTAAACTCCGATTTTGAGCCTCCAATCAGCCCAAAACCCGTTATCGGGTGAACAAATACCTGCATCTGCACATGAGGTGCAGGGAGTAAAGTGAGTATTCCAACTCAATGAGTAATAAAGGTAAATAATAGTTGAGCAGTAACACGTAAGGCAAATCATCAAGTTGTATAGAAGCAGTATAAAACCCCTTGAGAAAAGCAATGAAGCTGTGAAATATTTAGAAAACGTCTTAATCCAATTTATACCTCTTTTGAAAATGACCTTTTCAAATAGTTATGCAAATAATTTGTGCTGATCAGCACATAAATTTGCCCTCAGGTGCAACACACTCTTAACTGAAAATGTCAGGCAATTAGGTAGATATCACATGAAATACGACAATAGGAGACAATGGCAGACAAATAAATAAGTAAACCCATAAAATAGTACCGGTACAGCTGCGCGTGCAACCCAATCCATATATCGCTGTGGCGTGCATCCCGATCCATTTATCATCGGCGGCGCTCACTGGGGGTGTGCAAACTCCGGGAGGAGCCCCTTGCGGCCAAGCGCAATATCAAGCCATCTCGTTGCATCAAATCTAGGTCATCGGCCTCATATCAATATCAATATTTCACTGTTGAGGCGTGCAGCCCAATCCAAAAGTATCCTCACAACATAGGCCCTCAGCCTTACTCAGTCAAAAATCACATAAGTCCCTCAGGCAATAGTAAAACATGATGCTCACCCCAAAAATATTGCTGGAAATATCATTTCAAGTGTTAAAGCAAAGTAAACTTAGCTGAGTTTTAAAAACTGTGAAAAATACATGACTGAGTTCAAATAAAAATCAAAACAGTGAAAAATATTTACAATCATCCCCAAAGGAGTTCAAATAGCTGGCACGAAGCCCAAATATGGCAATCAGTCTAAGTCATGATGATAACAAATAGGTTTCAGTCAAATACACGGTAAAATCATCAATTGGGACGGACCAAGTCACAATCCCCAACTGTGTTCTACCCCACGATCGCTATCTGGCATGCAAGTCACCCTAATATATCACTACAATGTGCAATCCAGAGTTTCAAACCCTCGGAACATCATTCACACTCATTACTCACCTTGAATTGGAAAAATCTCTAGCTCGCGACGCTTTTGCCTCTCAAGTCAGCCTCCACGCATGTCGAATCTATCCAAAGTCAGAGCAAATACATCACAATATACTAGGGAACAAAACCCAAGCCAAAACAATCAATAACGGGCATAAATCCCAACATCACCAAAATCGGAGCCTCGGGCTCACTTCTCCAAACTTAGAAATTTTTACATCAACGAGTTCCATATATCGCCACTAATCTATGCATATAAAGAACACCAAATTCAGAGTCTAAATGCCCCCTCAAATTCCAATTCAAAATCTCAAAATTCCAAGCCCTAGTTCTTCCATTTATGGCTAAATTTTCATGAATGTCTAGGTGGTTTTCAGCATAAAAATGAGTTTTAAGTTAATAAATCTTACCTCCAATCGATTGCCCTCGAATCCCTCTTAAATTTCCTTTAAAAGCTCTTAAAATTTACCAACAATGGAGTGAAAATGAGCTCCAACCCACAAATGAGATGTTTATAACCTTTCTGTACAGCACTTAAAAATTCTTCTTCACGAACGTTGTCAAAGCCTCGCATTCACGAAGCACAACAATTCCATTGACCAAAATACTCCAACGCAAATGCCAAAACCACCTCGCGAACACGTAGCTTTACCCAGGCAACCCTCCATAAACGCGATCCAACTCCTGCAAACGCGAAGCACAAATTTCCCTTCCAATCCACCTAACCCAATTCCTCTTATGCGAACACGATGCCTTCCCTTTTCCAAACTATGCGAACGTGAGATGATTCATGCGAACACGAAGAGCCCTCTCATAGCCTTACATGAACGTGAAGGCTTAAATTCCTGCCTTCCGAATTCCTCCTATGCGAATACGATGCTCCTCCCGCGAACGTGAAGAGATAAATCTCTACAATGAAGATCGCCAAAATACTAACTTAGCCAAAACAAGCTAATTTCTATGCCAGACCTCCAAAGCCACTTCTGATCACACTCCTATGTCAAAAATCATCCAAAGAAGCTAACAAAATCATAAAAAATCTGATCTGAGCTCATATACAAATAAGTCAACTCTTGGTCAAACCTTTCAAATTCAAAGCTTTAAGCCGAGACTATTCTTTCAAATTCATTCCAAATATTCCCGAAAGCCTAAAACCAAGGATCTTCATTAGTCATAATACACCACGGGCCAAATCATGACTGTGAACTGGAGATCAAAGTGCAATAGCTCAAAACGACCGGTCGGGTCGTTACAAGACTACTATTGAAGTGAGTTGGGCTACTTTAAACACACGCCATGATACCCTTGTAGAGGCTAGCCAAGAGGGCCTTATCTTGGATGCTGAGTTAGCCCAGATAAAGGAAACCATTAAGAAAACTCAGCAAGTCCAAAGTGTTTATTCTCCCATGGTTGATACTCCTGAGCATGTCGAAGGTGATATAGGTATGGTGGATGCCCCAACTCCTTCAAGTCAATTCGAGCCTTCTATTGCTAATGATGCCGCTTTAGATTCTTCTTGTACCCCTTAGTGAAAGTTTATGAACTATGACTCCTTTTTTTTCTTTAGTGAAAATTTATGGATTTACCCCCAGTCTCATTTGGGGGTTAAGTTTTTGAAAAATGACAAGTCTCCAGGTCTTTTCGGGGTATTTTGTAAAAACAATGACAATCAGTTTATGGCTAAGTTCATACTTAGTCTAAACTTAATTATGAAGTTTTTGTTTAAACTTAATTATCTTGAGCTTCTGTTTTACTCTTTTTGGCCTTTATATTCAAGTGTTAATCTGTGGGTTTTGCCTTACCCTTTTGCATTTTTCTTTTTTTTAAAATTCTTTATTAATTTAATGGATCTTCGAATCAAACATGAATTTATAAAAAAGGACCCTTTTATATGCGACACTTAATGAAGAAGACATCTCAACTTCATAATGATGTAAATATATGGAAGATAAAATAAGAACATACATGTTTCTTGAAACAACTTTGATAAAGTTTTCACTTGAACTTTGAAAAGTTTGAATAACCTTTTACATGTATTTAAATATCTTCTATTACTTTTCCGTAACTCTTTTCTTTGCAACAGATTTACAAAAAGAAAATTTATTCTTTATGACCCTTGGCTAAATTTTGCCTTTAACATAAACATTATAAGATTTTGAAATCTATATGAAGGTTTTCTAATTGGCTTGTGCTATTAGCTCGTGAATTGTGCTCTTAACTTGATTTTTGATGAGTAGAGCTTTGGACTTGACTTGGAACTTGAAGGTTTTCTAGTCTTCTTTGCCTTCGTTATACCTATGTCATATGTATGTTATATAGTCCCCCAAGTGTTTGAGCTTTAAAGTATAAAATCTCGAGCACTTGATTATTCCCTCCATGCAGTCCTTTTCCTAAAAAGGAAAAACATAGGGGACTCGGAGGTATGATTTTAGATGAAGACTACTTAACCAATTTAAATTTCTATTAGAAGAGTTGTAATCCTAAACCGAGAATTATGTTCTTTCCATGTGTCGTTTCAGATCATAATTCATCATTTAATATGGGATAGCTTTTTGTATATCAAATAAAATTGTTAGTAAATTTTAACAATTCAAAAATAAGAGTTATAATGAGGATACCTGCACATGGGTATTTCATT
Source organism: Nicotiana benthamiana (assembly GCA_034376525.1). Lineage (NCBI taxonomy): Eukaryota > Viridiplantae > Streptophyta > Magnoliopsida > Solanales > Solanaceae > Nicotiana > Nicotiana benthamiana. The sequence continues at coordinate 27,726,520 of CM067331.1, read as the reverse complement.
TCCTCAGAAATAGTATATCTTCAGATGAACAACATTCTAATTTGAAGGTAGAATCTTTCCATCCAGTGTTTCAAACTCATATGCTCATTTTCCCGTGACACCATGAATCTTATAGGGTCATTCCCAAGTTAGACTTAATTTTCCTACACTAGTTGTCCTCGTGGATTGGAAAATTTCTTGAGTACAAAGTCCCCAGTCTTAAAGGATCTGAGATGGGATTTCTGATTATAGTATCATTCCATAACTTGTTTTTGCTCTGCCATCCTCATTAATGCAGCTTCTCTCCTTTCTTCAAGCAAATATAAGTTTACTCGCATCTCTTCTTCATTTGATTCCTCAGTAGCTTGTGTATATCTCGTACTTGGTTGTCGTATCTTGACTAGAATTAAGGCTCCAGCTCCATATACAAGTGAGAACGGTGTTTCCCCTGCACTTATTTTTGCGGTTGTTCGATAAGCCTACAAGACCCCAGATAACACCTCTGGCCAATTGCCTTAAGATTCCTTCAATCTTTTCTTCAAGTTGCTGATAATGACGTTATTTGATGATTTAGCTTGTCTGTTACCTACCGGATGGTAAGGTGTTGAAGTAATCCTTTAGTTTGCCAACTTTGAAAAAATCTTGTGATTTGCATGCCTATAAATTGCGGGCCATTATCACATATGATTTCCTTTGGTACTCCAAAATGGCTTATGATGTTCCGCCATATGAAGTCTCTAACCTAATTTTCTCATACCTGTTTAAAAGCTCATGTTTTTACCCACTTAGTAAAATAATCAGTGAGCACTAACAAAAATCTTACCTTGCCTTTGACTTGCGGAAGTGGACCCACAGTATCCATCCCTTACTTCATAAAAGACCACGGTGTAATGAGTGGATGTAATAACTTAGCAGGTTAATGCATGTTGTTACCGTATCATTGACACTAGTCATATTTAGTCACAAAATTTTCCGCGTCTGCTTCCATCTTTGCCAATAATAGCTAGCTCTATTCATGGTTTTTACTAAAGATCTTCCTCCCATGTAATTTTCACAATGTCCCTCGTGTATTTTCCTCATCACATACTCTACTTGAGAAGGATCGAAGCTTCTTGCTAGAGGACAACCGAGCATTTTACAATAAAGATTTTGTTTCTTTAAATAGTATCGAGCAGCCTTTTTGCGAAGTGCTTGAGCCTTTTTCTTATCCTTAGGTAAAATTCCATACTGCAAAAAAGTGACAATCTCGTTCCTCCAATCCCAAGTTAGATTATTGAAATTTACCTCATTTTGTCTTGTCAAGCATTAAATGAAATAAAATGAATTGCAGAAGAAATTTTGTCATTTTTTACTTCTGCAGTGGATGCGAGATTAGCTAGGGCATCTGCCTCGACATTTTCCTCTCTTGGTATCTGCATGACTTTCCAAGTTTGAAATATCCTAACTAGATCACGTGCCTTCTCCAGGTATTGCTGCATTTTTTCCTCTCTAGCTGTATAAGTCCCCAGCATTTGGTTAACTACAAGGTGTGAATCGCTTTTGATTACGAATTGTTCTATACTAAGCTCCCGTACCAGTTCTAAACCTACAATCACATCTTCATATTCTACCTTATTGTTAGTTATAGGTTACATTTTATGGCTTGTCGTATGGTTGCTCCCATGGGTGGTACCAAAACAATACTTAAACCCGCCTCCTTCACATTCGATGAACCATCATTAAATAAGGTCCAAGTTCCTGGATTAGACTCGTTGAATACCTGTAGATCTTTTTCTACTTCTAGTTACATCCCTTGGCTAAAATTTGCCACAAAATTCTGCTTCTAGTTGCATCCCCGGCTATAGTTTTCCACAAAATCTGCTAATACTTGCGACTTTATTACAGTTCTAAGTTGATACGTAATGTAATATTTACTCAGTTCTATGGCCCACTTAGCTAATCTACCTGATAACGCATGTTTATGTAATATATTATGCAAGGGGTAGACGGTTATTACAGAGATGGGATGTCATTGAAAATAAGGTTTTAACTTCCTAGATGACATAATTAATGTAAGCGCAAGTGTTTTTAGATGTGCATACGGAGTCTCAACATCTAATAATGACTTGCTAACATAATAAATCAGAGACTATTTACCTTGGTCTTCTTGAACTAACACATCACTTACCGCTACTTCTGAAATAGCATGGTAGATGAGTAGTTTCTCCCTATGTTTTGGTTTTGTAAGTAACGGCGGATTTCACAAATATACTTTCAAATTTTTAAGTGCTTGTTGACATTTCTTAGACCATTCAAACCGATCCTGCTTTTTTAGGTCAGTATAATCTACACAAACTCGCCACTTACCATTCTTTTTAGGTACTACTACAGTATTAGCTAACCAATTGGAATATTTTACCTCGTGGATGGACCCAATTTTTAAATATTTTTGCACCTCATCTTGAATCACCTGAGTTTTTGAAAGCTCCTTGCTTTCTTTTCTTTTGTTTGACAGATGGGAATGATGGATCTTCATTTAACTTGTGGGTCATCACCTTCGTAGGTATTTTTGTCATATCAGAATGGGACCAAGCAAAACAATCCACGTTAGTTTTCAAAAAGCTAGTCAACTTACCTTTCATTTCTTGACTTAGGTTGGTTCCAATGTAGACTTCCTTTTTAGGCTTAGAGGCAAATAGTATCACAACCTCCAATTCTTCAATCGTTGTTTTGATGTGTTCATTTTTCTGTGACTCTTGGATGGTATCAGGTCTCAAGTCTACATCTGTTCGTCCGTGTTCAATTGAGGCTTGTGTTGCAGCATCCTCAACTACATTCTGTGATTGCTATTTCTCTTTGCTTTTTGCGTTCAAATTTGCTATGGAATCAATTCCCCTAGATGCTTGCTAATTACCACAGATTTGACATATTCCCCATTGTCAAGGGAAATTAATAACTTGATGCAAAGTCGATGGAATAACTTCCCATGAATCCATGCTCTACCAAGAATCATGCTATAAGCCATGTCCATTTCTACCACTTGAAATTGTGTATTTGACTATTCCTTCAGCGAATGTAGTGAGTGTTATCTTGCCCTTTGTTTTGACGCTCGAATTGTCAAAACCGGACTATGTATGAGCCTTGGGTATCAATTTATCATCAGTTTACATCTCATTTACTACTCTTAACAGAATGACTTTACAGAACTACTTGGATCAACCAAAACTCGTTTCATGTTAGTGTCATGTACAAGTAGAGATATTACCAGTGCATCATTATATAGGGTTAGCACGCTATCCGCATCTGCATCATCGAAGGTGATATTATCTTTTTCCAAAATTTGCCAAGCTCGCTTCCCGTGTGTAATTGTTATTTTTGACACCTTCCTTATTGTTGTCACTCCATAAATTTCTTCTCCCCCACTTATGACGTTAACCGTCCTTTTTGGTGAATGGGGTTTTGGAGACTCCTGTCTATTTTACATATATGCCTGCTTTCCTTTTTGATAAATAATTCAGTTAAATACCTTTATTTTAATAAAATGTTCTAGTTCACCTTGCAGCAATATACAATCCGTCGTTTTGTGACCGTAATCATGATGAAACTCGCACCAAAAATAAGGATTTCGCCTGCTCGGATTTGATCTCATTTCTTTTGGCCAGCGTACCTTGTTACCCATGCTCCTTAAAATAACCACCATTTAGGATGTGCTTACATTAAAACTGTAATCGCCGATCTTCGTCTTAGAGCTTCTGTCATCACCATGTGTCTCTAGTGTGTTTCGTTATTTCCCAAACCTTGAGGATGACCCTGACTCCACATCTTGTGATCTATGATTGTACCTTTGGTTTTCCTATTTTGAACGTGAGTCTCTTCCTGTTGGCGTCATGTAAGGTTTATACCTATTTTTACCAGACCTTTTTTCAGTTTCATCTTGCCTTGAACTTACGTTTTCATCCCTTCGAGATTGGACGATGGTATCTTCTTCTATCCCCAGCTTCGTGATGTATCTGTTGTAAACATCATTCCAAGTTGTTGCTGAAAATTCCCGTAGACTTTGTTTGAGTTGTCTCGTGGCTTCTGAACTTTTCTCATTTAAATTACTAGAAAATGCCATAGCTGCCTAGTTGTCAGGTATACGTGGCAGCATCATCCTCTCACACTGGAATCTATCTACGAATTCTCTGAGCAACTATGTATCTTCTTGCTTTATTTTTAAAATATCCTTCATTCTTTTTTTAACTTTTTGAGCTCCCGATTGTGCTTTTATAAATGAATCTGCAAGCACGGCAAAACAATATATAGAATATTCAGGTAAAAGGGAATACGATGTTAATGCTCTTTAAGTTAGTGTTTCTCCTAATTTTTTGACAATACTGATTCAATTTCTTGCTTGGTCAAGTCGTTGCCCTTTACACCGATTGTGAATGCAGCTAAGTGATCTCGTGGATCAGTTGTTCCATCATATTTCAGAATATTAGGAATCTTGAATTTCTTCGGAATTGGTAGAGGAGCTAGACTTGGCTTCCAAGGTTGTTATGAGTATTTGTCCATGTCTAATTCCTTTTATTACGGGCGGTGCTCTGAATATTTGTTTTATGCGGTCGCTTTGCTCCATATGTTATTTCTGCAAAGTTAAAACTATATTTAATTGTGTTACCTGGTTCTCCATCACGAGAATCACTGGGAGCTCCACCACTGCCTGAAATAACGAGTCCGCAGCGAGGATTTTCCAAGGTATTGTTGTTTGGAGTTGGTGTTGATGGTGCAACCGGTAATTGGTTGGTAAAATCCTGAAAAGCATTGCTGACCTATTGAGCAATTAATTTTTTAATCGCTTCATCGATGACTTGATTATTTGCAAGTCTATCATTTTCATTTGATTCAGATCTATCATGAGTCCCCTCTCGTGATTGTCGCTGAGAATGATGTGCTGAAGGAGGTAGAGTCCGGTCATCTTGTACATTCAGCTGACGGTGTGGATCTTGTTGGAATGATAAATTATACTGGTTATTCTCGTTGACATTTGACATGATTTATTTGTCAAAAAAGGTTAATTTGGAAAGTAATAGATTATTATATTCCCGGTAACGGAACCAATTTATTTAAACAAAAAATGGGAATTTAGGCTAAAGCTTGCTATTAGAAAAACTCATATTACTGATAATCAAGTAGAAATAAAAATAAATAATATCAGTAGTAGAAGGATAGAAAGCTAAGTAAATTAGTATATTTCAATAGTAACTCGTGTCCTTACAAATATTTATTTCTCACTTTTTATAATTATTTCTAAGTAATACGTTTTCTTTCTTCCATAATGGAGTCATTATGAGCAATTAATGTCATTTATTGTAACGTTATATTTGAGCAATCATAACCGTTCAGTATAGATTAGATAACATTTTTCCCGTAATAAATATCTATTAAATACCGATAATACGTATCTATACTTTTCTATTAATTAGGTTCATTTTTCCGGTGCTTCTTCAAATTATCAAGAGTTTTGAGCACCTCTTCCTTTTGGTTTTCTTGGATCTTTGTCTGTATCTATAAAAGCTCGTGCCTCTTCAAACAAACTTGCCGGTTATCATTCTTCTATTGACGTGTCATGGCATATCGCCGCATAATTAAGTCAATGTACTAACTTAATTTTTTTCAGAGCGGTTGCGAGTTTCCCGCTTACCAAATAAAGAAATAGCTCTCTCAAATCGAGTATTATTAGAGTAAACAAAAAATTCGATGTACAACTATCAATAAAATAATAAATAAATTGAATAGATGACTTGTCCCATAAGTTGTTTCGGTTAATAACTCTAAACAATTAGGATTACTATTTATAGTAGTATTCATTTGCTAAAAATGGTCGTTAAGAGGGTTTGGTTTATACTTTATATCGCGGCAAATAATTCCAAAAAGGGGTTCGGTACTTGCTTAGATTATATAAAAGTACTAAGACGCTAGAGACATTGGTCCGCGTCAATTGAGTTCATAGTATCTTCTTGTAGAAAGTTATCTCACGAGCCCAATTTTTTACCTTAGGATATCGTGATAATATATGAGTAGTTCTTAAAATTAGATAAATCTAACACATATTAATTGTTAACGGAATCTACTAATTTAACTATAATATATTAAATAATATTTGTAACAACATAGTTGAACCAATATCAATTTCATAACTCCAAAACTAGCAGCACAAGTCATAATAAGCTTTTCTAAGTCCCGAAATAATTATAGACAGCAGAAATGAAATACAACAAAAGATGACTTCGAGGCCTACGAACGTCGAGAAGATATACCTTGAACTCTCCAACCGGGCAAATAGAAGTCTCGAAAGTGACTCGATCAGAAATATCTGGATCTGCACAAAAATATACAGAAATATAGCATGAGTACACCACATTGGACCCATTAAGTATCAAGCCTAACTTCGGTAAAATAATGACCAAGTCAGGTCAAAACACCTACCAACCTGTGCAGGATAAAATACAAAGCTAACAACGGGATGAACATCAATGTAAGACCAACAACAGAAGGATTACAAATTTACAATCTGAAAATAATTAAAACACGAATAGCAACAAGAAACAATCCGATAATAAAGCAATAATATAGTTAGAATACAAATGATGTACGAATGATTCAAGTAAGGAGAACCGATGGAAACACATTCAGTCAAATTGTTCCTAATACACAAATTACAACAAGAACTACCCGAAGCCTCATGATCTCAAATCATAAGTCACGATTTTCAAATCTTGCACGTATGGCACCTCGTGCCCATATTATTTAAATTTATTTTCACATGATAAAATTTATGTGCTGCCATGTACGTCACACCCGTGTCAAATATAAATTAAAGATAGTCGAGGGATAAATCTAAACACAATAAAATACAATTATGAGACGTGAATAGAGTAACGTGTCAAATGAGATATTAAATTTGTTTAAAGATATAAATAAAGCAAAATAAAGGAGAGGTTGTGCAAATAGATTTCTAGATGAATTTAGTTTAAAAATAAATGAGATGAAGTAAAAATATCGTATTTAAACAAAGTTAAACATCAGTTCAACGAGTTAAATATAAACTGTCAAAATAAAAGAAGATAAGTAAATTACACAACAATAAGGTGATGAGTAGAATATGAGAATCCAATTAAAGTAAAAATGTAATAACCATTTAAATTTATAAAACACCCGATGAGATACAAGTTTTATTTTCGAAAGACACACAAGTAAAATACCTTAAGAATTCATTCATTTAAATATGCTAAATTATCAAAGACTCCATCGGATATAATATTATGACCCTGTGCACATAAATTTATCTTGGAATTCAATTTATCAAGAAATAACGGAAGCACAACTTGGCATGTTGAAGCAACACAACAAATCATGTAGAATGTATGATTCACACAAGAATTCGATATCGTTCCATTATTAAAATATCGATGGTCAACCAAATATGATCAAAATACAATGAAGTGATTTAAAAAATAACAACTACCATCCTAACATAAAATATACCATGAGAATCACTACCGGCAATAACCTTAATACCACAACAATTACAACATATACATTTCTTGCGGCGTACCACCCGATCCCATACATACTACAAAAAAACTATAATTAGCGATGAACGTCATCGCTAATCTGTTGCTAAAACGATCGTAGATAGTAGAATTTCTTGATAATCTATTGTTGATATGTCGCTGAATAAGAATAGCGGTGAATTTTTTTGTTTAGCTACAAAATTTGTCCGTTGCTAAAACCTGATTTTTTAGTAGTGACAATAACAGAAATATTCATTGCATCATGCATCCCGATCTCAATATATTATTATTTATCAATATCATAATCCTTCCTTATTCCGCCATATCATCATTATCAATATCGTTGCGGCATGACTCCGTTCCCCAAGAAACATGAATTAAGCAAACAAAGTACAACCAACTACGCCATGTCAAAAAATCAACTCAATAACGAAGATACACAAAGAAATCACAACAGATGAAGAGGTTACACGATAACTCAAAAATCAAATAGCAATAAATGATGATTTATAAACCAAGACAAGATTTTCGAGAATTAATTGGCAAAATTAACCCCGAGCACTCATTCACCTCCGAGCCGGGTTATATAATTTTTTTTAAAGTTCAACCTCAGTTTAAGGTCTAAATTTCAATTTTATAAATTTTTAAATTCTACCCGAAACCCCTAATTTCTACCGTGAAATACCAAGATTTGATGTTAAAAATTCATGATAAGTAATGAGAATTGATTAAAAATTAGTTATCATTTTTTATGAAAAGCTCTCAAGAAAATTTTCTCTAGAATATTTAGGGTTGAAAAATAGAGTGAAATGAGCTAAATCCCAACTTTTCCCTCTTGTGACTAGAGCAAGTTATTCGCAATTATGAAGCCCACATTTGTGACAGTCATGCAAACATCACACATGTAACAAAACCATCACATTTGCGAAGGACTCCCCATCACAAATACATGTCAAGCTCCACAAAGCTGCTCCACTCAGAAATGCGAAGCTGCTCCACTCAATAAGGTATTGAAAATGCGATCCCGGGATCATAAAAGTGATCCGAGACTCATCACAAAAGTGAACATTTATTTACAAATGTAGAATCCCAGCCCCCGTCCTAGTTCGCAAATACGATAATGTGACTGCAAATGCGAGCCTGACATCTCAATTGTGAGATTTGCAATAGACACCAGCAACTAAAATGCACTAATAATTGCATAATTGTCAAAACACACCCGAAACTCACCCGAGCCCCTTAGACTCTAAATCAAACATGCACACAAGTGTAATAACATCCTACAAACTTTTTCGCTATTTCAAATCTTCAAAATAAAATCAAATAATATGAATCATCATCAAAACTCAAGAATCTTTAACTTAAAACTCATTTTCATATTTTTTTAAATAACGTGTCAAAATGCGCTCGGGTCACCCCGGACCCCAACCAAATATGCATATAAATCTAAAATTATCATGAACCTACCAAAATTATCAAAATACCGATCCGAAGCTACTTACCAAAAATATTGATCGTGGTCAACTCAAGTCCCATTTTATGCCTAAATTACTTTTTCTTCAAAATTTTAAGTAATAAGTTTTTTGGAAAAAACGGTACAGACCATGCATGTTAATCAAAAAAATAGGAAATGAAGCAATTAGAGGTCTCAGAATACGTAAATAAAGTCTAGTACTCAAAACGACCTACCGTATTATCACACAAATATAGTTTGAGGACTCACATATATCAAGGAAGTCACTCGCTCTCACAAAGAAGTCACATGCGCGCATAAGGTACCATAGGCTTGCACTTTATATAAATCTCTACTAATATAGACTTGCTCAATTTAAAATCAGTTAGGACTTTTTCAAAGCTGTAATGTGGCCTAAGGACTAGTTTGGTTTAGTGATTAATCCTCTTAATCACTTTTAAACATCACAATTCTTTAAGTACAAATTCTTCAATTTCACAAACAAATCGCCCCAAGAACATTTTCTTTAAGCACTAGTTTAATTCACACCCACTGATGTTAATTTATTTATCTACATAATCTTTTCCTTCGTTTTCTAACTATTTTTTTCTTTTGCAATTTTTCTCTTCTTCACAATTTTTGCCAGTGATCTATCTATTACAATACTAATGCACCTTTCTTTCTTTCACTCAAAAGTCACCCAAGTTTCCTTATTACTTATTTTAGCACTCGTTTTGCATCTTAAGTGCTTTAAAATGTAAAAAGATCAAAATAATATTAATTAACAACAAAAAGATAATGTTGGCACCAAAAAAACGTCTATATGTTCAAAAAGATTAACTATAGATAATTTTTATTTGTGGTAAGAATTAAGCTTAAGTAGATAAAAGAAAGCCTAAAATTATTTCTCAAACCGAGCAAACTTAGGATTTCGCTTCACTTCACATACGAGCAAGTTCTAGACTCAATTACAATGACATGGACTACACAAAATCTCTGCATACATGGCACATAATTCACTAAGGACGATCTCATTCTGGTTGTCAAACTAGTGCAAGTATTTATAAAGCCACAAGATATTAAACATTAAGTTCAGACATGTAATTATGTCTCTCTAAAATTATAAATTCAAGATATAAGCACCATGTTCCTCTATCATTGACTTCTCCAATGGCTCAGATGACTCGATTTTCATGTCATCATTGCAATGCGGTATTGAAAAATATATAGAATGAGGACCAATACACCCAACTCTAGAATTGTATTACTATTTACACCCTCATGTGTACAGATACTAGAGTCTTCAAATATAATATTATCGACTCCCTCACATGACTCTATTATACTTTGCACAACATTGACATAATCACCAAATATATAGTCGAATGATTGACTCTCCACTTTCAGCTCCTCAATTTGGCGTATAAGCTCCTTTTTAGTTTCACACAACTCATAATTATTTTGTTATACATTAGATGCAACAACCTTTGCACGCAATTGAACCTCCAAGTCGTGAATAGCCATGCGAAATTTATCGATCTCTTGTCCTAATTCTACTCTTCCTTTTATTAAGTGTCTCATCCCATTCGTAATATTCTCACGGAGACCTCCATATTCATTTAATAATTTCTTGCGTATATCCATATTCCTAATATCATGTTCCATGGTATCTAATCCATTATCCTATAAACTCACAAGCATTATCAGAATCACCAGAAAAAAGGATTGGGGTAAGATCAACACTTTAGCACAATTATTCTAAAAGCCATCACAAATAATACAAAATTACAATGGTGCACACAACTCACTCCTGGAAATATTTTTATATTGTTGCAGTAAATGAGGTCAGATACAGTATAGAAAAGGATCACAAAAATAAGAATACTTACCATTCTAACACTTTTCGTTTTAAGATGCCATATAAAAAAATAAAAATAAAAAATATATAATACTAACTAAATAAGAAAAATAAAAACATGAACAGAAATCAATTAAAAGTTTAAATTAGATAAGCAGTCAATAACTAAGTCCCCGGCAACAACGCCATAAACTTATTGGTTCCCCAAGTATATGTGACCATCAAATAATAAAGTGACTCGAAAGTCGGATGTCGAACCCACAAAGACTTAGAATGATTGTTAACTAGACTAATTTAAATCAATTAACTGTCCAAAATAATCAAGAATATTGTTTTTCTATTAATATACTATAGCGAAAATTAAACAAGTAGTAACTAATTTATCAAGAATGCAAACATGTGTTATTGGATTGCACTCAGAAGAGATGAAGATTCCAGGGTTGTGGTTGATTTATCAATCATATTGAGTTCGTAAATTATACTCGGTAATTAAAATTATCTATAATTGCTAATAGACTGGATTTTTGATATGAACAACTTGTTTCCACAATATATCAATCATATATTCCTATGCTATTGAGTCTATCATGAACGAATATAGTAATGCATTTAACTAAGCATTTAGGTATATTTCTGATAAGTTAAAAGTACCTTGTATTATGTTTTACTATCAAGAACCAGATAAGGAACATGTTATGCACTCTCAGGACCTTAAGATCAAAAGGTTCCGGCTTGGGATATGGTTCAACTCTTCAAAAATGAAGGAACAACTGAGGGAACAGGTCTTTACTAGCTCCCAAGGTAACTGTACAAAGTCAACTCTTTAGCTAGAAAACTTGTTGCCTACACACGCTACAGTATAGAAACAGTGTGGCAGTCAACTTTCTGAGGAAGCTTTTTACCTACCTTGCTTACATCATTGTAAGTGATATCGCACATGGATTATTAACATCAAGGAAGATAAAACAAATCACTTGAACACTTAGATAATTCACCCAAGCACTTCAACAGTGATTAAACTTTTGATCAACAATTCTCAAGTGTATCATGAACAAAGAACAATACTACTATGGACCAGTTCCTCATATCAAGTGATGCTATGTCCTTAGTTGAGTGGTAACTTTGTTAATGTTCTTACTTGTAACTCCTGCTTAGCTTATTTAGAAGCAGTGTGTAGGAAACCCTTGTAAATCATAAACCCTCATGTTTGTGTCTTGGCTAGAGTTAGTCAAATTATGAAGTTTTTGTAATACAGGTGTTACAAAGTGGCTTGTAATAGGTGTTACGAGTTAGTGAGGGCTTAAGAGGTTAATTCCTAGGTTGCAAAGGTGTAATCTAATAGTTGCTCAGTAGTGAAGTTGAAATCTTACAAGGGTAGGTCGTGACTTTTAATCCCATTGAGCTGGAATATTTCACCTCAAATTCATCATGCTATTTGCTTACTTAGTGTGTGTGTGTGTGTTCTATTGAAATCGATAGAGAATCTAGTTCTCTATTGAGTTTGGTGGACCTTTGCATTCTATCAATTCCTATCAGAGAAGGTTCTTACTATCAGGTTAACACCTAGAAAAGATTCTCATAGTTTCTCCTCCAAACTTCGAAGAAGTCTAGTCTACTTACAGACCAACAAGGTTCAACGCACAATATTATGAATGGTGGAAGACCAGAATGCACGACTTCATCATGGCTGAAGATTCAGAGCTATGAGATAATATTTGTGATGGACCCTTTTTTCTTACCAAGAATCATGGCAACCCAGCTATAGCCATTCCCAAGACATGGAAGGAACTCAATGACACTGATCGAATGGCCATAGAAAAGAATTTTTGTGTGAAGAAAATTCATGTTTGTGGCATTGGTCCTGATGAATATAACAGGATATCAGCATGTCAATGAGCAAAAGAAATCTAGGAGACTCTTCAGAAAGCTCACGAGGGAACAACACAGGCGAAGCAATCTAAGACTGATATCCTCACAACTGAATATGAGCTCTTCAGGATGAAAGATGATGAATCTATCGAAGATACACATACTTGATTTACCTCAATAATCAATGAGTTTCACTCTTTTGGTGAAATTATTCCAAGAAAAGAGCTTGTAAAGAAAATCCTTAGTGTACTGCCCAGTTCTTTGGAAAGTAAAGTAAACACCATTACGAAGGCGAAGGACTTGCAAACACTGACCATTGATAAATTTATTGGAAACTTAAAAACTTATGAAATAAGGAAGAAGAACAACAATGAAATAAGAGCACCCAAAATAGAGAATAACCTAATCCTCAAGATAGACAGTAATGACTCAAGTGGTGAAGATGGTGATATGTCATACCTGATAAGAAAATTCCATAAAATGATCCGCATAAATGGAGGCATTCCAAGATGGGGCAGCTCTAGCAAGTCAAGTAATTGTGACCTCTGTCATGAATCCTGAAAGCTATGACACTTCATCAAGGATTGTCTTCTCCTAAAGCAAGACCAATTCAAGTAAAAATCTGACAAATCAGCTAAGAGAAACCCAATTCCTGATAAATGCTTCAATAGGAAAAATGATGCTAACAATGTTGTAAGGCAAGCTCTTGCTGCATGGGGAGACTCTTCTAGTAAATTTGAAAAAGAAAATGATCATAGTGATAGTTCAATGATGAAGAGGAAAGTGAAGCAATTGAGTGTGATTCAATATTAGCCTTGATGGCTCAGTCTGACAATGATGATGATGGCGATGATTATAAGGTAAATTTTTTGAATATTCAGAGAAATCAGAAATCTTAGTCTCCATAAAAAACTCATATCATTGACATATGTGTTAATTGATGCTTATCACAGTCTAATAAATGATAAATATACTTTAAATGTGGAGTTATAAGAAGCAAAACAGACCAGAGATAACCTAGTAGTCATTGTAGTTGACATAAAGGAAACAATTGAGAACCCAAAGAAAGATAAGGATGCCTCGTGTGAAAAAATTGAAAATATGGAATATGAAAGAGATGATCTAATGGTTGTTTTGGTAGACCTAAAAGGGACCATTGAGTGCGTAAAAGGGGAAAGAGAAGTCTTAACAGAGAGAATTACAAACCTAGAGCATGAGAGAGATGACCTATTAGTGGTGGTAGTGGACTTGAAGGAAGCAATTGGGAACCTTAAATGGAAAATACGCCTGAAAATTCTTAAAAGGAAAGGAAGTTGCAAGTGAGGCACATATGAAGCTTGAAAGTGAGTTAAATTCAGTGAATTATAGTCTATGTGTTGAGCTTGAAAAAAACAAACAACTTCAGGAAGAACTAGGTAGAGTAAAAAGTGACCTTAAAAAATCACTCAAGTGGACCTGGTCATCTGATACTATCACTGCCATGTACACCAACAATGGGGGAAACAGGCAAACATTTGAATTTCAAAGGGAAAAGATTCGCTACAACTCTCATAGCAAGTACGTTACTGTACCTAACAATTGGCTTTGCACTCACGGCGGTAACAATGGGCACCTTAAAGAAAACTGTCTTGCCAGATTTCAGTCACAGCAGAAAAACAAATCTTTTGCTGAAAAAGTAACTACTGGTAGAGAACCTGATCCCTCATATAAAAAACACATGATGCCTCCATGGACAAAAAGATCCCTTACTCACTTATTTCTTCATTACAAGGGACGCAAACTAATTTGGGTTCCTAAGTCTAACTCCGGATTTTATTGTGTAGGGAAGTGAAAGGAAGCAGACAAATGGAAAGTGGAATTCTTGTCAAAGATATGCACAGTTGCAAATCTTGTGACTGGTGAGGTGGTGCTAGTGGCCAAGGGATACAAGAACATTTATGTTGCTGATTTTGAGCCCCTTCAAAGTGGTGATCTTTGTTGTCTAAGAGCTGTTGATGATGATGCTAAATTATGGCATAGAAGGCAGGGTCATGCAAGCCTTTCAATACTGAACAAAGTAGTCTTGAAGGACCTGGTTCCCGGTTTTCCCAAGTCAAGCTTCAAGGAACATAAAGTTTGCAATGCTTGTGCAAAAGAAAAGCATGTCAGATCTTCATTCAAGCCCAAAAAGGAAGTCAGTAGTTCAATACCACTTGATCTTCTTCACATGGATCTATGTAGACCTATGAACGTACCAAGCAGAGGAGGAAAAAGATATATCTTTGTAGAATACTCCAGATTCACTTGGACTTGTATCTATAACCAAAGATAAGACCTTTTCAAATATTTATTGCCTTTATCAAGAAGATCCAAGTGAAGATGGGCACAAATGTGGATTGCATCATATAACACCATGGGACAGAGTTTGATAATGCCAGTTTTGATTAATTTTGTGTTATAAATGGCATTACTTATAACCTATACGCTCCAACAACACCTCCGCAAAATAGTGTTATGGAAAGGAAAAATAGGACTCTTGAAGACATGGTAGGGAAAATGCTAATTGATAGCGAGATCGCAAATATTTCTGAGCAGAAGAAATTAACACTGCATGCCATTAAATAAACAGATGTATGATCAGGTCCCTTCTGAACAAAAAAATACCTTATGAGTTATTGAATGGAAGAAAGCCTAAATTGACTCATCTGAGGACATTTGGCTGCAAATATTATGTTCTCAACTATAGGAACCACTTTGAAAATTTGATGCCAAAAGCGATGAAGAAATCTTTCTAGGATACTCATCCAAAAGAAAATCTTACAAAGTATACAACAAAAGAGCTCAATAAGTTGAGGAGAATGTACATGTGATCTTTCATGAGTCTCACTTATATGGTGAGAAGGAGAGGGATGTTGATCAATATGGAAAACCCTTAGATGTTCCAAGAGAAGTCATTGACATGGGAAATGGAAAGGCAGACATGTTGAGTCATGTAAAGGAGTCCAGTGATGATAATGGAAGTACACCTCCATTTATTGGAGAGGAACCCGGTCCCACGATCACAACAACTCAAGTAGAAAATAGAGTTGTTGATATAATCCAAGCCATGCAAGAGGATCTACTGAAGAAGCTTGGCATGGAAGCATCAAAGACCAGACATTATATTCAGCGTGAGTCCTTGTGCAAGATTTCAACCATATCCAAAGGAATCTCATCTGAAGGCTGCTAAGAGAATACTGAGATTTCTCAAGGGAACGCAAGACCTAGTTCTCTATTTTTACTCAAGTGACAACCTTGATCTTATTTGGTATGTTGATACTGATTATGCAGGATATTTGGTGAACAGGAAAATCCCGTCTGAAATGGCACATTTTTTGAGTTCTTGTCTCATCGCATGGGTTACAAGGAAGCAAAACTCGATGGCACTCTCAACCGCTGAAGTGGAATATGTAGCAGTTGCTTCTTGCTATGCGCAACTACTGTGGATCAAGCAGTAGTTGGAACACTGTGGAGTATTCTCAGATTGTGTGCCCCTCATATGTAACATTAAAAGTGCACTCAACGTGTCCAAAACAAATCCAGTCCAACACAAGAGGACCAAACACACTTATGTACACCATCACTTCCTAAAAGACAACTTTGAAAAAGGGCTCATCTGTAAGCAATTTTGCAGCACTGAAAATCATATTGTAGATATCTTCACCAAAGCTCTATGCAGAGAACATTTTATTAGAAATTTCCTGGCACTATGGATTGATAAAATCTAACCGAGGACATGATCCCTCAATGATTGGATATGAAAGAAATAAACAGGTAAGATTGGCTAAAAGTGTTTTTTAGCACAGTCTAACTCCTTTATATACCATTACAAGTAGAAACGCCTGATGCTTGCAGAGAAACTTATGTAATGCATACTGGTAAAAAGGGTTAAGCTTACACTTGCAAGACTGGTCAGAGAACCTAGTTCTTCTGGTTTAGTTTAGTAGCTTCTTTGTTCTCTCATACAAAACTTAGAATGGATAAAAACAAAGCCACTTCATAAGTGTGTAAGTTTCTTTACTCTACGTCTCTTCAACTGAAACGTCTCACCTACTACTAAATAACTCAGCTCCCCAAAATAAAATACCACCTTTTCTTAAGAGGTCCCTGATATCTCATAAATGCATCTATCAAAATCACAACTCCTCACATCAAACCTCAAACTCCTCACTTGCGTTTCTCTCTTCTTATACCACCAATATTTACAGTAAACTTCACCATGCCTGAGAATCAAGAAATTTCTAGTGTTCTCAACAATAACTCCATCGAGTCCACACCAATAAAAACTCCAATAGTGGACTCCTCATCCAACCACCACCAGTCCAAGCCCTACAACAGAATCTCCCTCAAACACGATTTTCTTACCTACCCACTCAAGTTCTGGTTATCATTGAAATCGAAAAACCTCGACTCCAAAAAAAGTTTTGGTCACCAATTCTCCTCTAATCTCTCCAGAAAAACAGGATGAACAGGGTAATTAGGTCAAAGAAGGAAATCAAGAAACCTCCAATCTCACTATGAAAGAAAACACAAGTGCAAACCAAAATGCTAGTCCTTACAATGTTGACTCACCCAAGGCAGGGCTTGAATCTATAAGTAACACTCCTCTTCCTACTGAAATTTCCATGGAACCATAAGAAAAAGGAGGCAATAGAGAACATGCTCTCCATAGCTGCCGAAGGAGTTTTTGTTGAGGAAGGTGTAGGGAGGTCTAAGCCTCAGGGGGAAGAGCCACAGGCCATAATAGATGGGAGGGAGCTTGGTCCAGTTGAAACATTGGCACAAGATGATACTTCTGAGGTCCCTAATGATGGACCTGATCACCCCATGGAGGATCCGGGTCGAGGGTCATCTCCCAGGTCAGTATCGATCCTGCTCTTTCTCCCCAATTCTATGTTGAACCCCTATCTATGGTGGTTCCTGATATGTGGGATAATTGCTTGTTTTATTAGGACTAGAAGTAAGCAAGTTGCAGCTCTAGAACCAACCCCTAAGCGATCCACTACACGGTTGCAGAAAAAGAAGGCTCTAGAGTCTGCTCTCAAGAAAAGTCAAAGAAGGAAAAAGTTGTTAAGATGCAAAATTTATATATTAAAAGGCCGTCCCTGTGGTTAATATGGATGAAGAGACAGAAGAGGAACCTAGTTCATTGACTCACAAGCCCTTGAGGCAGAAGCACTTTCACTCTCAATCCAAAAGAAACACTTCTACAAGTGTTGAAAGTCCAACCAAGAGTGTTGATGTTGCTCCTCGTGAAAAGTTTGTGGAGAAATATAGTGAAGAGACAGTGAAAGAGAGTGGTGAAGAGTCTGATGATAAAGAAGTGGAAAGTTCTAGTGACATATGCGTGAAAAGTCAGTGGAGAAGGGAAAGCTTATTCGCAAGTTAGTGAAAAGTAAAGTGGATGATGATGAGGAACCTGGTACCTTCAAGAAAGCAAAAGTTGGCGAGTCTCTGAGTTCAGAGAAAGAAAAATTGAGAAATCATAAAGTATTGTGGGGCACCACATTTGCCCATGACATTTTAGAGCTTGCTGGGATAAGACAGTTTGTGAAATTTTGTGATTTCCAACAGTGAACTCATTTGTTTACAAATGATGTTCCAAAAGTATATGAGGGGGAGGTGCAGAGTTTTTATGGCGACCTCTTCACAGTTGAAGACGATTAAATCTGTGTGCTAGTAAATAGGGTGGACATAGTGATGGACTTTGCTGTGTTGGGATCAATTTTGGGTGTTCATGCGAAAGGGTTGTCGTCTGTTCAGGGTTCCTGCACGTCAAATTTCAGAAATGCCATTGTCAAGGACAAGGCAATACAGCAGGGGGAGCGGGTGCATAAGAAGGAACTCCTTCAAGTATATCGGTTGCTTTTTGAGATAGTTAACAATGTGCTACTTTCCCGTGCTCAGATGAGATCTATTACGTCCAAAGCTGACATGGCCCTTATGGAAGTCTTGGATGGTTTTACCACCATCAATCTGCCTGGGATAATGATTGATCATATGCAAAAGGTGGCAATCTTTAAGGATGAAAATTATGGGCTACATTATGGGTTTCTTCTCGTAAAGGTCTTCGAGTTCTTCAAAGTGCCTCTGAGATAGGCCAAAGTGTGCTCTAAAAAGAAAATGTTCTCCAATACCACTCTTGAGGAGTGTGAGTGTATCGACTAGGTCGGAGGAGTTGGAAGCACCTCTACTATCTCTCAACTGATAAATGCTAAGAATAATGCCATAGAGGAGATCTGGAAGTTGAAGGCTAGGAACGGATTCTTTAGAGATAGCTCAGTCAACTACAAGAGGCACCTGGTTCCAGTAGTTCTCACAACTCATAGGTTGCCCGCCTGACGAAGTAGAATGTTGAGCTCCAGAAACAGGTGGAGGACCTGAAAGAAAGACTGCTTAATTAGAAAATGTCTATAAATGCTCACATAGATCTTGTCCTCAAGAGCCTTGCTCCCTCTTCAAAGCCATTTTCCTCCAGTATCCCCTAAGCAATGTCCCTTTCAATGTCCAGTTTCTAATGTCAATCTCTTATGAATGTTTTTGATGATGCCTTTTGTTGTTGGTACTTGTTTTTGTTTATGTTTTTAAATTGTGGATGGTAACATTGAATCAGCTCCCATTTGAAACATCTAAAGTGATTTATGGAAGCTTTTGCCATTTTATCATGTATGATACTGTTATTTTGTCTCTATTTTCTATCATGTTATGTGTACACAAGTAGCATGAGCTCAGCACGCAAGAGTTCTTTTTGCTACTTACTTAGTATTATTCTTTTTATGATACCAAAAGGGGGAAGATTTATGCATTATTGAATATGATATACACTGATTAAAGGGGAATACAAATTTAGGGGGAACTCAATGAGCTTTCTGGTTCATTAAATGGGCTTCATTATCTAGTTCGTTGTGGTTCTTTGTATGATTTTCAATAATAAATTTGTCATCATCAAAAATGGAGAAATTAATAGGCTACAACTACCTTATTTTATATTTTGATGGCCTAACAAACTTACAGTCAAGAACCGGATAAGGAACTTGTTACTCATTCTTAAGACCTTAAGATCAAAACATTCCAACTTGGGAAATGATTCAACTTTTTAAGAATTTACATAACAACCGAGGGAATAGGTCGCTACCAACTCCCGAGGTAACTATACGAAGTCAACTCTCCAGCTGGAAAAGTTACTGCATGCACACGCTACAGTACAGGAATAGTGCAGCAGTCAACTTTTTGAGAAAGGCTTTTTACCTACCTTGCTTACATAATTATAAATGATGCCATATCCCATTTTTACCTGAGGGAGATATAAGGGAGTTTTTCAATTTAAGTGACATAATCAACATGAGATTATTTTATTTGTTCAGAGTCGCCACTTGGAATAATTTATGGTGTCCCAAGTTACCGGTTTATTTTAAATCCCAAAACGAGGAAGTTTTGGCTCTCATTTAAGGTCTGCGAACATAGAGGACTGGGTAAGGAATTCTGTTAACCCAACAGAAGGTGTGAGGAACTCCCAAATTTTGTAGTTTTAGCACGGGCTCTCAATTATTAATAATTGGTCTAATTATCTTATTTAAAACATGTTTAAAAAATCATTTAACTTTATAACCGCTTTTATTTAGTTATAAAATTATTTTTAGAACAAGTTACGATTTTTGTACACTTATCGTTTTAGTATACATTGTAAACTGTACTACATGAAATGCACTCCGGATTTGTAACATGTTTATTTTATTATTATTCAAAGCTATGGTCGGGTCACATGAAATGCACACCCAAATTTTTGAATTACGTATTACTCGCACATAAAGTAAATTACGAATGTTTATAAGTCTATATTTCCTAAAGTTTGAGATTAAGGTCAAGAATTCCTATGTTAGAATGATCGAAAAGTAAGGGATTTGAAATCATTTGACTAAGAAAATACTACCGGGCGAAACAACATATAAGAAAATATATCTACTACTAAAGGAAAGTAAACAACTTGCCCAATTCACATGCTAGAACACGCTTTGTCAAGTAAAAGAGTGTTAGGTTGAGATTCTTGTACTATTATATGTCAGGCGGCATGTTAAACACTGTTTCATTATATTATCTTGGTTTAATTATTTTTTTCCTCAATTGTTATTTTACCGCATTTGTTAAGTTTATCTAATCATAGAGACTAGGTGTCATCGCGATAGTTCACGGAGGGAAAACTGGGATCGTGACAGTAGGACATCCGGATCACATCCTGAGATAATTTCGACGTAGAAAGGATAGCAAGACTGGCTACTGAGACTCCCGTTTGATGGGGAACTTTCAGGCTTGGCAACCTTTTTTTGGCTTTTCATCTGTCTCGGCAGTGGTTGCGATGGCCTTCGGTGCCGGATCAAAATCTTCATCTTCACAATACATTAGAACTACTGGCCCATTTGTAAGAGTAGGCGGAGAGTGTTCATCATATTAGGAGCCTCTTCGTCCCTGAGAACGATTCTTTCAGGTTCACTAAAGTCTTCAACTGTACTTTTAAGGGTCCAACAGTCCTCCGTATTGTGTCCCACTGCTCTGGAGTGGTATTCACATATAGCATCAGCTCGGTGAGAGGAGAACTCGGATTTTTGCCAGCTTGGGGCCACCGGCTATAGCAGACATCGCCGTAATAGCTTTTGGAACAAGCCCGAGTATGATTCACTAATAGGGGTGAACTAATTCCTTTTGAAAGACTCTCTTGGGCGAGGATTGTACTGGGGAACATTTGATTGGGAATTATATGGTGTTTGGTAAGGATGGGTATTTCTGGGAAGTGGAGCTCGATTTTGTGTGTAATATTGTAGTCGCGTGCAAGGTTGCACGTTTATCACTGCATAACAATAAAACCAACCACCTAAACAGAATCTGGCTAATTTGCTCACACTACAACCTTTTTAGTTTTGAGACATTTAACATATAGGAAATCACACGTTGGGATGCAATGCACCTAACAATTAAACTTTTCTACAATGTATTTAAATGGTTGCATTTTTCATCCCGGCCTTGACTAACCCTTCAGTATGTACCTCTTTTCTTTTATTTCTACATCTCTTTAATCACTTTTTTTTCTGTCGCTCTTATATTTTTTGGCACTCTCTTTTTTTTTTCTTTTTCTTTTTTGCTTTTGTCTCTCTAATTTTTTATTTTTTGGGTCACTCTTTTCTTTTCTTTTTTTTTCACTCAATTTTTCTTCTCTCTTTTTTTAATTTATTTCTTACTCAATTAATTTTATAGCTATGATCGTACCCGATGAGATTACCTACGTATCATGGCGTTGCATGAATTAGATCTTGCGTATTTCAAAAAAAATCAAGAATGGAGTAAATAAGATAACTCTTTTTTTATTTACTTTTATAAAACTCAGACTATAAAAGCTATAAGAAAAATAAAAACATATAGTTTTTTGAATTTTTTGTTTTGTTATTTTTCTCTCTCTTTTTTTTTTGAAAGAAATACTTTAAAAGAAGAAATGTTTTTTTAAAAGTTTTGATTTTTTTTGGGAAGAAATATTTCTAAAAATTTCTTTTCTTTTAATTTGAACTTTGGGAATTTCATAAGTAAAAAAGAAAAAATATTTTTTGAATTATTATTTATTTTCTATTCTTTTAGAGAAGAAAGAAAAAATTTTGAATTTCGAATGTTGCTTTCTAATTTTCGAAAGATGGGCTTTTAAGAAAATATTTTGAATTTTTAAACTTTTTTATAATTACAAAATTACTACTAAAGAAAGACGAAAAATATTTTTGGACTTCAATTTTTTATTAATTTTATGACATTTACAAAAGAAAGATTTAAATAGAATGAAAAGAATATATTTTCTTTGGATTCTTTTTTCTTTATTTTTTTGGTGGATTTTTGAGAAAAATATCTCAAAACAAAAAAACCCATATTATAGATTTTGATTTTTGATTGATATTTCTTTTTTTTTTTTCCGTATGAAAGTTTTCAGGAAAAGGAAAATATTTTTTTTAGTTTAAATTTTTTTTCTAATTTTCTAGGGAAACGCTTCTAAAGAAGGAAGTAAAAGAAAATATATTTGGATTTTTTAAAAATTGGGGTCAGAACCGATGAAGTTTGCTTACATATCTCACATACGGTGAAAATCTGACCGCGTTGTTCGGTCAGCTTTGACGCAACAGGAGAAGCATGACCTTTGAAAACTTTGGCTTATTTTCTTTCTTTTTCTTTTCAAAATTTCGGTTGAGTCTCGGGGTATTTTTGGTATAGGAATTTTTGGAACCGGGTGATTTTCTCTCTCTTACCTCAATCTTGATTTTTCTCGATTTTTATCCCTATTCTAGAAGTTGGTCAACATGCAAGCCGAAGCAAATAAATGTATAAGTAGCACATAAAATGCATCAGGATAGTCTTTTATTTCGAGTATACTTGTCTTAGATGGACCCAACCTTTGTGTTGAGTCCCAAAAGTCAAATGCACATGATACAAATAAGTGTTCCTACTAGCGACCCGTCATAAGGCTATGTTATTCTAGGTCAAAAATATGGGTGTATTGTTCTAGACCTGGCTTATCTGAATGGATAACTCGAGCAGGGAGACGGGGAGTGGAAGCATACAGGGAATACAGAAGCTTCACCGGCTTTGAAACTTGTCTGAACCTCGTTCTAAAATTAGGATATGACTCTAATAGAAAAGAAGTCACGCGAAGCGCACGCTCCCCAAAAGATTTAGAAGACTTAGATAGAAGAAGGGTTTTGCACAGTTTTTTATACAGTCCAAACAATATCGAAAGCGGTAAAAAGTAACATTTAACACATTAGGCTCAAACATGTAAGAAAACAGATAATAAAAAAAAGTCAACTATAATAGTTATTCTAAGCTCGAATTCTGAACCCTGAACCAGAAGTTCTGGCTGTCACGCCTCTTTTTTACCTGAGGAGGATATAAGGGAGTTTTTTCAATTTAAGTGACATAATCGAAATGAGATTATTTTATTTATTCATAGTCGCTACTTGGAAAAATTTATGGTGTCCCAAGTCACAAGTTTATTTTAAATCCCAAATCGAACAAATTTTGACTCTCATTTATAGTCTACGAACACAGAAGAGCGGGTAAGAAATTCTATTAAATTCGGGAGAAGGTATGAAGCATTCCCAAGTTTTGTGGTTTTAGCACGATCGTGATTGGCCTAATTATCTGTGATTTACTACATGCTTAAAACCCCATTTAACTTTATAATCATTTTTATTTATTTATGAAATTATTCAAGAACAAGTTATGATTGTTGTATACTTGTCGTTTCAGTATTACAAACCGCGCTACATGAAATACACTCGCATTTTACGACATGTTTATTTTATTATTATTCGAAGTTATGATCGGATCACATAAAATGATCATCTGAATTTAGGAAGTACGTACCACGATTATGCCACGGAAACCTTACTCGTAGTCACGATGATTTAATTTCTCATGTCTAAAGCAAATTACCAAGGTTTATCAATCCATATTTCCTAAAGTTTGAGACTAAGGTCAAGAGTTAATGGGATTTACTCGTGAAATATGGAATAGATTCTAAGTGGCGAAGCATGCATGCTACGACCATTTCAATAATTCTGCCAATTCATGAAGTAAATGTTACAATGATTGAAAAGTAAGGGATTTGAAATCATTTAATCAGAAAATACTAACGGCCGAAACAACATATAAGAGAATACATCTACTAAAGAAAAATAAACAACTAGCCCAATTCACGCATCTAGTAAACATGAAATATGTATTTGTTATTTATTAAGCCAAAGCAAACTCTATGGATGATTCAAATTATACCTAAACAAATCAATATCTGGTCCCTAGTTATATTAACTTAAAATAATAATTTTTCCTTAAGTTGCAAGTATTCATTTCTTCACACGTTCTTAATTAATAAAGGAATAACCATCGTTAATCATATAGCTCAAAATAAAACTACGTATGAATCATTAATCATACAGCTCAAAACAAGCTAACGTTAATCACACCTGAATCATAGCTTTTAGGAAGTGAGTTTTATCAAATATAAATTAATTGAACATGACGTAACAGTTTTGACATTTAGTTGAAAACCTATATTTATGACATCATATATTAAAGAAAGAGTGAGAATCAGGCACAATTAGAGATTAAATAAACTAGATCTAGAATATTAATTACAGATTGAGTATGAACAAATCAAGTTTTTACTTCTAAATTCATAATAAAGATGAAAGTCTACATACCTACTAAGAAAAAAGGAATGAACACAAACAAATAATGTCTGAAGTTGTAGAAATGGAACTCAACAAAATTGGAACTCAACCAATACAGCAGCAAACAACAGGAATCTCTTATCAAATTCTTCTTCAAACCCAGAATACTGGAAAATTAAAGACCAAAATTCTGAAGAAAAACTTTTTTGGTTGAACCTTTTGTGTAATTTCTATCGTGTGTCTCTATCTCCCTTTTCTTCCTAACTTAAAGTGTGTACACTCTTTCTAGGGCAACAAAATAAAATTCTCCAAACTCAAAATCACCCCTTAAGATATTTGTTTTTGCACAATTTTTTACCTAGTTTTTGTGCTATTTACTAATTCATCCCAACCTAAGACAAGAGGGGTTGCTCTGATGGTAAGCAACCCTCACTTCCAATCGAGAGGTTGTGAGTTCGAGTCTCCCCAAGAGCAAGGTGGGAAGTTCTTGGAGGGAAGGATGTTTGGGGTCTATTTGGAAACAGCATCTCTACCCCAGGGTAGAGGTAAGGTCTGTGTACATACTACCTTCTCCAAACCCCACTATGTGGAATTATACTGGATTGTTATTGTTGTTATTTATCCCAACCCTTACTTTTCTAGAACTTTTCTAATCAGTTATGAAAAGATTCTTTGAGTCTAAATCCTTATGTACCCCTACAAAATTGCTTTTTACCTTTCAAAACTAACTCCCTCCCCTTCCCCCTCGAACAAGAAATTGGGTCATACGGCCCATTCAAACTCACACCGCTTTTGGGGTTCTTTGGCCACGGGCTTTGAAGTAATAAAAGTAAAAAAAAAACATAAAATAATTATATCACTGATAATGATAAAAACAAATAATAATAATAATAATAATAATAATAATAATAATAATAAAAGATAAAAATAACAATAATAATAGAAAAATAAACAAAAGATGAATCCAACACCATTTTTCGGCCATTATTGCAAAAATTTGCCATTTGCATGGGTAAATCTAACTATTTTCTTTGTTGAGGAATCAAATATATATCCCTAAGCTAAATTTTCGGTTAACCATGGAAATAATGACACAAGCACTGACCGAAAACTTTTAATGGCTAATGATTTGTGTCAAAAAAAAGAAGAAGAGGAAATGTATTCCTAGATCTAAAATTCGAAGAATATACGGATTTGAGGAGAAGTTCCGATGCCCCAGTGAGGAGTTGCGAGCGGCTGGAGATTGTTGGCGGTCGGCGAGGCAGGGGGAGGCCTAAGAAGTATTGGGGAGAAGTGATTAGGCAGGACATGACTAGAATGCAGGTTTCCGAGGACATGACCCTTGATAGGAAAGTCTGGAGGTCTAGAATCAGGGTTGTAGGATAGGGGCTCCTAGAGTTTTTCGTATGCCTCTTCCGGGGTTGGGTGTGGGTCAGCAGGGTTACCCATAGATGATTTGTGTTTTAGCTTATGTCCCCCCTATGGCTGTTAGTTATGGTAGTTACTGTATCATGCGATTATATTTATATTTCGTATGTTTAGATAATTATTTACGCTATTTACGCTATTTCTGCTGGAGATACTAATGCTCTATTGTTGTTGTTTTTGTTTTTATTTTTGTCTTTGTTTTTGTTTTACTGCTGTTTTTCCTTTTATCCTATGAGCCGGGGGTCGATTGGAAACAGCCTCTCTGCCCTTTCGGGTAGGGGTAAGGCTTGTCTACATATTACCCTCCCCTGATCTCACCTGGCGGGAGTATACTGGGTAGTTGTTGTTGTTGTAAAAGTAAAAGAGTGAGGAGTTGGAGCAGTCAGATAAAAATAATTCAATGGATGAGATTAAAGCAACACGAAACGACGTCCTTTCGGTAAATAAAGGAACCAGGCTGGTTTGGTTTTAGATGGGTTGGGGCGGAATTAAATTAAAGAAAAACTACCCTATATACCTACATAATCAAAAGTAATTATCCGTAATTATCCATTTTAAAAGTAATTACATCAAATACCTATTCTATTACAACTAATTACCTGCCCAATCCAATAAATAATTAGCTTTCCTTTTTTTATCTCCTCATCAATTCTCGCTGCTGCCGCTCCCCATTCTCATGGAGAAGCAGCAAATACTTTTAAGAAGTTTCAAAATTAAATTTTTTTCTTTTACTCCATAAAAGATCACAATTCTCAATCGGATGTTCAATCACAAAAGAGATAGCATTTGTATCTTGTTAGTATTACCTTTATCTTTCAATCATCACCCTTTGTTTTTATTTGTGCTCTATAATTTATTTTATCTGCTAAAAGTAAAACAAAAAATTATAAATACTATCTATCTAAAATTTGAATTTTCATGTGTGTTGAAGTGTTTGCTATTGAAATTTATTGGGTATTGTTTTTTGAATATGATGTTAGTGCTAATTTTCAAAGATTTTATTGTGAGAATTAAATCCATCATAGAAGGATCTTGAAGCTTGAAACTCATAACTTGGTTAGTTTGAGTTTTTAGTTGTTTTGATCTGATCCTGTATGGGTTTGTTTGGAAGTTGATTGGAGGTTGTAACTAAAGTTTTAGACAATATGGTGGAGATTTTATAGTAGATTTTAGAAATTTAGGTTGAAATATAGTTGAACCAGAGAAGAAGACTAATTTGTATGTATACCCAAATAGTATACAAATATACCATTTTAGTATACAATTCATTCCAACTAGATGCCATATTAGTATAGCTATATACTATATTGGTATCATAATCCAGTTGAATCATTTTTTAGTTGTGTTAGCTATATTTAATTGGTACAATATTTAATTTTTTAGTAATAGTATTATAGTACAATTTCTTAAAATACTTTATTATATTAATATATGGTACACCATTTTTTTATTTTTCTCCTTATGCATGTGCGTTATGTAGTAGTAGTATAGTCATATAGTTGCTGAAAATTAACCAGTAAGACTGTATACTATGTTGTTATAATTATATGCCATATTGGTATCATATAGTAGTTTGAATATTATTTTGGTTATTTTAGTTGCATTTTAAGTGAATTCTATTATGAAATTTATTTATATGAACATGATTGTAATGCTGGATTTGTTGTGTGCTAATGACATAAATTATGTGTATTATGTGATAACTTTTAGAGTTATAGGTAATTGTTAGAATGACCACATATAACTTTATAACCTGTTAGTATACGAAATGAACAAGTTATTTTGCACATAATTAGCTTGTAATACGACCATGTAATTTTTTCTTATTTTATTACGTCTTTTAATGTTTTAGTACAGTAGTATAGTCGCAGGTAGTTGTAGCAATATTCTAGAGCAATCATATGCTTTGTTGATATACATATATACTATATTTGATCACATAGTATTAGAAGTTTTTTTTGCTACTTATACTTTTATTGTATTTTTTAATATTTTATTATTATTATTATTATTATTCTAACTAGTATATATGGAGATTTGGTTGTCGTAGATCGTGTTTACTTGCTCTATAAGTGGTTGTGTTATTGCTAATTGTAGAATGTGTAATGAATATTTGTAGGGAAGGAGATCAATGTTTGCATGGGAATCACGTGTTGATTCTTAGAATCTGATTATGTAATTTATGGTGCTTAGCAACGGTCAGTGTGATATTCAATGAATTAGATCAAGGGACAACTGATATTATTTTAATTTGATAATTGAATTTAAATGTACTAGTTATACTAAAAAAAGGTTAACAAATATTTATAATGTTAGTTATTTTTCTTATTGTATTAAAGAAATAGTGAAAACAGTAAATGAAATTAGATTATGAAGGGAAAAAGAATATAGAAAATGAAGTTAAATGAAATTTAAAAGGGAAAAAAGAAAAAATAAGAAGAAAACGAGAAAAAAAAATTGGAGAAATGAAAGAAAAAAGAAAAGAAACATATTAAAAAAGAAATAGAGAAAAAAGAAAGATTCCCCATAAAAACTACTATCATTTTGTCTTTCTCCCTTGAATTAAAACAGAAGGGAACTGGGTTGCTGAAATCGTTTTAGGTGGGCCAAAATAGGGACCCCAGCCAATTTTTCTTTTAATGCAATTAAAAACTAAAAATGCTATGTAACGATAATTTGGATGTTTTTTGATATTTTTTTATGATGTCAAAATATTAATATGCATAAAAATGCAAATAATTAATTAAGAAAATTCTACAAATCCTATAAAACTAAAAATAATTTAGAAAAACTTATTTTTTAAATTTTTGTAAAAGTGTTTCTAGTCAGGAAAAAATCACGTGCTCATAAGTGATGTCACACATGGATTATTAACATCAAGAAAGGTAAAACAAATCACTTGAAACTTAGAGAGTTCACCCTAGCACTTCAACAGTGATTAAGCTTCCGATCAACGATTTTCACGTGTATCAAGAACAAAGAACAACATTAGTACGAACCAATTCCTCATATCAAGTGATTGTATGTCCTTAATTGAGTTTGTAACTTTGTTAATATTTTTTTCATGTAACTTCTGCTTAGCTTATTTAGAAGCAGTGTATAGGAAACTATTATAAATCATAAACCCTCATGTTTGTATCTTGGCTAGAGTTAGTTAAGTTGTAAAGTCTTTGTAATAGAGGTATTACAAAGTGGCTTGTAATAGGTGTATTACAAGTTAGTGAATGATTAAGAGGTTAATTCCTAGGTTGCGTAGGTTGTAACCAAAAAGTTGCTCAGTAGTGAAGTTGAAATCCTACAAGGGTAAGTTATGATTTTTAATCCCGTTGAACTGGAAATTTTTCACGTAAAATTTCTCTTATCATTTACTTACTACAGTGTGTATGTGTGTATTCTATTGAAACCAATAGAGAACCTGGTTCTCAATAGGGTTTGGTGGACCCTTATATTCTATCAATTCCTATCCGAACCACGAAATCATTCCCCGAGCCACGGGTTCAGAAACAAGTTCTCTTTAATACTACTCTAATCTAAACATGACTTTCGCAAGCATTACTTAGATAGTAAATAGTACTCAACTAGTGGCTAAATAATTACGCAATTATGTACAGAATTAGAGAAGCAACCAAAGAAGATAACTCGAGTTAACAAAGTAGTTAATAAATATCAATATTCATGACAACACTGCAACCCTAGAGCCCCAAATTAGCTTCACATAGACATGATAGCTAAATAACAAATCATCTGAAAAACATAAAAATTATTAAAGTTGACAGAAAAAGATATAATTTGATGAATTCCGACTTTTATGGTTGCTCCGTATTTTCCCTTGGTCAAAAATTTTGTAAAAAATCGTATTTAATAACTACTTATGTTATAAGAAAAAATCTAGCCAAAATAATCAAATCCAAAACTTAAAAGAAGACAAAATAGCCTTAAAATTTGGACATCGCAACAACGCACCAACATTCTCGCGCTGGACGCAGCCTCGCGGTAATTAACTCGAGCAAAATTTCTCGCGTCGCCTGCTGCTTGTTTGTTTCTACGTAGGAGACTTATTTTGAATGCCTAACATTGCTTCACGTCTCTCCAGATAAGCTTTCCTTATTCTCTTCTTTATTTCTTTCATTTCTTTATTCTTTTCTTGCCTTTTTCTTTATTTCATAATTTTATCTAGCTTTCCTTCTTTGTCTAAATTTTATCTCCACAATTAGCTTCAATTATTCCTAATAAATTACAATAACATTCAATTAATATAAACTCATAATAATCAAGCTAAGTTGGATATATTTCATACGAAAGAACCAAAAAGAGATAAAAATGCGAGTAAATTAATATTGAAACATATGAAAGTATTCCCAATATCAAGTTTTCGGCATTGATTGTGAATGCGAGACTTAGTTTTTGTAGCGATCCGACCGTTCGTATTGTGTCTTGTAGCCCCGTTCTCTACTTATTGCTTTTATGCTTATTAGCGGTTATGTGACTTGTTAGGGCAGTTGGATTGGTTCCGGGGAGGTATCAGAGTGGATTGGGACACTTGGTCCCAAGGTTGAAGGCTTAAGTTGAAAGAGTTGATCGGATTTTGACTTATGTGTAGATGACTCCAAAATAAAGTTTTGATGTTTCCAATAGTTTTATATGGTGATTTTGGAATCTGTCGTATATCCGAATATTAATTTGGAGGTCCTTAGGTCGTTTTGGCTTGAATTTATGAAAGTTGGAAAGTTGAAGGTTTAGAAGTTTGAGATGTTTGACCGAGAGTTGAATTTGTTGATATCGGCTTCGGATTTTGATTCCGAAAGTTGGAATAGGTTCATTGTGTCATTTATGACTTGTGTGCAAAATTTGAGGTCACTCGGAGTTGGTTTGATATGATTCGGCATTAGCTTTAGAAATTGAAAGTTTATTAGTTCATTAGGCTTGAATTTGGGTGCGATTCGTAATTTTGGCATTGTTTGATGTTGTTGGAACACACTTTCAAAAGACGTTGAACTAATGTCGTGTTCGTTTTTATAGGTTTTGATGAATGACAAACCGACGTGGATGAAAAGTTAACAAATGTCAAATCGCCGTGAATACATCATTGAACAAACAAGGCGAGAATTATGGCTAACGGACCACGGAAGAGTCCAAGTAAAGAAGAGTCAAGAACAAGAGCAAGAGATGTATTGAAGACATTATTGAGTTGTTTGCATTTTGATCTTGATCCGACAATGGATTCAAGTCTTGGCTTCTCTCTAAACTTATTTTATCAAATCATGCATATCATAAATATTTTTGTCATGGTTTTGATTTTAGCCAAAATGATTTTTGAAATATTATCATTGATATTTACTTCTGGGCATATTAAAACATATTCCAAATCATTATTTCATAAAAGCCACACTTGATTTATGGTCGTCGTCTAAACACATGGAAATCGTCTTTGATAAAGTGACGCGACTAGTTTCCAGTCAGATAATCGATTATCATTTTACAATAATCGATTATCCTGAGTTTCCAGCCAAATCTTGAAATTACAGAGAGGTTGAATAATCGATTATTATTTTACAATAATCGATTATCCTGAGTTTTTCAGCCAAATCTTGAAATTACAGAGAGGTTGAATAATCGATTATCCTTTGGAGAATAATCGATTATCTGGTTACCGTTGACATTCAACGACTAGGTTTTTGAACGTTGAAGTAAGATAATCGATTATGTTGATAAGATAATCGATTATTCTGCCTTTAATCCAAAATTCTTGTCTAACTATTAAGCAACGGTCACTTGATCCTTGAGGGATATAAATAGACCTCAAAACCTCTCATTTCAACAACAATTCTTCAACAATCTGATATACTTTCATTGCATTCAATTCATTCATATTTCATAGCTTTTGAGAGCCAAAATCTTGAAGAAATTGTTGTGTTCTTGAGCGTTCTTAATTCTACTCATATCTACTCTATAAGAGAGTCCTGTTCTTGAGTGCTAAGTGTTTGTATACACTTGAAGGGAAGTCAAATCCCTTGTTGTTGTAAGAAGGAAGGTTTCATTTCTTCGGTTGAAGTCTTGGAGTGCGGTATCTCCGAGCAAACGTTGTTGAGGCTCGTGTGACTCGAGTTCTCAAGTTGTATTGGTTTGTTGAGCACCTTTAAGCTTAACGGAGTTAGTTGCAGCTCGAGAGAGTCTCTCGGGAGACTGGACGTAACCACACATTGTGGCGAACCAGTATAAATTTGGTGTGCTCCCTCCTTACTCTTTTTATTTCCGCATTTACTTCGATTTTATTCCTGCGATTTTTGTTAAACGCTATTCACCCCCCCCCCTCTAGCGTTGGGCACTTATTCTAACAGATGTGATTTTAGGCTTCGAATAAGTTCGTGTTGTATTTTAGGACTTGTTTGTATGATTGGTTGAGTTTCTAAGAGCCTCGGGTGTATTGCGGATGAGTCTCAAGCGATTCTCCTCATGTTTGGAAACCTGATCTGGTGTCTGAAGTGTGCTTCTTCGCGTTCGCGAGTATGGGAATGCTTTCACGCATGCATGGTCTAGGTGGTCGTCGCATTCACGAAGGAGAATTTGGCTAAAGGCAAAGTTGTGTTTCGCGAACGCCGGCTTCTTCCGTGTTCGCGTGGGGTGGGCAAGGCAGAATGTTAAAAACTCATTTTGAGGGTTAGAGTTATTATTTCATATTTTGGATTGTAGAGCTCGATTTTGGGCGACTTTAGTAGGGATTTTTAAAATTTGGATTGGAGTAAGTATGTTTACTCGAATTTGTTATTATTTCATGATTTCATCTTTTTTTAGCACTTAATTAGTGAATTAAAGTGAAGGAATAGGAGATTTTGTAGAAACTTTTCAAAAATGAAAAATGAAAGTTTGAAGGTCGATTTGAGGTCGGAATTGGATAATTTTTGTATGGTTGGACTCGTATCAAATGGGTATCCGGAATTTATAAATTTTGTCAGGTTTCGGGATGGAAGCCTGGGGTTGACTTTTTGATTTTGATAAAGATCGAAACTTCATTGTTTGAAGTTGTTTCCTACGACATTATTTGTTGATATTTAGTTTCTTATGGCTAGAATCGAGTCATTTTGAGGTTGATACGTGTGGGAAGGGCTTGGTGGAGTATCGATTTGTGCATTTTGAGATAAGTAACACATCTAAACTTGGATTTGAAGGTATTTAACCTTGAGAACTATGTTATATGAAAGATATCGGAGTGACACACGCGCTAGGTGACGGGCATGTGTATGTGCACCGGTGTGTTCATGGTTTGGTGAGGCCTTTAGGCTATTACCGTGCTTGTTTTGCTATTGTTTCATGCTACCCCCACATTTCTTCTACTTGTTTGATTATTTGAATTGTGATTCATGTTACATATCATGTCTAGGCTAAGTGCTAACTGTTTGAGACTTGATAGGGCTATTCTTGTTGTTTCTAAGTTGTATACCTTATTTGTACACATGTTCTCAGTCATGATACTATATCCGTGTATGATATCTCTTTCTCATTACTTCTTATTTAATTCCTCACATGTTATTGATACCGTTTAAGAGTAATACTGTTAAATTGGGTATTTGAGATGTATTTATTTGAGACTTGAATGGTAAATGACTAAGTTCTGGCCTTAGAGTCGGTTTCGTACTAACTTTGAGGTGATGCATACGCTAGGCCCATATTGGGCTAAGTGTTATTATTTTAGGGCAACATGTGCACTAGGCCTCACTATTGGGCTAAATGATTATGATTAGCGCTTGGGCGGGATCCGCCCCTCTGGAGTCTGACATGCCAATAGTGGGCGCAGGCACAGTATTCCATATACGTGCTTGATGATGGGTAGTTATTCCAGGCACCCGTACAGTGCTAAGTGTGAATATTTTGGATGGATCCCCTATGATACTATTGATTGACATGTATACTTGACACATAGGCATAGAGATGTGCTTTCCTCATGCTAACTGATAATTGACATGTTTTACATTTGTTGGGCTTAAACTATTGTACTTGAAATAATGCCTAAATTGCTGAATGTGAACAAGGTGAACTTGGTATCATTGAGCTACTTTTTCTATGGTTTATCCTTTAAATTCTGAATTATTATCGGCTATTTGTTTTGGCATTGCAGTATTGTCCAGAGCTTGTCACCGCTTTAAGCCTAGAGTTAGTGTTGTTAATTATTAAGTACATGGGGTCGGTAGGTACATCAGATCGAGGTGATTTCTAGACTTGAGTTGTTGCCTGCTTCTGGGAGACTACAAGGTAGCATCCATATCGCCCGCGGTCCTTGGAGTTTCTTTTTGTTATCTTTATCTTTACTATTTTTTGTTCAGAAAGCTATATAGAGAATTTTTCTTCTAACTTGCTTTTTAGTAGTGCTCGTGTACTTGTTGACACTAGATTTTGGGGTTAGTTATAGTAGCATTATGAATTTATTTTCAGATATTTTATTACATTTTTCTATTGTTGAGTTATTAGACCATGTTTATTCGATTTCATTGTTATTAAGTGATTGTTGGCTCACCTAGTGGGTTTTGGTTAGGTTCCATAATGACTTGTGGATTTTGGATCGTGACAAGTTGGTATCAGAGCACTAGGTTTCTTAGGTCTCATAAGTCACGAGCAAGTTTAGTAGAGTCTTGCAGATCGGTACAATGACGTATGCACTTATCTTCGAGAGGCTACACTATTAGGAAACTTCACTTTCATGCATTATTATCATGTGAATTTGTTACTTTAAAAAATTTAACCTTGACTCTTCTATTCTCTCATAGATGATGAGGACATGTGGCACCATATAAGGCAAACGACCACTAGTACCACCAGCTAGGGTCGCGAGATGTTGGGGCTATGATAAAGGCCGGGTTGTGGCCCTTACTACAACTAGAGCAGCACCTATTGAGTCACAAGTTGCCTCAGTTGAGGAGAAAATACCAAATATTGTTGAGCTGGTGGGACCACCTCATGCACCAGTTGTGCCCATTGTTAGCCTTCAGGAGGCCTTGGCCTAAGTTCTGACACTATGAATAAGCTTTCTTATGCGGTTTCGATTCCAGCTGCACTAGTCACTTCATTGGCCAGGGGAGGTTCCCAGACTCGCACTGCTCGTACTCCAAAGCAAGTAACTCAGGGACTCCAGACATCGAGGTACTATAAGCCCAATCCGTTGCTGCTGCTCGAGACGAGGTTTGCCCATCTATAAGTGATGAGGAACAGAAAAGACTAAAGCAGTTTGAGAGGCTTAAGCCTCCAGAGTTAAGTGGGGAAGAGTTAGAGAATGCTCAAGAATTAATAGACTGGTATTAGAAGATTCTTCACACAGCGGTACCATAGAGACCAATGGATTTGCATTATCACTTTTCAGCTGACAGGGGAAACCTACAGATATGGTGGCCTATAAGTTGAGCAGGAAAGTTGACGCAACACCACTTTCATGAAGTTTGTCCCATATACTAGCAGAAAGGATCTGCATAGGGCTTTTGAGCATTTACACTAGGGAGATATGACTGTGACCCAGTCTGAGATGAGATTCACAGGAGTTTCTTTATGTTATCTCTATCTTTATCGTTCTCTAGTTCAGACATTTGTATTTGATAATTTTTCTTGTAACTTGTTATATAGTAGTGCTTGTGTACTTGTTGACACCAAATTTTTGGGTTAGTTGTACTAGCATTATGAATTTATTCTCATATACTTTATGATATTTTTCTATTGTTGAGTTATTAGACCATGTTTATTAGATTTCATTGTTATTATGTGATTGTTGGCTTACCTAGCGGGTTCTGGTCTAGGTTCCACCACGACTTGTGAATTTTGGATCATGACAAGTTGCTATCAGAGAACTAGGTTTCTTAGGTCTCATAAGTCACGAGCAAGTTTAGTAGAGTCTTGCAGATTAGTACAAAGACGTATGTACTTATCCTCAAGAGGCTACACTATTAGGAAACTTCACTTTCATGCATTCATATTGTGCGAATTTGTTATTTTCGAAATTTTAACGTTGACTCTTCTATTCTCTCATAGATGGTGAGGACACATGCGACCGGATAAGGCAGACGACCACTAGTACCACTAGCTAGGGTCGAGAGAGCCTGGGGCTATGGTAAAGGCCTAGGTGCAACTCGTACTACAGCTAGAGAAACAAATGTTGAGTCACTAATTGCTTTAGTTGAGGAGCAAATACCAGATGTTGTTGAGCTGGTAGGACCAGCTCATGTACCAACTGTGCCCATTGTTAGCCTTCAAGAGGCCTTGGCCTAGGTTTTCACACTATGAATGAGCTTGCTTATGCGGTTTCCGTTCTAGCTGCACCAGCCACTTCACCGGCCGGGGGAGGTGCCCAGACTCCCACCGGTCATACTCCAGAGCAGGTAGTTTAGGGACTCCAGACACCAGTGGTACTACAAGTCTAGCCGATTTCTGCTGCTCGGGCCGAGGTTAGTTTACCTATGAGTGGTCAGGAGCAGAAAAGACTAAAGCGGTTTTGGA
This sequence comes from Nicotiana benthamiana, assembly GCA_034376525.1. Lineage (NCBI taxonomy): Eukaryota > Viridiplantae > Streptophyta > Magnoliopsida > Solanales > Solanaceae > Nicotiana > Nicotiana benthamiana. The sequence goes on along the minus strand of CM067331.1, from coordinate 27,689,710 downwards.
GGCTTAAGCCTTCTGAGTTTAGTAGACACAAGTTAGAGAATACTCAGGAATTTATAGACAGGTGTCAGCAAATTCTTCGCGCAACGAGTATTTGTGAGACTAGTGGATTTGCATTTATCACTTTTCAGCTGACAGGGCAACCTACAAATGGTGGTTGGCCTATGAGTTGAGCAGGACAGTTGGTGCAACACCACTTTTCTACATACTTGCAAAGAGGAGCTACACAGAGCTTTTAAGCATCTAAGCTAGGGAGATATTACTGTGACCCAATATAAGATGAGATTCACATATTTGGCACATCATGCTATATGGTTGGTAGATAGAGGATCATAAGGTTCATTAATGGCCTCAGGTATAGCCTATATTACATCTTGGCCCTAGGGACCGAGACGAATGCTAGGTTTGACCAGGTGGTCGAGATTGCTAGGCGTTTGGAGTCGATTCGCATGCTTGAGCATGAGGATCGAGATGGAAAGAGAGCTCGTGGATTTGGTGGTTTCAATGGTACCTCATCTGGAGGTCAGTCACATCACAGCAGAGGTCGTCCTTACAAGCCTGCTCAGATGGCTCGTCTGGTTTATCGTGGTCATCAGCTAGTCATGGTTCATACAGTACTCATCCGGGTCAGTCACATTTCACTGCACTTCTAGCTTAGAGTTTTTACCATGCTCCATTAGTGCAGGGTTCCTCGGTACCGAGTACTCTATTCTACCCCTAGACGGACGGACAATCCAAGCGCATCATTTGGATTTGGAGGATATTCTATGTGCCTGGGTTATGGGTTTTTAGGGTTCCTGGGATCAATTCTTACTGTTTGTAGGGTTTGCCTACACCAATAGATATTAATCGAATATCTAGATGGCTCCTGATGAGGCCTTATATGTGAGGCAATATCGTTCTCCAGTTGGTTGGTTCGAGCCAGTAGAGGCTAGGTTGTTCGGTATTGATTTGGTTCGGGATGACATGGAGAAAGTCAAGTTGATTCAGGATTGTCTTTGTACAACACACTATAGACAGAAAAGGTATGCTGATAGGAAGGTTCGTGATGTTACATAAATGGTGGATAAGCAGGTGTTACTTAGAGTTTTGCCCATGAAGGGCGTGATGAGGTTCGGAAAGAATGAAAAATTTATCCCTCGGTATATTGGTCCTTTTGAGGTGCTTGAGAGGATTGGAGAGGTGGCCTACAAGCTTGCATTATCACCCAGTCTATCGGGTGTTCACCCAATGTTTCATGTTTTTGTGCTGTGGATGTATTATAGTGACCCGTCTCATGTTTTAGATTTTGGCACGACGCAGTTAGATGGTAATTTGACTTATAATGTGGTGCCAATGGCCATTTTGGATCGGCAAGTTCGAAAGTTGAGATAAAAGAATATAGCTTCAGTGAAAGTTTAGTGGAGGGGTCAGCCAGTCGAAAAGGCTACTTGGAAGATCGAGCGGAAGATGTGGAGTAGCTATCCACACCTATTGTAGACTCCAGGTATGATTGTAGACCTGTTCGAGGACGAATATTTGTTTAAGAGGGGGAGAATACAATGTCTCGGTCGTTCATTTTGTGTATTACAGCCCCGTTCCACTACTTGTCGCTCCTTTTATGCTTATTTGTGGTTGTGTGATTTTTCGGGGTGGTTGGATTAGTTCTGGGAAGGTTTCGAAGTGGATTGAGATACTTAGTCCCAAGGTTGAAGGCTTACGTTGAAAGAGTTGTCCGAAGTTTCACTTCTGTGTAGACGAATCCGAAATAAGTTTTTGATAGTTCCAAAAGCTTCATATGGTAATTTTGGACTCTGCATATGTCCAGATATTGATTTGAAGGTCCGTTGGTCATTTTGGCTTGAATTGGCAAAAGTTGAAAAGTTGAAGGTTTATAAGTTTGAAAGATTTGATCCAGAGTTGACTTTGCTGATATCGGGTTCGAATTTCGGTTCGGGGATTGGATTATTGATGACATGTATGCAAAATTTGAGGCTAATCGGAACTGACTTGATATGATTGGACATTAAATTTAGAAGTGAAAAGTTCATTTGGCTTGAATTGGGTGCGATTTTGTGACTTTTCCGTTGTTTTATGTGATTTAAGCCTTCGAGTGCAGGAGTTTAATTTTGTGGTGTTTATATTCGGCTAAAAGTATACACATTTGTGTGCACGCAGCCTCAGATTTTACTAGAATCTCGTCTATTTTTATGTGTGTTTAGGAATCGGTTGGGAGGAACATGGGATCAATATGTATGGATTGAAGTGGAAAATGAAAAGAAAAAAAAATTAAACAAGGTGCGCGCCCATCATCAAAATAGTTCTCGGCACTGCTTGTAGCGCTGGGGGCAAGTGAAACAAGAGCAGAAAGAGGGTCCAACACCCAGCCTAGCGCGACGCGCTGGCCAAGATTCTCTGTTCGAGATTTGTTCTATTCCGTCTAGGACAAAGTTGTTTTTATCCTACATACTTACCTCGTACAAAAGGGTAAAAGGATTTTTAAACCTAAGCGACAAGAGGGGTTGCTCTGATGGTAAGCAACCCCCACTTCCAACCGAGAGGTTGTGAGTTCGAGTCTCCCCAAGAGCAAGGCGGGAAGTTCTTGGAGGGAAGGATTGCGGGGGGTCTATTTGGAAACAGCCTCTCTACCCAAGGGTAGGGGTAAGGTCTGCGTACACACTACCCTCCCCAGACCCCACTAAGTGAGATTATACTGGGTTGTTGTTGTTGTTGTTGTTGTTGATTTTTAAACCTAATTTTGAGGGGAACACGAGAGTTTGGAGGCAAAATGCATGTTGTGAGTAAGTTAAAGCAAGAATTAGAGAATTCTTCTACTATTTATTTTTGGGATAATATATAATTACCCTATTAAAGTTGTGCCATTTTATTAGATGCACTTTTTATCTTTGCAGGGTTCTTATGAGCCCTATATATATATATATTTGAAGTGAAATCATTACCTCTTTTATGCTTATGTGGCATGGAGAATATTTTGCACATCAAAGTAGCGCGTGAGAGGATAAAACTTAGCATTTTTACCCCTTTTTAAAATAAAAATGTACTTTTTACATTATTTTACTTTTCTTTTTATTTTTTCTTTTCACTTTCTTCTTTTTCTTTTATTTTTTTCTTTCTTCCTTGTGCTTCTCCCACGTACAGAGCGCCGCCTTCATCCTCCATAACCACCGTCATGTCATTAGCTTTTATGTTAATAGTCAGTCATTTTTTTCTTTTTTGTTTTATTTTCGTTCTGATTAATTAATATTTAACCTATTCTCAAGGAGAAGATGCGAAAATTGTGTATTGAGGCTTCGGGTTGGAGTCAAATAAAACTTTACTAAACAAGAGGAGTTGGGGGGGGGGGGGGGGGCGCTGGAAAAGGAGGTTGGGAAAGAATGAAGGGTTGTGGCTACATCAATAATGGTGGTGTTATTGCAGAGGTTATAGGAGAAGACGAATTAAAAAAATGAGAGAAAATATAAATAGTGAATGAAAAAAAATAAAAAGTAGTACTTAATGCTGACGTGGCATCGCCTGGTTGGTGCGTTTGTTTTACATATTTGTGTGAAAGTGGTGCTTGCCAGAAAAGGGGTATTCTCTTCAGCCATATGGGGGGGGGGGGGGGGGAGGGAGGGAGGTCATAGGACCCCTGCAAGGATAAACGGTGCATATGGCAAATTGGTTAAACCACAAATGGGATAATTATATATTATCCCTTTATTTTTCTTAGTACTTTAGCCGTTCAAATACTTATGAATTTATATGATGATTATGCATGACTAAGTTCCCTTATTTTAACGTTGTGTTTAGTCATGAATATTAACGTTTGGTTATTACTTTTGCTTCTAATATAAATTGCTATTATATAAAATTTTTCATTTAATTGCTTGATTGTCTGGCCAATAGTTAAGTTCTATTAACTATCTATATTTTGTTTGAAAAGTTATATTTAGATTAGAGAAAAGTTAAAGTAAGCATGATTTTATCGAAAATAAAGGGACGAATTTGTGGTTAGAATAAAATAATACTTAGTCACCGTATTTAATTGAATATTGTGATATTAATGCATCTTTGTAAAAATATAGGCACTAAACTATCCTAGACAGGCGCATAGTAATTCGATAGAATACTATGAGAACATATAATTCGGCCAGTTAGCAACCATAAGTGATTTGACTTGAAGGGGAATCAGGTAAGACTTAATAGGATTGGTGAATTTATTACCGTTTTAAAATATTCATCTCTGCTGAAGTAACTCTAAACAATAATTATCCAATGTCCTAGGTTGAATTCTTGTTTTACTTTTACATCCATAGTTTACCAACAAAAAACTCAACCTTTGATATCTTGGTTAAATAACGATATTAGTTGAGTTAGTAGGTAGTTAACAATAAGTCTTTGCGTGTTTGGAAACAACAAACATTATAATGTCAATCGACATAATTATGAACTTATCCACATTTCCACCTAAACACTACTTTTGGTATAAAAGAACAATACATAAAAGAGGTTTAATTACAATCCAAAGAGAACAAAAGGTGGAGTATAGACCAAGACAAATGATGATCAGAGCAAAATGAAGATAATGTAGGCAAGGATGTTAGAGCATAAAGAAGCTATCATATCTCATTTAAGTTGGGCCAGCCTCTTTCTGGGATTCCATACCCTGGGAAGACCAATGAGCGATTGCGACAACTATGGACCCTTAACTAAATTTTTTACTAATACTAACTAATAGGCTTAAGATTCATCAATTAAATAGAAGTAGGGAGTAGTAATACTAGCAGTTAGAAAATGGGGCAGTAAGTATGAAGATCTGCCATCCAATGGAATGAAGTGACAAATGGAAGTGGGAAGAATGCACTAGGTGAAATGTTCAGACTGGTTTTATCCTATATTATCTGGAAATATGAGTCTGCAGAGGAAGCAATAACTTAGAAGACAAGATCTAAATTTTTATCCTTGCGTATATGTGGTACAGAAGATGGAAAGCATAGACAGCTGAGGGGAAGTGCACGGTTAGCCACTAATAACACATATATTTATTTTTAAGCTAAAATTTAAAATATTTTTAGTTTTTAACCACTGTTTTAATACAGTTTACCTGCCCGGATGAAAACACCCTTTTGCTTATAAAGTGCATGACCAAGTGTCCTTAACTTTTGAACTTGTAACTCTAAGTTCAAGATTTCAGGATTATATGTCCTTAACTTTTGAACTTGTCACTCTAAGTTCAGGACTACATGTCCTTAGCGTTTGAACTTGAAATTCGAAATTCAGGACCACATGTCCTTAACTTTTGAACTTTTAAGTATAAGTTAAAGACTACTTATCCTTAATTTTTGAACCTGTAATTCTAAGTTCAAGACCTATTATCCTTAACTTTTGAGCTTGTTAGTCTAAGTTCAAGATTAAGTGTCCTTAACTTTTGAACTTGTAACTGTAAGTTCAGGACCAAGTGCCTTAACTTTTAAGCTTGTTAGTCTAAGTTCAGGATCTATTGTCCTTAACTTTTGGGCTTCTTAGCCTAAGTTCATGTCCTATTGTCCTTAACTTTTGGGCTTCTTAACTTAAGTTCAAGATCTATCGTCCTTGAGCTTGTTAGTCTAAATTCAGGATTTTAGGACCTATTGTCCTTAACTTTTGAACTAGTAACTGTAAATTCAGGACCTATTATCTTTAAGTTTTGAGCTTGTTAGTCTAAGTTCAGGACCAAGTGTCCTTACTTTTGAACTTGTATCAGGACCAAATCTCCTTAACTTTTGAACTTGAAATTCGAAGTTAAGGACCAAGTATTTTTAATTTTTAAACTTGTAACTGTAAGTTCAGGATCCATAACGTAGCAAAAAAACTGTAAGTTCAAGATCTATAACATAACAAAAGACCAAAAATATATCACATAAATCACAAACCAAAATACATCTACCACCATAATTGCATACGACCAAAGATCTCGACTAGTTTAATTAGTAATAAAACTAGTACGTTAATCTTTGAACAATCATTGTGAAAGAGTTTCTCAAATTAAGAGTATATATATAACATGTGGGCAATATTTTTGGCATGTATGTTCCAGTTTCCATTTTCTCAAAGTGAATATTAACCTAGTACTCATTAATTGAGAGTTCCAATTCCTAGAACTCTTGTTCATTTTCCGAGCAATACATAATGAAGTTAACCAATATAAATTCAAAATAAGCCTAGTTTCATATCCGTCAGTGCTCCTCCAGTTAGTAAGTTGAAGCTTATAAAAATGTGATTTAATTATCAATATCGTCTTACTTAAAGTTTATAATATGTAGATACTAATGCAAATTTTATATATAACACGGACTTTTTATTTGGCAAATCTAACATATGTTTACTGTCGTAAGGTAAACATTTACTTCATCGTTTTTCTCCAATCTCTATTTTTGGAAGCTCGCCATGCATTATGGAATTTTAGTGAAAGTATAAGAAATAATTGCTTAGATTGTTAAAATAGCCGAAGTGCATCAACGGAATTAATTCATGGCAGACGCATACAGGACACGAGCCAAACCCATTGAAGATGAAGAAGAGTCTGCCATTTGTTCTTTTCCCTAACACATGAAAAGATTGAAGAATAGACTAGTTGTTATATTACTAAGCATTAAAAATTATAAATAAAAAGTAAATACCATTTTAAAGGTGACTTCCCCACACGATTTTGATGCAGTTGAGTTCTGGTATTTGGGACTATGTCCAAGTTCAGTTTTCTTTCTGGTCTTGTACAGAATTCTCAGTTGGTAAATAAAAATTTTCTTAAGTCACCAAAAAGAGGTATCTGGATCAGACAAAGCCAAGTAAATAAATTTTTTTAGTAACCAAAAAAAAAGGTATCAACATCAGACCAAGGCAAATAAAAAGCAGTGCACGTGTTGCATTATAATCCAGGCATTGAAAGAAAAGCTGAAAAGTGGCATGATTAGTTGATTATAAAAATAATACTATTAGTACTATCTAAAGATAACCAGTAATATTTTAATTGAGGTATCAGCTGAATATAGAAGAAGGGCAGATCCCAGGCCCCTACTTCCCCAACACAAGCTACTCCAAAATCCAATGAAACAAAAAAGTGTTGGTGTTGTCTAAAATGTCTAGCAGCGTCGAGAGCTTCTACTATTTAATTTCTGAAATACACTTTTGCCACATTAAATGGGTAAGTTTATTGAATTGAGAGAGAGAGGAGCACATAATTATTTACTCTGCAGGAAGTTTGGTAGAGGCCTTTGCACGGATTGTAAGGTGAACCTCTGGACCCTTCATAGGTTCCTGATCATGGACCTTGAGATCACGAGGAAAAGGAGAAAGAGAGCGATGCATAGCCAAAATAGAATCAAGTGGGGAGCCTTGACGGAAGCTAAAGCACACGAGTTGGGGGTCAAGCTGTTGACTATGGGGGGCTTGGAGGAGTAGTAGGGACGCAAACGCTATATGGACCACGACTGCACAGTGCATTAAAGAAGCCGCAAGAAAGGTATAAGAGGTCTCAAAGGGTTACTCTAGCGATTAGAAGGGTGAGTGGTGGTGGAATGCAGAGGTGCAAGGAAAAGTGAAAACCAAGAAAGCAACATATCTGAAGCTAGTGGAAAGGGTAGACGAGGAGGAGAAAAGGGCGAATAAGGAGCATTATAAGTTGGCTAAGAAAGAGGCAAGACGACAGCTTTTGTTCAACTTGAGGGCAGAGTTGAGGTAAAATGTTGTTCATGTTAGTCAAGGTGCAAAAAAGGAAGGCATGTGACTTGGATCAAGTGAAGCGCATCAAGACGAAGAAGGTAGAATTTTGTTGGATGAGGGGCCTATCCGTCGGAGATGACAGCCCTTCTTTTATGGTCTCTTGAACGAGGAAGGAAACAAGAGCATTGTACTAGGTGATTTGGAACTCTTCGGGTGTCGTTGTGACTTTAGTTATTCTAGGCGGATTAGAGTTGATGAAGTTGAGGGAAGTGTTTAAATTGGACAACTGGACAAGCACAAGAGTTTAAATTTACAACATAGACTCCACACTTGTATATAACTATTAAGTTCAATATCCCTATAGGAGATTTATTTAGTGCTTGAATTACAACATTCAACAAGCTGAGCGAGGCACACTTCAGGAACCACACAACCACCATATGGTAACATTTATTACAGCCTATTAAGGATTTCAACTTCTTCGCCACTAGTAAATTTAAGCAGTAGCATTAACTGCATGGCCAGCGCCTTCTGCTTGGACAAACGATTCAATATATTCTTTCCTACATTATCAAAAAAGATTCATTAGCTTCCACGCCAAGACCGTTTGTGAGTATCCAATGTAAAAATAGAGTATAGCAAGCGACTAGAAACAGACCTTGCAGGGAGATGGTCATGTGGACGATTGTATGGAGTCCAAATTGGGTCACCAACAAAGAGTCGCATTGCCTACACAAACCAAATATTATTACCAGCACAATTGAAAACCATTCCTCTGATCAAATATCCCATGCAAGAAGTGCAATCAAGAGTAAGTGCCAAAAACGTGTCTTGACAGGGGAAGCAATAAAAAGAAAATGGTGGTGCGCTTTTCATCATTAACCATGTATGTTAATTCATGCTCTTAAGAAGTACCTTAATGTAATTGTCTGAATCAAGTGTGAAGCGGTGATAAATTCCAGCAGGCAGAACAATCATTCCACCTTTCTTTACCCACACACGAATCCAGGTATCATTCCAATCCCGGAGATCAAAATAACCTACACCCAGAAGTATATATATATATTTAGAAACAGCAGTATAGTGGGGACCTGGACTTGCAAAGTCCAATCAATTTACTGCAATCATACCACTTCCTGCAACACAGTAACGGATCTCTTCATCAGTGTGCAGGTGTTCTTCAAAAAAGTTCTTGATTTTCTCCTCGTAATTCGGTAGTTTCTCAGGGCAAACCTCACAGAAATCCTGAAGTAAATTGTGAACCCTTAATGCTTTGGTATTTCCCAAACTTTAAAAGATAAGGACCAAGTATCAATATAACCGATGAAAGGTCTCTGTTTTGCAACTTTAACATACGATGTAAGAATAGCCACGAGCTTCCCGAATTTTCTTCAACTCCTCGTCTGTCTCATAATTGTCAGCATCAAGTCTCCAGCTGAGCACTCCAAGCTCTGAAATATTCACACAGTAATAATGAAGGGAGTATGCAGGCAGGCCAAACCCAGCAATCAACTTGTAAGGATTACCTACACCATGCCCTAACAGCCTAGTTCAAGTTACAAAGGTTGAGGGACTTGTGACTTAGGTCACAGGTTCGAGCCCTACGGCATGTGAAGTAAGCCCCTTGTTTAAGTAGAGAAAGGTTAGAGGGGGAGGACCCGTTATGCCTGAGCTACAAAGGTTGCAATTGGTCCTAAGAATTGGCCCCAGACGAATTTCTCGTCATCAAAAAGAAAAGGCTACCTATACTAAGGGTTGGTTCACTTTTATTATTCCTTGTTCATCTGATGAAGTACACGATTAAATTTCGAAAAAAGATACTACATCCTATCCATGTGGGATTCTCACACACCAATCACAACATAAAAATGATTTTCAACTATTCAATTTCTAACGCCAAAATACCAAGAGAGCTACTAACAACAATAAGATTAGCAGTATTAACGGGAAAGTAACTTATCCACCTAAGCACAATTTACCAGGTAGAGATCCTAATCTAGAAAAGTCCAAAAACTTGTCGTAGGGATTGAAGTAAAAGTTTAAACTGGTACAAACCCACACGATGTCTTTTTGAGAGGGAGGATGAAAAGGGCTTTTCTGTTCCTCGCGGATAATTTAAATAGATATAAAACTAAGACAGATCTTTACCAGCAAGTTTGTCAAGAGACACAAATTCCTTTGGCTCACGGTGATGAGGAAGCCTCTGGTCCTCATCGCTGTCATCCATGTACCATGCCTGTATGACGTCCTCTCTTGGATCCTGCAGGAATTGAAAAAACTAAGAGAGGTTGCAAATAGTTCTCCAGTTCCTTCTCCAACTCACAAATTTTATGGTAAAATATACTTTGTTTTGATCAGTGAAGATTCATTGAAGAACAGATCTAAGAGCATTCACCTCTTTGTAGATTTAGGGGGACAAGGAATTCCAATAAAGTACCCAAATCATATTCTGTTAACATGTTAAACTAAATGGCCTAAAGGTATAACCATGTGTAATGATAGCAACATGGCTATAAGGTATTGCATACAGATAAAGTATTGATAGTACTCAAGTTCTGCTTAACATGATCCTTAAACCCAAAGAATAAAATTTGGTGTAGCATAGATCCCAACTCGTCTTCATTCTCCTTTTAAAATAAGCTTGCCCAAGTATGCCTGATTCATATTGTTTTTCATTTGCCGTCTGTTGTAAAATGTATTATAAGTTCTTCTTCCAGGCTAGAGGAGCTAACTTATTAGAACAAACTCAGAACCAGAACCTGCTTCCTTTACTCTGGAAAGTAATTACCGTTTGTTACCAGACTATTACCTATTCAAGATCTCATTCAGATTTCACATGAAATGGGCTTTCCTGCTTCAATGTTTCTCACCTTGGAAGATGCCTCAAAACCATAAGACTTGTATGTTTTTTGCAATAAAACCGAAAAATTCAAAAACTTTGGCAGACCACATACAAATCAAATAAAACCGAGAGTAATTATTATAAGACAGTTCATAAGAAGTTACTAATAATCAATCATATTGCCAGGGCTTGTACCCTGCAAGACTGTTCGATTGTACTTTCACTCTAGTTGGTATGAGACCTCACATTCATGTCGTGGGTGTGGGTGTGTGTGTGTGTGGGGGGGGGGGGGGGGCTATTACAAAAATGTTATTCAACAGCTAATATGGAGCTTCTGTTGTCTACTGAAACTTTGTCCCCATTGTGTTATGCCGTTTTTACTTTCTACCCATGTTTGAGTTTAATCAAGTCAAATTGCACTCTACCTGATATGGAAAACAAAAAATCAAGTAGCACTCTTGTATGGCCAAATAAAAGATAATCACCATATTAGAAAACCATACTTCACCCTAGGCAATGACCAAATGCATCAACTAGTAGGAAAATGCAAGCATTATTAAGACCACGACGAGGCAATATTGGCTTGCCATCCATCTTCAAACAATAAAATCCAAAGCTCTCTTTGTCTAGTACGTATATCATTTTATTTGCACCTCTTGTCATGGTTTACTCGGATGGTTCACCTTTGAGCAAATCACTCTCCACCATAAAAGCTGTCCATACTGTTTAAAGCAGTTTGCAACTAACTCAAGCCATCCAAAAATATGTCCTGTTGTATTATGCCCAAGGTACAATAATGTACCTTCATGGCCATTAAAATATTGCAACAAACTCCTAAATTTTGAAACACAACTCATCTTTGAGACTAATTTTCTTATTCCTTGCATCTTATTAAAAGATCTAGCTCGTTCATAAATTGATCAACTTTCTTTTGAAAGTCATATAATTTTGTTGTTCATCTTTTTCTATTCATCACAAGTCCTTTCTCATCTATAGCGGTGTTTTTGAGAGCGCGAAGTGGAAAAAAAGCGACAGGGGCTCGCGTTGCTTCAAAAGCGAAGTGAAGCGCAATTCTTAAAATACATATAATATATATAATAATTAATCTCATAAACTGAAAGACACATTAGAAAAATCAAATAAACTAACACACACACACACACACATATATATATATATAATAATTAATTTTCTAAGCTGATACACATACAATTAATCAAATAAACTGAAAATATAATATATATATATAAAATAATATAACACATATAAATAAGTAATTTTATAAACTAAAATACATATTAAAATTAAGAAGATTAGGGGGGAGGGGGGGGGGGGGGAGGAGGGGGAGGAGGAGGAGGAAAGAAAAAAATGAGAAGAAGAATGAAGAAGAAGAAAAAATACCAGGACTAGATGGAGGAAGTTGAAACCCTAGCAGCAGCAATGTCGATCGAAGAAGAGAGAAATGGTCAATTTTGGTCTTAGAGGTCCGTTTTGTATAATAAAAAACCAGACCCAAAATTTATTTTTAAGAAAGGCCCCTTCTTAACAGAAGCGCTCGATTTTGCGCTTCTGCGCTTCACGTCGCTTCTTCAACTGAAGAACCGCTTCACCTGGTTGAGTCTCCTCAGGCTGGGAAAAGCGACCAGCCATAGCTTTGCATCGCTTCGCGCTTAAAGCAACGAAGCAATAGCTTTTTAAAACATTAATCTATAATGACTTCTATCTAGTACAATGAAATAGTCTAGGACTTTTCTACAGTCAGCATTATTTATTTTTAGTAATCAAACCAAACAACTTGGGATGGGGTATTCAGCAATAGCTAGGAATTTTATCAAGGGTGTTCAAATATTAAACAAGTCAATAATTGTTTTTGTCGATGAATGGTATACAAAATTTTTTGTAGAGCTTGACTTTTAAATCATAAATTTATTTAAGAGATAACTTTTAGTTAAAAAAATACTTTTTAGATTAGTTATTTATTTCTTCACAAATTTAAGTTTTAAGAGTTATTTTATTAGAAAAATTTTCAGATTGCAAAAGAATCAAATAGACCACACATAGTGGTCTCCGTTTAGTTTTGGCAAACAAAATGAGCATAACTTTAAACTCATGATCAACGCGTCACTTTGAACACCCGGAGCCGTTGGACTGCCTCACACAATTGAGTAAGGGTGTGCGAACTTTAATATATAACCATATAAAGTACTGGTATTTAACTTATTTACGGACTATAATTTTTCAACGAAGGGTAAGCGCTTGACCACCCTTGGAATAGGGTAGCTATGCCACTGGTAATCAGCCCTGCTCTATCGAAACGCCCCCTCCCCCAGGGAAACACCGTCTAGACAGCATGAATGTCATAAAAGATCTCATAAAATGCAAAAACATTTTGACAGTTTTCTCACCCGAAAGGATTGGTTTGTTGGGTTTGGGGGTTGGGGGTGGGGGGGGGGGGGGGGTTAAGTTAAGTGTACCAAACAAAACATAAAACTGATCAAACCCTTTACAGCAATCAAAATCAAGATCAAGTGAAAGAGTTAAAACAAATGATAACCCCAGTAGCAAATTCATACCTTTATGTGTATGCACAAACAACGAAGAATATTAGATGTATGCGTATCAAACAAGCTATCAACCAAACATATTTCTATAAGAAATTTCCCCAAGAAAAAACGAACTGGAACTTTCATAAACATCATAAATTGCATCATAAGAACCCAAAAACATTCAAGAAAATTTAATTCAGAAAGATATCAAAAGATATCCCAGAAAAAAGGAATTTCCAGACCATCATAAATAGCATCTAAAACACGAAAACAAAAAGAATTCAACAAAATTAATCGGCACAAAGAGAACGAAAATTAAGGGAATAAAACAGAAGAAGAGATTATAATTTACATACCTTTGCCATGGAACCCATTTTTTGTTATTGCTTCTGAATTTCGAAGCGTTACGGAATCTTGAAATGTGAGAAGTGCAGAGGAAAATTATAGAACCCTACTTAAATCCGAGTCTCACGTTTTTCTGAAGTGTTTTATCTTGTACAGGCACGTACTAATTTGTCAAAAGACTAAATTAACCTTTCTGTTTTTCCGCTGGAAAAATCTGTGATCTGTCCAGGTTAAAAGAATCCACTGTTTTAATGTTAGTTGAAGCGAGGGTGTTTTTTGTTATTTAGGGATGAAAATGGTAGGTGGGAATGGGATGTGGGAAACGAATACTCGCCAATTTTACAAGTATCTTGCTCTCTCCGTTTTGAAGGGTTGAATTGAGATTCGGCGGGAGTTCGTTTTGGGGCAAAGCATTATTAAAACGTTTTCGAACTTATGTGTGAGATTTAATTTCATAAGACTTACGCTTTGGTCTTCGGGGCTTACGGCCAAACACGTCCTAGTCATCTTAATTTTATGTAATTGTGTGTAACTAACTTTTTAAATTCTTAAATTTTTTTAATAAATCATTGATTATTCAAAATTACTTTTTTTCTTAATGATAAATTATTAAGTTAAGAGTATTTTGTGTCATAATTAAAATAGAAATTATCGCATGTTATCCAAGAAAACTGTTATGATAGTAGATTTTAAATAAATCTTTAATTTAAAAGTATTTATTTATTAATTTTCATTATGTCTTTATTATATTAGTCCATAATTGTTTTATAATTATTTTCGTAAATATTTTTTTTTCACGTTCACAAGTACTTATTTAATTTTTGTTATGTCTTTATTATATAGTATGATAAATTATGTGTCACTTTATTAACTTATTGAAACATAAAAATAAATGATGCTAGGGAATCATATTTAAATTATGAATTATATTTTTATATAAATTGTCTTTCAAATAGAAAATATATTAAATAAAAGGAGTATTTAAAAAAATCAAATTATAATATCGAAATTCTTTCAAGATTTATTACTCCGTACATATAAGATTTTATATCGAATATATTACTTTTGATGTTTGAGTTGTTACGACGTTGTAGCTAATTTGCATATTATGATATATTCCATACTTTTTGTATTATTCATAGTCGAATTATTATTTATAAATATTTTAAATGGATTGTTTGGTAAAATATTGTGATTTTAATGTAATTGTTATAATTATTTTTTATTTTATATGTAGGCACGTGATTTTTTCCCTATATGAAATATTCCTATAAAATCGCAAAAAAAATAAATTTTTTGTTAATTATTTGCCATTTTGTAGGATTTTTACTTAATTGTTTGTATTTTGTGTATGTGTAATTTTTACTTTAATCATGAAAAAATACAAAAGAATATCATGCATTATATTCAAGATTTGTTTACATCTTTAGAATTAACCAGTAATTATTTATTTATTTATAAAAATTCGAATATCACAAAAATAGCTCAGTTTTACATTTTGTCTTTCGATTTTTAGCTTATTAATTTTTTCTCTTTTAATTTAGAATTAAGTAATCTTTATAACTTTTATAATTAATTTAATTTCACATTTTAAGATAATCGAGGATTTTCATTTTAGAATTTTTCATTAAAGAAAAAAAAGAAAAAGATAAGAAGATATTTTGAAGAAAAGATTTAACAGGATATTGAGGTAGTTCTTGTATCCAAATTAAACCTAAATTTTCCTACCTATCCCAAATACATTTGAATTCATTAGCCCAAAATTCATAATCTTTCAATTAAAATCTAGACTTAGACCTATATAAAGAGAAGATTAGTCTAAACAACAATGAGATTCCACCCTCCCCTCAAAAGAAAAATCGAGAACGGCGCTCATAGCAGCCTGCTTCCTCTCTCAAAAATAGACCCTTCTTACATCTCACTCACCCACACTTTATAGGCACTCCTCTCCGCACACAAGCTGAGTCACGCATTTCACATCTGAAATTTTTCTTCATACAGTCAAAACAAAAAAAATTTAAAAAAATGAAGATCTGAAAAGGATTTCGAAGGAGATTCCTTTCATGGATCCGTAAAAGGTCGTTAAAGCCTGAAGCCGTGGACTATTGTTGTTGATGTTTACTATCTTGTTGAGTTTCAGCTGGTTCTTTTGACCAATATCAACTTGATTTTTTTTTTTTTTTGGGATTTTTCTGGTCAAGGTATGAGTTCTGATTAAAATAATGTAATTTTTGTTTGGATGTGTATGTTAATAGCCTCTAT
Source organism: Nicotiana benthamiana (assembly GCA_034376525.1). Lineage (NCBI taxonomy): Eukaryota > Viridiplantae > Streptophyta > Magnoliopsida > Solanales > Solanaceae > Nicotiana > Nicotiana benthamiana. Next base: position 27,674,041 of record CM067331.1, on the reverse strand, counting down.
TCTGACATTGTTTGTGTTACTGCTTTGAGTTTGATTATAATTGGTTCTGTATATTGTTTAGCATTTCAAAGACTTGTTTTTTATTGTTGTGTTTATACAAATTCTTGACAGGTTTGCACTGACGTTATGTGGGTGCATTGTCATTGCATATTAATACTTATTCTGAAAAGCTTCATTGAAGTGTGCTTGAATCCTCTTGAATACCGCATGTCAAGGATGTTGAATATACTTTAAATATTTAGACATTGGTTTCTATTGGCTTTTCCCAATCAAAATCTCACTTCGAGCTCTTAGAATATTGACTTTTCTTATAGGTAGATATTCTAAATATGCATCATAATGTACTATTTAAATAGTGGTTTGTAGTAGATTAAGATGAGAAAGAGCTGTTTGTTGCACTAAATATTACGATGGTAGAATACGGAAAATACTGGGAATAAAGTGAATACCCTTGTTTGTGCTAAGAAGAGCCGACGTTGCAGTGAAGTTTGAATTTAGTAATTCTTATGTATTTGTTTCCTCTAGTTTACTGTAGCTACTAGGATTAAGTTAACCTACCTTATTAATATATGTGCATTATAGTTAATAAATATATATAGGGCATCATTTTTTCTAATTCGCATACACAGGGAACTGTGAATCTCCATAACCATAAATATGGTCAAGACAAACTTCAGAAAATTTTATCAAGGTTACACCATTGCTGAGTATAATAGCTAGGATATACTTTAAATAGTTAACATATTTCTTGACCCTCATGTCAATTTCATATCCCTAATTCATGGCCTTGCAATAGTCTCAAAATAGTTTAGGAAATAATTGTAAATATCGTAGCTTGCTTTAGGCGTGATTAATAAATCATTTTAACTATGTGTACAGTTCCCGTGACATAGTTACGATGCCTAATTCCAAAATTTGGGTGTGCATGTAACCCGGTTATAACAACTTCGAATAATAAAATCCTTTTAAAAGAAATAATTTGAGGCGTGTCATACCAAATAAAACCTCTAAATTCATGGCCCTCATGTAATAATATGAACTCTTTAGAAAATGAGGTGTCACAAACTTGAAAATACGTAGTTGCTTTAGGCGTGCTATTTAAATTAACTTCCTTAAGCTCGGGTATGCATTTCACGTGACCCAACTTTAAATCTCACAACGTTGAATAAAATGTGTTTCGGATTGCGGGTGCGTTTTATGTGACGCGATCCATCGACATGTTTTAAACGACGTTAAATTTTCTTTAAAACTAATTAAAGGCGGTTAATAGTTTAAAATGGCACCATAGGTCAAAACATGTTTTAAAATCAGATAATAGGCCAATTAGGATAGTTTAAGAGACCATGGTAGAACCACGGAATCCGGGGGGTGCCTAACACCTTCCCTCGGGTTAACAAAATTCTTTTTTCAGAATTTCTGGTTCGCAGCCTTCAAAAGGAAAGTCGAATTTTCCTCGATTTGTGATTTTAAAGTAAACCTGTGACTTGGGATACCAGAAAACAAACCATCTCAAGTGGTGACTCTGAATAAATAAATAAATAATCCCATTTAGGATAATATCACTTAAATCGAAAAAACTCCGTTATATCACCTTCGGGTGTGTAAAAAGGAGGTGTAACATTATACTATCTTAAAATTTTTGAAATTTGTAAAATCTAAATATCCGTGGGACTTATGTCCCATGTCTCAAGGCTTACGCATTGCCCCCTCAAAAATAAAATGCCTCGCCTCACGCTCCCGCTATATATACACACATATTGACAACATCACATAGACGTCCGATACCATATATGTATACGCCATATATATATACACACACATATTGGTATTCTATCCGAGCACATATAAATACTTAATTGTATGGAGTATGTGCATCGAATTATATTAATTTATCATCAATTAAATCATAAAATAAAATAAAAATAAAAATGATTAACTATAATTTAATGATTATTATATTTGTAAAAACATATATTATACATTTATTAAACTAATATAAACACTCGATGGGATAAGTGTTTATCAAGCATACTCCTTTCCTTGAATCAAAATTACGTCGGGTATTCAGCGTGCACACAAGCGATTTTAAGTCGTGAATTGTAGTTGCTATTTTTTTAACTAATATCCGTATTTGTGCGTTACACGAAAAATATTAAATATGTTATTTGTAAAAAAATATTATTTGTAAAATGCGGTAGACACATAAAGGAACAAAATAAGATGTGAAAAATTACAAAGCTTCTTAAGAAAATAAATAACTTTTTGAAAAATAAAATAACCTTCATTGCATTCTTAGTTTGGTTCATCATAAAGGTAAATGGTATGTCCACGACTTTCCCTCTCTAGCGTCTTCTTCACATAGCGGGCAGCCATGGCTGCGGCAACCTCTCCCCAGCCTTTGGCTGTGGGGGAGGCAATCCAAAACACCTCACAAAACCCAACAAACAATAATTCCAAGCAAACGTATGCATCACAGATTGCTGGAAAATTTTCTGCTGCAAAAAAGTCAAAACTGGAGCTTTGTCCAGTAAGTTTCGAACATGGAGAACCTGTTGTTCAGTTCACCATTGAAGAGGTGAACTCTTTCACCATCGAAGAGGGGTTACACCAAGCAGTTATCCTCAAGTTTTCGTATGGAAAACCTGATCTTCAGGAGCTACGACAGTTGATCCCGAAACAGTTCGATGTCAAAGGTTTTTGCAATATTGGACAGCTCGAATATCGGCACATATTGGTAATATTTGATCTTTATGAAGATTTTGTACAAGTAATGTCAAAATCTACTGGTCATATTAGGTTAAGGGTGATGAGTTCTTCTTTTAGAACTTTTCCATGGACAATTGGATTTAATCCGGATTTAATCCAAGAAAAGAAACGTCCAAAGCAGTGTTAGATATCTTTACCTGATCTCCCAGCAAATTGTTCTGCAAAAACATCTTTAATGTCCATAGCCTCTGCGATTGGAAAACCTTTAGCAGTTGATAAAGCGACAAAAGATAGAACAAGATCTAGTACGACTAGGGTTAAAGTTCTGCTTGACTTACTAGACAAGCTCCCTAAAAGGACCAAGATTAAGATTGATGATTTAAAATCTGGTAAGTTGGTCGAATATTATCAACAGATTGTATATGATAATCTACCAAAATTCTGCACTGTTTGTAAACATCAAGGGCATGGTGATAAGTCACGTCGATGGAATATCGAGGAAAATACGACAAAGGCAGATCATGTGGAGGTAGTAGAAGGCTCGGGCAAGCTTGACAAAGTAACAGGTGATGCCAGGGATTACCTCAATGCCAATAGAGCTGGGCAATCAAGAGATCAAGAGGCAGAACAGGTTTCTACTGAACAACGGGTTGTACCAAGGGATCAAGGAGAGAAAATTGATGTTGTGATCAATGATAAAAGGAATGCTAACACACCACTAAAAAGTAACGCAGTATCCTTACGTAAAAATGGTCTTTCAACACAAGAAGTTGAGTCAGCTATTGATGGTGGTGTATCCGTTCCAGTTGCAGCAGCAACAAATCCAACTGGCAGGGATGAACAAACAGTGGTCAAACACGTGGGCCATCTTGATCATGTGATGGATGTAAAGGAAAATGAGATAAGTCACTTAGGTAGTGTGAAGGAACAGCACCATGATTTTGGTGTGGGCTCATCAAGTCAAAAAAGTTGCAGTATTGGTGAGCAACAAAGAAATAACAATCAAGTGGGGCATGTAATTGATTTTGTGGGTTCACATGCACACTTTGAGAATGATAACATTCAGCAAAAGTTTGAAAAAAAACAAAGACATGGCCGAAAATATTGAGAAACAAGTTGCGGGCCAGCTTGGTCTTTTGAGCGTTAGTGATGCTAATGTCACTTTTGGTAGTTTGACTACGCAAAAGGCTGCCAAGAATGGTAAATTAATTCAAAGTGCAACAAATGAGGGCCATGGTTCTTTTAAAAAAGAGAAGCATATGCAATTGGTCCACTCAAAGGAATTAAAAATACAATTCCTACAATTTCAAAAGGAGGTCACCCAGAGGAATCCTCATTTAATCATAAAGGAAATGGCGTACAGCAATTTAAGGAAAAGAAGGTGGGCCATGTGGGGTGTGTGATTTTGAAGGAAAAGGAGAAGAAATCCAAATTTTGGTTACAGCAAGGTGAAGAGGATGACTAAAACGATAATGATATTATCAAAGAAAATGTGAGGGAGCCAGCAATAAATTCCAAGATAGATTTCGATGATGAAGAAGATTTTGGAATTGATTTTGTGGATGACTCTTCAAAAGATGGTGAGAAATGTAGTGGTGATGAAGAGATACCATTAGTAGTGTCTCCAACTCCAAAAGGAGGTAGCTATGCTAAGATAGGATCTGGAAGCAGGCTCAATGCAACAGCTCCAGATTTTATCCCTAGCTCAAGGCAGCAACATGGAGAAATAACCACAACTACAACGACGCTGATGGGAGAGGCAGTAGCAACGAATTCTGGGCAGCAGCAGCAGTTCACTTCATCTGTTTCTACTGCTGAACGTGGATAGCAGGTGAATGAAAATGCACTCACAACACAAGATTTTCCTCAACAAATTCCAAAACCTTTAAATTTAGGCAGAGATTTTTATGAAGAAGGTGAGGAAGATATTACTCTAAATCAACTCCGGGCAGCGGCAGCAAGGAAAGGCAATTTGGCGCCATTGCGTAGCGGAAAAAATAGGAAAACTAGAATAGGGGATAGAAGCTGGGATGACAGGCTAAACAGTTTCGATGGAAAAGCAACACAAGACGTTGCCCTTCGGAAACCACCAATGAGAAATGGAAAGCAAAATGCGAGTGTACCTACCACTTCCGCAAGATCAAATAAATCCAAAAAGAATTGATAGAGTTTGAAAATTATTTGAAGAAAACGGAAGAAGAAGCAAAAGAGCTACAAATTGGAGAATGCACAAGTTTCAACAAACAAGACAACGACTCAATTTGTTACATTGTATTATTTTACCATTTTATAAGTATTATCATCTGTAATATCATCACAGAGTATGCTATAAACTCTGTGATGATCACTGAACATTTACTCTTATCAAGTTCTTTCTTGCTAGTGAGGTTATTTTATGCCTCGATAGGATTAGTACAATAAGGGTTGCCCGGTTTAACAAAACCTGTGCTATTGTACGCCTTATTTGTACTTTTTCTATTAGTTGTATTTTCGTTTTTCTTTTTTGTTATTAATATAAAAACCAACCCTAGCCACTTGCCTAGTGAATTCAAAAAAAAAAAGGGCTATACCTTTACGCTAGTCATGAATGTTAGAAAAATTATCTTCATTGCATTTCCTTCTAACTTTGGTTACTCCCTTTCTAACTATGGTTGAAAATCAAAACTAGTTTTCGGTCTGCAATTGACCCAACACATAAGCCAACTCATGCTTTTATATACCACTCTTTCAACCTAAATATTCAATAATTATAGAAATAGCTTGCTCTCCTCCATTCTTGTGTAATCCACAAAGATAAGCATAACGCTCATACATGGGCTGTTATTCACTAAAAAAACTTTCCTTAGGAGCTCGACAAAGGAATAATCAGCAGAAGCAGCTTGGACTACGGACAGAAAGGATGACTACAACATTCTTGAGGAACCGTCATCAGTTCCGACATTCGTCAACTGTTAGATTGGATTGAAAGTTACTTCACATGTCTTTCGCTCCTGTTGACCTGGAACTGAAGACAAACTCCTCTGTAGAAGTGAAATATTTACTTTATAAACCTATTGCAGCAAGACTAAGTAAAATAACAAGAAGAAAAAAAAAAGAAACTGTGAGGTGCTTACATTCCCTCTGCCCAAGTCTTTTCACCCATGATATGACACTAACCTACGAACAATAAATTGAGGAGGCCTCATTAGTGATAAATCACGGAATTAATCATACTTTTGCTGTCAAAGTAACAAAGAGCACAATCAAAATAATGAAGCATAAAAAAATATCTAGCACCTAGCAGTAAGCTATTGAAAACCAGCAACATTAGGAAATTTATCATATTGAGTATGAGGATAAGCATATTAGCTTTTTTATTTACCAAATTTATCTTGTCGAGTGGGCCTCCAGCAACAGTAGGAGACAAATAATCCTTCCACTTCGATGTCAATATGGAGAACTTTATTTTATCTCAAAGGAACAAAACGGCTTTCATATTAATATAATTTATAAGGAAATACTATTACTTGCAAAATACTATAGAAATAAAGGAGCATGAAAGAATTCTGATTTTGTTGTATCACTGGCTCGTTATACATGTTGAGGTATTTTTTCTCTTCATAATATTTATGTACATAATCGACACTCATTCTATGTTTCAACAACAACAACAACAACTATCCAGTATACTCTCACCAGGTGGGGTCTGGGGAGGGTAATATGTAAACGAGCCTTACCCCTACCCGAAAGGGCAGGGAGGCTGTTTCCAATCGACCCTCGGCTCATAAGATCATTCTATGTTTCAAACAAACACAAATAATTTATCAACTGTAGTTTAATTTTTTTAACCATATAAGAAAGTAGATTAAAAAACATGATGTGATAATACTGGAGACATGTATTGACATATCAGTTTCTAGCATCATTGATGGAGTACTATATAAGATAAAAAAACATAAATAAATAATGCAGCATAAATGGTGTTCCAAAGTAGAGCAACCAAACAAAAAGTAAGCAATAGTAAACATACCCAAGAAAGTTGTAAATTCAACATATTGTAGCTTTTGTAGATAAATTGGTATTTCATTTCCAATATCATGATGGATAATTGGGAAGAATGGAGGCCTAGATCAAAATCAGAAGGCTCAATCAGGAGTATAGAGGAAGAAGGTCCTGCTTTCTTTCTTTCTTCATATGCAGTTAGAAATTGTATATACTTTTCTCTCTTCATTTTGAAGAGTATGAAGAGCAACAATTAAATTAATATCAATAAGTACATATTACTTTATAATCAAATAACAGAGAATCACAAACTCCATAAAACATACAGTCAAAAACTTCAGCAAAACTTAATCCAAGACACCAACTTCTAGCACTAAAAACGCAGCAACATTTGCTGTTTGAGGAGCACAAAAAATTATTCCTTTTCACAGCCTTCTTCTTCCACCAAAAACCCACACAAATCTGCAGTAAACTCCACCTTAGAATTGCCCTAAAATACTCCAAAAAGCTGAAAAAGTCAGCAGCAAACAGTCCGAAACGCTATGACTTTCTCACCCAAAAACAGTCAAATTTCCAGCTGAAACCTGCTACCGAAATCGCTCAAAAAACAGTCCACATATCTGTACCAAGAGAAGACAATACTTAGCGAAAAACGGCCATAAGATCTACCACAAAACTCACCCTGAAACCTCACTCAAAATAGCCCCGTAACTTCTAAAAATAAACCAAGAACGCAACTTAAATTCTTCCAAAATGCAACAGAAAAACAGCCTGCAAATATCCATAAAAGCAAACCTAAATCCAGCTCCAAAATAGCTGCGAAAAAGTCCAAAACGCTGCTACTTCCAGCTCAAAAATAAAACAAAACTAAATATAAAATGACAGATAATTACTTTTCTTGATATCAAAATAAAAATATTTGATACACAGGTAATTACTTACGCAACTGCATAACTCCCCATCCTTATTCTCTATGGGATAGCGGAGCAACCTATCATGTACATTTTTTACAGCATTTTTATTGCAGCTAATCTCCAATATAATACTTTTTACAATTAAAAAGGACATAAAAGCACATGTACTGAATCGCAAAGAAGCGACACAGAAAATAACACCTTTTTATCGCTCAATTCAATGCTGCATAACGTAATATTCAGAAATTAAATATAGAAAATAGAGAAATGGACCTTTGAGAAACTGGACTTGGGATTTCCTCAAAGACTACCATCATTAGACGATATCACTCCACCTGACAAAATAAGGTTTTTGAATGGAAAAGATGATGCGAATTAAAATTAGAATGTTAATTATGTATTAGAAACAGAAGAGGGAAACATCTAGCTATCATATAATGAGGATATGATATCATATGTACATACACAAGGTAGATATCCAATCACCTTTGAAAGCTGACATTGAACACCATCTCCAGTAATGCCAAATTTGAAGCAGTGGCTAAATTTAACCTCCAGTACAATCCCCTCTTTCAAATCGACAGTACGATACGAAAAATGCAGAAAATAGGAAAACGAAAATAAATTGCATTTACTTAGTCATTCTGATTTAGAATATTGTAAAATCCAGGTTTTAATCTGTTGCAATTAACATAACTGAATAGGAAAGGGAAAAAGAAAAATACATACATGACATTCTGTACTTCTTTACAAATGGGATGTAAGAAGTCCCGTTAATCCATGTTATAGCAAATCCTGACAGACCTTATTTGCAACATTTTATGAAATGTTAATTTATATATAGAATAGAGAAATAAAGAAAGATATAAAAAAGAATAGAAAAGTAAAGCATACCTGTTACATATTCCAGATATCTTATCAACTGCTATTGTCGGACTTGGATAATGAATCTCCGCAATAGAAGTAGTAATTAAACCTCAAAAAAGACACTGATTATCTTTCGAGTGTTAAACTAAATTTTGAAAAACTTCTTTAAATACAACATTTGTAGCTTCAATAGTTATTTGCCCATCATCATCACAAAATAAAAATTTTAATCTCTTTCTGCTTGTCACCCGAGAAAGAGTAACATATAGTTGTCAATGTGTAAAATAAACCCACGTGAGACAATGATTGTCCTTAACTTTTGTTGATTGTCATGGCAAAAGAAACAATGATTGGAAATTGTCTTCGCTGGAACTTAAATTGAATTCTAGCATCAGATGGAGTCAATGTCATTTTTGGAATAAACTCTTTTTGTCTGTCCATCTGTCCTACTAACACCTTGGCTTCAATAACTTGATTTTCAAGTTTAGTTCTGATCAACCTTGTTCTATTATATAATCCTGCTGACTGATCAATATTTCTTATAATATTACTAGAATACCAACCTTTAGAGTAAGAGCATGATTTGGAACTCCAGAATATTTAATTGTTTTAAGAATTTAGGAGTGTGTACATGTTCCAGTGCTGAATAAGTATTGTCAGAACTGCAGATTGTATCGGGACTCAAATATGATTTCTCAAAACTTTGATTAATAGAAATCATATATTCGTTGATTGATTCCACCATATCAAGAGTTGGAGTAAGAACGGCTCTTTGTTGGAGGTATCCTATATCATTGCAACGACTGTTGAAATCCGGATATGTACTTTCTACAATTGCAGATGTTGGATCAATAGATTGTTTTATCAAAAGATTATCTGGTATTTGGACTTTTTCATTGTGTAATGACCCAACCGGTCATTTTGAGTTTTTGCACTTTGATCTCCAGTTCTCGGATATGACTTGTACCATACGATGTATTATCACTAATGTAGATCATTGATTTTGGTTTTCAAAAAAATCTAGAATGAATTTGAAAGAACAGTTTCAGTTGAAAGCTTTGAATTTGAAAGGTTTGACCAAGAGTTGACTTATTTTGATATGAGCTCATATCGGATTTTTTATGATTTGGTTAGCTTCGTGGGTGATTTATGACTTATGACCGTAACCAGAATTGGTTTTGCAGGTCTAATGCAGAATTAGGCTTGAATTGGCGAAGTTAGCATCTTGGTGAATTCCGGTTGATAGGTGAGATTTTTATCCGAGGGTTGGAATGGAATTTCGAGAGTTGCTGTAGCTTTGGTTATGTGATTTTGGATGTGTGTATAACATTTTAGGTCATTTGAACGTGGTTTGGTTGGGTTTGTGATCGAAAGAGTATTTCGAAAGTTTTTAGAAAACTTACGCTTGAATTCGATGAGCCTTGGGTAATTCGATGTTGTTTGAGGTGTTTTGATGATTGGAACAAGTTTGAATGATGTTATGGGATATGTTGGTGGCTTTGGTTGAGGTACGTGGAGCCTCGGGTGAGCTTCGGGTGGTCAATAGGACGATTTTTGTGTTTGATAGATTGCAGATTTTTAGTTTTGGTGTTTCAAGTATTTTGGCCTTTGTGTTCGCGAAGGATAGCTTGCGTCCGCGATGGGCGGAGATTTTTAAGCTTCGCATTTGCGAGGGTCCATGCCGCATCCGCGAAGGCTTGTAAGAGGACTTCATCGCATTCGCGAGTACGTGTACGTGATCGCGGAAGAGGATTTGGGGTTGATGGTTTGTTATTCATCACGTTCGCGCACAATGAAAGAAAACTTAGTTTATTACAATGTACAAATAAGTCTGATGGCAGCAACTTTGTCTTGCGGCTCAGGATCTGCGCGCGCGGTGCCGTGGGCGCGTGCAAAACTTGTTGTGTTTTCCTGTGGCTGGGCATCGACAAGGCATCAGGATTTGTGCGCGCAACATTATCAGTGTGCGGGCGCTGTTGTCATTAGCCAGCTGTTGGACACGGGCGAGATGCATCGGTGGGGCGACAAAGGCACATGGGCGCTTGTTTCTTGGCGCAGCCAAGACCACGGGGCCGACCATGACGCTAGGCATCGTGAGGCTTCATAGGTTGCCATGGGGCGTGACCAAAGGGTCATGGGCCGTGTATGAAAAGCAACCCATGACATTCTCCCCCACCTGAGTTGGCGCCGTCCTCGGAGCCTTATGATAAGGATGATGCTGATGATGATGCGTTTGGTGGTTCATGGATAGGAGGTCTGCGCCCCTTTGTTCTTTGAGCTTGCTATTGTAGCGATGCAATGATTTCATGCGGCTGACATGGAAGACTAGATAGATCTTCCACCATGATGGAGTTTTCACCTGGTATGTACACTTCCCAATCATTTTTTCTATGGCAGGGGCTTGATGTATTTTCGTTGTAGGCGAGGATCAAGGGTCCTTTCTGCAAACAAGTATCACTTTGGGATGCATAACATTACATTGTCCCCTGCTTGATGTTGGGCAAAGCAAAGATTTTGTTCGATGAACCTTTTTTCCCACTCTTGGGCTTTGACAAGATAGCTCCGCGCTATCCCCATGTTGCGTTCCCATTCGCTCAAGAAGTTGGCAGCTCGAGGAGATTTTGGCATGATTGATGCATTCACTGTTTGCGGGAGAAGCGGTTGCTGTCCCGTAACAATTTCAAAAGGGTTTTTGTTGGTATGATGGATCTTTTGAGAATTGAAACACAATTGAGCAGCATCCAAGAGCTCCACCCAATGCTTCTGTGATCCAGTTGCAAAGTTGCGGAGATATTCCTCCAGCATGTCATTGAACCGGTCTGTCTGGCCTTCCCATGGTCGATGGATGTATGAGTTGTGACTCAATGTCGACCCAAAGCACTTAAAGAGATAAGTCCAAAAGTTGCTAGTGAAGCATGAGTCTCGCCTACTAACAATATCTTTGGGTAGGCCCCAATGTTTGACAATGTTTGAGAAGAAGAGTGGAGCTTTATCTTCCGCTGAGATGTTTCATGGGGCTGCTATGAAAGTTGCATAGTTTGAAAACTGATCTATTACAACCAAGATGGATGCAAGATTACCGCTTGGGGCAATCCTATGATAAATCTGAGGGAAACACTTTCCCATGGTCTCTGTGGGACATGTAACGGCTGCAATGGTCCCATATGTGATGAGTGCTCCAACTTGTCCTTGTGGCATGGCTGATAAGTCTTCACCCATTGAGGGGCGTTACAAGTCTATTAGGGTTGATGACATGAGGGCTGATTGTTGTTGGAAAGGATCACCGGAACCAGGGGTTCATGTCTGTTGGCTACCTTCTCCAACTGCAAGGCTGAGATGTTTACAGTGGACATCTTTACAGGGCTGCAATCATTAGAAGTATGTTAGCATGTGGTACTTGTATAGTGTTAGTCTTCCTCATGAACTCCAAACCCACTATGATGTCGAAGTCATCTATGATTGTGATACGCAGGTTGATGCTTCCTTTGTATGGGCCAAGTTTCACTCGGACATTTATAGCTGTTCCACCCACCTTTTGGGGTGGCGAGTTGATATCCTTAATGCAACATTTACTCTTTTGCACAATTAGACCCAGCGCTCTACATGAGTTGAAGCTAAGTAGTTGTAGGTAGCACCTATGTCTATTAGTGTGTGAAGGGACTTGCCATTCACTTTCAATTTGACAAACATTAGGGTCCTCGCTTGTGTAGAAGGCCCTTCGTCTCTATTTTCCTTCCCATTCTTGGTGATAGGGCTTGAGAATTTCTTAGTAGGAAATGCACTGGTCCTCGCTAAGGCATGTGGGATAGAGCCAACAATTGCATTGAAGGTGCCTATCTGGTCGTCTTCTGATGTGTCTGATGCATCTGACTCATCCTCGATAGTTTGATGCGCATTGATATTGAGAGTTGGGCATTCATTTTTTCAATGTTCCCCGCCGCAATGAAGACATTCTGAGGGAGGATTTCTCCCCTGATTGCTGTTGATGGATGCAGAGCTATTGCTGTTTGAGAGAGGAGTCTTAGTTTTGGACGCACTCCAATCTCCCCCATATTTGCTTGGGCCACCATTGCTGGAGTGGTTCCCATTGAATCCCCCTCGGACAGGCGGCTGAGTCCTGTTGTTCTAAGTTCCCAAAATGATAATCGCCAAGGCACTTTGCTGCTTGAATGGCCTTGGGTAGGGTGTCTACCCATTGTCTCTGTAGTTTTATACGGGCATGAGGTTTCAAACCTTCTATGAATGCCAAGAGTTTGTCTTTGTCCCTCATGTCGCATATGTTCAGCATGAATGCGGAGAATTCACGCACATACTCCCTTACTGACTTGGTATGACGGAGCTCTCGTAGTTTTCTCCTTGTGTTGTATTCACATTTTCAGGGAAGAACTGCAGGCGTATGGCTCCCTTCAATTCATCCCATGTTTGGAGAGTATCTTCACGAGCCTTGATGGCTTCGTATTTGACCCGCCACCAAAGTTTTGCATCGCCCTGAATATACATGGTAGCAGTTGCTACCTTCTTGGATTCTTCCAACTGGCCCACGAGATCGAAGTATTGTTAAATGTCGAAGATGAAGTTTTCCACTTCTTTAGCATCCCGAGATCCGTCGTATGGCGTTGGCTCCGGTATCTTAAGTTTTTGTGGAATGAGGCTGGGGTTTGCAGTACCAAAGATGTGGTTGTTGCCTCCTCGAAGTAGGTTTTGGAAGGTAGCATTGACAATATTGAGCTGGCCTCTCAAGTCGTCCATGGTTTGAGGCATGGCAGTTAGCTTGTCTACCTCCTGTTCCCGATGGGCTAAATCGTCGGCACGCTCCTGTAAGAAGTCCTTTAATTTTCCATGAATATTGGCAGTTTCAATGGCTGTTGTTTGCCGATAATCCTTAGAGACACGACTGATGTTTGCAATGTCATTTTCAGCTTGCCGCATTCGGAGGTCTAGGTCACCCAACCTTTGCACTAGGTTGGTGCTCAGACCAGTCACCGTATCCACGATGGGTCGTAATCAGTCAACCGTCTCCTGTAGGGATGCTAGACGTTCCCCATGATTCACCATGGTCAGAAATGGTGATGATAGCAAATGTTTTCCCTCGTTCAATGTCGAGCCTAGGCTCTGATACCAACTGTTACGTGGTGCCTCCCTAAGATTCTTTGGAAGGGCAATATAAGGTTTAGCAACCGATGTTAGTACGGTTGATGTCCGCCAATGAGGTCCCCGTCGTACGCTAGACTAGATTGTTAGTACCGTGTGGGAAAACTAATGTCACGAGCAATTGCGGAAGTTGAGAGAGAATTGAATTTTGAATGATAATGATGATCTTATTGATGACTTAATGCTGATTACAAAAGATGCGGTGTCGAGGGGGAGGCACACCAGTACAGAAAATGCTTGCTTGAAAATGTTTGATTGCTTGATCCCTCCTAATAATACTACAAAAATAAAAACCAAGATTACATGACTGGCCCTAAGAAAGCTGTAAAGGCATACTGAATGAAAATGAAGTAAAGCTAGCCTAGATTACAATGAAAGAAGACTTAGTTTATTACAACGTACAAATAAGTCTGATGGCAGCAACTTTATCTTTCAGGTTAGGTTTTATGCGCCTGGTGCTGTGGGCGCGCACGACACTTGTTGTGTTTGCCTGCTGCTGGGCTCTGGAACTTGGTATCCGGATCTGTGCGTGAGGTGCTGCTGGAATGGGCCTGCCGCTGGGCGCCGACAAGGCATCGGGATCTAACGCGCAACATTGTCAGTGAGCAGGGCGCTGTTGTTATTGGCCAGCCGTTGGGCACTGGCGAGATGCATTAGTGGGGAGACAGAGGCACATGGGTGCTTGTCACTTGGCGCAACCAAGACCACGGGGCCGACTATGGATCTAGGAATTGTGAGGCTTCCTAGGTCGCCATGGGGCACGATCAAGGGGTCATGGGGCGTGTATGGAAAGCAACTCATAACATTTCATGTGAATTGATATGTTGAGACCGGAATGTGTACCGCGGTGAGAGTTATATCAGTATAAGATCCTTGTTATTCTTTTTATATGTTTCAACTCTTTCTCGTTAGATTGTTTTGTAGATTAGCATTGATAGAAAAAAGTTTATGCTTGTCTGACTTGTTTGATAGTTCCCTTATGTGGTTCCCTTCCCATATTCAATCATTTTCGTTTCATGCTTCTTGAGTTTTAGCTTGTGGGGTGTGTGCCCATTGGTATTAGCTTATATTTGGTTATTCGAGTGTTTAGTTATGTGGTTTTCATGGTTATTGTATCATTGCTAGTGTTGTGGAGGTATGAAAAGGGTTCCTATTGAATATGAGGCTTATGGCCGGTGCGAATTTGATCTCTGGCAAGTATTGTTATCAGAAATGTTATTGTGGGATATGTGTGATGTGTCATGTTGTGTGGTTGTACCTTATGGGTGTTGGAACAAATTGAAGTAGCTGGTCGAGACTGATACTGGATATGGATTTAGAATCGGATCTTTTGAAAATGGATGGAAGGTAAGAATTCGGGTTTTAAGGCTTATTGGTACTGATAGAAAGGCTAAATTTCAGTTGAGATGGTGTCGTCATGCTTATGTGGATTGGGGTGATGTGGCATCACCCGCGGATGTATGTTTTTTTTTTAGCTTAATTGTCAATTTGTATTGATTCTAAAAAATATACAATGTATTCCTATGGTAGTAGTTTGGACTCCTACTACTCATTTACACTTCCATTCTAACTACTATCAATTCTAACTACTCATCCATATACAATACTACTAGTAGTTAATGATAAAAAAAACTAAGGATAGAAGTTGAGCATTTGTAGCCCATCCTTCCACCTTTTACACTTCCTATTTCTTGCATGTATTAACATTGCTACCTCTTTGCAACACTGATCTTCATCAAAGACCTTGTTTTCAAACCTGATCAGATTTCGACTCCTCTACAGCAATGCAACAGTAGTCACAAATGTTGTGGCAGTGATTGCTTGCTTCCAGTTTTTACTCTTTACTTTGCTACAAATCCACTTCAATTCATCCTCCCAGCATCCAATGATCCTTGTATGACCCAACCACACACAGATTCTCCTCCATATTCTACTAGTAATAGCACATTCAAAATACAAATGTTTGAACTCTTCATCATACATTTTACAGAATACACAAACAGTTGGTATTTGAATGCCCATATTCTGTAGTCTCTCAATTGTGGGATGTTTCTGTTGAGCTGCCAACCAGGTAGTGAACTTATGTCTAGGAAGAGTAGATGAGACAAGCATTATATTCTTCCATGCAATCTTAGGGAAATTAGGCAACAAAGCAATGTACAACTTGTGAATTTGAAATTTTCCTAGCTTGCATACACTCTGCAGTCTGCTGATTATATTACCTTGCAACTGAGTATTCCCCATCACCACTGTCCTACTGTCCAATATCATCTTTACCACCCAAGAGGAGTTGGATGGTACAGCAACTGATTCTATGTTCCTATTCTTGATATAGTAAGAATGTACCCACCTAACCCATAGACAGTCCTTTTTACTTGCCAAATCCCAAAGTAGTTTTGCTATAGCTGCTTTATTCCAACATCCATTCTCATAATATTTAGACCCCCAGCAGAGATAGGTTGACATACCTTGTCCCATGCCACAAGAGCTCTTCTGCATAATGAAGCTTTACCTGTCCATAGGTATGATCTGCAAACTGCCTCAATAGCCTTCAATACCTTCTTAGGAATTATAAACACCTGTGCCCTATAAGTCTGCATTCAAAAGACCACTGCCTTGATCAGCTGAGTTCTGCCAGCATAGGATAATAGTTTTGCTGACCAGCAAGTAATTCTTGTTGTGATCTTTTCAATGAGTGGCAAGTAATGTTGTATAGCTAGTTTCTTAGAGTCCAGAGGGACTCCAAGATATCTGAAGGGAAGATGACCTTCAATAAAGCCTAAAGCAGCAATAATCTCCTCTCTAGTATCTTGTGAAACCCCAGCTAAATATATTGCACTCTTGCTTACATTTGCCTGAAGTCCAGAAGCAGCTGAAAATATAAGAAAAGTGCTGTGCAGTATCTGAATAGAAACCATGTCAGCCCTACAGAACATTAGTAGGTCATCAGCAAAGCATACATGTGATATGTTAAGTTTCCTTCATCTAGGATGGAAATTGAAATTTCCATCCTTAGCTAGTTGCTGAAGCAATCTGTTTAAGTATTCCATGGCCAAAACAAATAGATAAGGGGACACAGGGTCCCCTTGCCTTATAACTCTCTTAGCATTGAATGGTTTAGTAAGACCTCCATTCATTACTAGAGAATATGAGGCAGAAGAGATACAAGCCATTATCCAGCCAGTGAACTTAGCAGGGAATCCCAGTGTAATAAGAACTTGTTTCAGAAAACTCCACTCTAAAGTATCATATGCCTTCCTGAGATCCACTTTTAGAACACATCTAGGTGAAACCCCTTTCCTAGAGTATCCTTTGAATATATCGTGGCTTAACAGGATATTATCCATGATGCTCCTTCCTTCAATGAATGCAGATTGAGCAGGACCAATCAAATCTCCAATTACTCCCTTCATCCTTCTGGTAATAACTTTGGAGATGATTTTATATAATGTAGTACAACATGCAATTGGCCTATAATCCTTCACAGTGATAGGAGTTTTTACCTTTGGCACCAGTGCTATTGCAGTAGTATTAATCATGTGTGGCATTTTGCATGTTTCAAAGAATTCTTTAGTAGCAGCTAACACATCATTCTGTACTATCTTCCAGCTCTTAGTAAAGAACTCAATGGGAAAACCATCTACTCCTGGTGCCTTATCCCTAGGCATTTCAGTGACAGCTGCATTTATTTTCTCCATGGTGACTGGCATAATAAGAGCTTGTTGCTGTTCAATTGTGAGACATCTTCCTCCTTTCATTATACTAGTGTCCACACAGGGAAGTTCAGAAGCAGACTCCCCCATAAGTGATTGGAAGACCTTTAAGAACTCCTGTTCCACTGCAATAGGCTCAGTTAACTTGATACCTGTGTCAGTATAGATGGAAGTAATATTATTCTGGCCTGTCCTGATCCTCCATTGTGCATGAAAATACTTGGTATTTGCATCTCCACATTCAATCCATGTAGCTTTGGATTTCTGCCTCATTACTTGCTCCTCCACATTGTTCCATTTTTCAAGTTCTTCTAGTAAGCATCTTTCATCATTAATCAGCTCCTGTGAAAGATAGTTATTCTGCATCTGTAATTGTAGAATGTCAAGTCTTTCTCTTGTCTGAATAATTTGCTGCTTGTATTTGGCTAAGTGCTCACTTAACCCATTTAGATGCGGCTTTACTGCCTTCAATTTGCTCCAGACCTGCTGCATATGTGAACCATAATATACCTTGTCCCAGACTTGCTCAACAATGTCATGAAACTGGTCATGTTTCATTACATTGTTATATAGCCTGAAAGGTTTAGGATGTAATGGCTTATACACACCAAATTTAACTAAAATAGGAGAATGATCTGATACCAATGGATTCATATAATCAGCTTCCAAGTGTCCAAACTGCTGTAGCCATTGATAGTTACCAAAAGCCCAGTCTATCTTGCTATAGACTCTAGAATCAGCATCTTGTTTATTTGTCCAAGTATAGTGCCACCCTGTTGCTCTTATAGCAGTCAGTTGTATGTCATCTACTGTGCCTTTGAAATCCCTTACTTCAGCCTCAGTTACTGGAGACCCAATCCTGTCTTCAGAGCTCAGAACATAGTTGAAATCACCACTTATAAGCCATGCATCTTGTTGAGTTATAGGAATTGATTTGAGGTCCCTCCACAATTGTGCCCTAAGTACTGCAGTATTTTGTGCATATATAACAGTGAAATTAAATCTGACCAAACTCCTTGTATCCTCTACTAAACAATGAATATACTGGTCAGATAAAGTTGCTACATGAATTTGTATATGAGCCTTCCATAAGAGCCATATTCTCCCATTAACAGCCCTTGCATAGTTGCACTGCCACAACCAACCCTTTTCAATTCTGTCAAAAATTTTCTTAGATTTATGTTCCTTAACTCTGGTTTCAAGGATACCAATTACATCTACTTTATTATCAGCAAGGAATTGTTTCAACTCCTTCTGTTTTGGGGACTGATTAAGTCCCCTAATGTTCCAAGTGACTACAATCATGAATCATCATTTGTTAAGCTATAAGAGGGTCCCGGTACTCTTCATATCTTCCATGGTTGCTTTCCCTCTATTACCTGTGCTAACCATCTGCTCACCATTATTACTGATGGCCATATTTTCTTCACTCAATTGCTCTTCTGATATCTTTTGTTCATGTTGCTGCACAGTACCTTGCCCCTGCTGCATAGTACCTTGCCCCTCATTTGGCATGTTTAGCTCCTGATCAATCTGCACTTCTTGGGCTGATGATTGTTGAACTTCTTCATTTGGTGCATTCTTCTTTACAATCCATTCCTTCTTTTTCTGATTCCCCTGCTTTTTATCTCTAGCATTCAAGTTCCTTATGTCCCCTTACTCCTCTTTTTGCTTGTCTGAGTTGTCAGTAGAGTACCAACACTCAATTTCCTCATGACCAAACTTGAGGCAATGGTTACAAAAAGTAGGTTTCCAGTCATACTCAACAGTTTGAACCTTAGGTCCATAAGGAGTTTCAATTTCCAACTCATCTGGGAGATGATAAGCAGCATCAACTTCAACAAGTATTCTAGCAAATGAGATTTTATCATAATGAGCAGTATATTTATCAGTATACAATGGCTTCCCAATCGCACTTGCCAACTTGCTCAATACCTCTACAAACCAATACCCTACAGGAAGTCCTGGGAATCGAATCCAAATAGGGATTGTGCTGAGAATACTAGCCTGAAAACTGAAATCCACTTCCCATGGCCTCAACACCATAGGCCTACTCCTAAAAGTATAGGGACCAGATTGCATGACTGCATCTCTATCTTCGACACTATTAAATCTGAAGATACAGTACCCTTCAGCATGAACAAGTACTTGAGGTTTGGAAACAAAATTCCAAGCATGCATAACAAACTTCTCCATATTTTGTTCACTAGGTCGATCTCCAATTATAAATCCAATCAAAGCATTTTGCCAATACTCTAACTGTGGTTTCAAATCTTCTTCACAGATCTTCACTACTTTTTTCCCATCTCACATAGTAGGAGGAACAAAGGAGAGAGTCTTACCCATCTGCACATCTCTGTTGCCTCGGACCACTTCCGCAACTGTTGGCTTTGATTTTTCTTGTTCAACAGCTTCCACAGGTGTTGGTAATGGTATTTCTGGTTCCATTACTGCTGAAAATTGTAATCTCCTCGCGGGTGTTTCAGTCGTCACTTCATTTCCTTTCGATCTATCCTTAACTGCTTCTGCATGTGAATTTTCCTTCGATTGGTACTTCTGAGGGAGGAAGTTACCAAATGTTAATGGTTCGAGAGTAGTTGTAATGCCATGCGCAGGTGTAACAAGCTTATGAGGAACATCAATAGCCATCGGAGCACCATTTCTTCTCTTTCTGGCCATTTCCGGCGACAATTTCGCCGTGCTATTGTGTGCCGGAAGTGATACTGTTCTATTGAGTCGCTATTGTGCGCCGAGAGCGTTTCAACATCTCTGTCCTCTTGTACTAAACAAATATTTTTAATTCCCGCGGATGTATGTTGGAAGTGTGCACTTAGTGACTTGAGGACTTCAAGGCAAATCTTAGCACGTTCAAGGAATTTTTGTAGGAATTGGGGGAAAAATTCTTAGACCTAGAGATTGGGTTTTGATCGGGTATTTAACATCGGATTAGGATAATTTTGATATGGTTAGATTCGTGAGAGTGTGTGGATTCTGAAAATATAAATTTTATCCGAGTTTGCGGCATGGGCCTGAGGGGCATTTTGGTCATTTTTTCCTCCTTCTAAAATTATGCCATATTACAATATAAGAATATAAAACTAATTTTAATTAATTGAACTAAACTATAAAACATGAAACTATTTTTTGTATTTTCAAGATTATATAAAAATAAAGATAAGGCACTATTTTTGTATATTTTCATTTAAATTTACGAAAGATACGTAAACTAAAAATATTTTTTTTGTAATTTTTATTTTTGTGACGAAATAAAGTAAAAGAGTCAAAATCAGCTAAAATAGAGATATCAGGCCTAAACTAAATATTTACATGCTAAATGGGCGAAATTTCGTGGAGGGTCAAAAATCACATGTTTACAACTGCCCCTCTTTGACTGGAAACGCGAGGAGCTTTCAGACAAAGAATGACTAGACAGGTTTTTTGACCCGATCCTTATTTAAGGAGACCAAAAGAAAGGAGAATATGACCGAGCCATGGTATCTGAGCCGCCTACATATACTTGGCTATAAAGGAATCAGGCCACGTGTAGTTCAGAAGTGAATGAGGTTATAGAGTACCGAGGTGGAGAGCCGGTCGAGGTGGCATTCCGCTGAGGTTCAGGTCTGCGGTCCCGTTATTACATCAAAATCAAAAAGGAAAAAGACTAACTAAGCCTATTAGCTACGAGTTACAAGATTCATATCTATGAGTCTTCTGAAGCTTGATCTTGAGTCTTGGTTGGTTCTTCATACGGACCCTGATCTGAATCTTGATGCTTGTTAGCCGCAGGTGTTGGTTCAATCTTCTTCAGCTTTTCAAACCAACACGGGACATGCAGAGCTTGTGACCTCAGCCCTGTATTGAGCAGCTCACATCTTTCATTAATTTCTGTATTTTGATTCACTTGTTATCTTTCTTTTTGTTTTTTTTCTTTTTATTCTGGATTGTGACTAACTTCTGTTGATCATCTTAGACTGCTCACTCACATTCTTGATGCGAGCTTCTTTTGTTGCTGACCTGAGTTGCATTCTGAATTGAATTCCCTTTTTTTCAGGTGGGCGCCTGATTGCTGAACTTGAACCGTCTTCTCATGTTACCTGACACTATTTTCTCTTGCACCTCGAAACTGCTTTCCCTTGAAACTTGAAATGTCTTACTTTGAAACTGCTTTCCCTTGAAACTTGTCTTGTCTTCCTTTGAAACTGCTTTCCCTTAACACTTGAGTTTTCTTCCTTCAAAACTACTTTCCCTTGAAACTTGAGTTGTTTTCCCTTGTTCTCCAGGTGGACGCTTGATTGCTAAACTTTACCTGTCTTCCGTCGAAACTTGAATCGTTTTCCCTTGTTCCCCAGGTAGGCTCCTGATTGCTGAAACTTTAACCGTCTTCTCTTGTTACTTGACACTGTTTTCCCTTGCACCTTGAACCATTTTCCCTTGAGGCTTGAACTGTCTTCCTTTGACACTACTTTTCTTTTAAGCTTGAGTTTCTTTCCATTTTCTTCAGGTGGGCACCTGATTACAATAAAACAGACAAAATAAGAGACATTTTTCTACCCCATTTTGATATTGGGAACATCTGTGAGTGCTAACAAAGCTATAAATCATTTGCGTTGCTGATAAAGGATGCAATGATGAGAGTAAAATCAATGACTCGACTAGGATATGTGTCTCCTAAATATGATTGAGCTTGAGAAAAACTATAAACTAAGCTTGAGTAAAGTAAAAACTGACCCTATTCTCCAGGCGGGACCGCTCATTCTTAGAAAACTAAAAATAGACACTTTTTTTAATCCATACTTCCCCCTTTTTTCAACTACTTCCCTTTTTTTAAATTATTATCCTAGAGAAAAATTTGTCAAACTAGGTTTTCTATCTTAGGAGAAAGATTCATCAGACTAAGTCATTTATCCTAGAAGAAAATTCATCAGAAGAGGTCCTTTTTCTTTTCTTTCCTTTTTTTGTTTTTGTTTTTTGGTGTATTAGGAGAAAGATTCATCCGACTAAGACTTTTATCCTAGGAGAAAATTTATCAGACTAGGTTTTCTATCTTAGAAGAAAGATTCATCAGACTAAGAGATTTATCATAGAAGAAAGTTCATCAGACTAGGCCTCTTTTTTGGTATCTTAGGAGAAATATTAATCAGACTAGGATTTCTATCCTAGGAGAAAATTCATCAGGCTAGGTTTTCTATCTTAGGAGAAAGATTCACTGGATTAAGATTTTGATCCTATGAGAATATTTATCAGACTAGGTCATCTTTTCTTAGGAGAAAAATTCATCAGACTAAGATTTTGATCCTAGGAGAAAGTTCATTATCCTAGATCTTCTATTTTCGGAGAAAGATTCACCAGACTAAGACTTTAATACTAAGAGAACATTCATCAAACTAGGTCTCTTTTTTGTTATCTTAGGAGAAAGATTCATCCGACTAAGATTTTTATCCTAGGAGAAAGAT
Source organism: Nicotiana benthamiana (assembly GCA_034376525.1). Lineage (NCBI taxonomy): Eukaryota > Viridiplantae > Streptophyta > Magnoliopsida > Solanales > Solanaceae > Nicotiana > Nicotiana benthamiana. The sequence continues at coordinate 27,651,256 of CM067331.1, read as the reverse complement.
TCATCAGACTAAGATTTTGATCCTATGTGAAAGTTCATCATAGTAGGTCTTCTATCTTAGGAGAAAAATTCATCAAACTAAGATTTCTATCATAGGAGAAAGTTCATCAGACTAGATTTTCTATCTTAGGAGAAAGATTCATCAGACTAAGATGTTTATCCTAGGAGAAAATTTATCAAACTAGGTCCTCTATCTTAGGAGAAATATTCATCAGACTATGATTTTTATTGGGAGGAAAATCCATCAGACGAAGACTTTTTATCCTAGGAGGATGTAAAGATCAATGTCAAGATTTATGCACAACAGAAAAAATAATAAATGCAAAGATTTGAGAAACTTCCCTTTGTCGGCTCATCTCTTCTTTTCTTTTTTCTTTGTTTGGTTTTTTTTCTCTCTTTTTATTTTTTTAACCACTTTCCTTGCACTGCTTTGTTCCTGTTTCAAACAAAGAAAAATTTGTCAGCTTTGAAAATGGTGGTCGGTTTGTGGCCTTGAGTCTTGAGTATCTTGGCTTTTGCTCGATCAGCTTGAATCGATCTTAAGAGACATTTGTTCCGCACCCACTTTGATTGTTTTACACCCAGTACCATTTGTATTTGCGGCTTAATGAGCCTTGTCCCAACTGGAGATCTTTGCTCAAGTGACTTTTTCTATATCTTGAATGATTTCCTGCTTTTTGAGCGATTTATCTGTCAGAGAGAATCACCAGTTATCTTTCTTGCACCAAGTAAGATGACAAGAATCGTTTGGGGAGCCTTTGTTTGAATCCTCAAGTCATGCTGATAGTAACAGCTGAGTGCGCTGGCCAAATTTACTTTGTGCAACTGAAAAGCTGGTAGCAGATTTTGAAATCTCTTCTTGCTTGTTTTTATAGGACTTACCCAGAGTGAAGGACACAATGATGCAACGAAACGGATATTAACAGGAAATACCCCTTGCTGGAAGGACATAAGGAAGAGTTTTTTTTTTCTCAATAACTAGCGTTAATGGTCATGACATGTATTTTGGATTCAACGGCCTGATCTATTAAACTAATCCAATCTTCCCTTTTACCATTCTTATGACCTTGGAAGTTAGGCTTGTTCGTGCTGATCCTTTACATCATCTTCATGGCTCAGTTTCAACTAGTGGTGCCCCGAGGAGTTTTCACCAATAAGTCTTTCTCATATTCTTATCTCTTCTTACCGTTTCCATACAGTGCCTATGAGGGTTTTCACTAGTAAGACTCTCTCATTTTTCTTCTTTATTCACTACCCTTCTTTTTTTTATCAACTTGACAGTGTTCTATGTTGCGTGACAACCATTGCTCATTGCATGATTCTCTTGACATTCTTGAAGGTATATTGAGAGGTCTTTATTTGGAAGGTTTTGGATAGGGTTGGACAGAAGGGTCGGCATGACGACCCAAAATTGACTCAAAGTAAAGGGTTGTAGACTTACAACTCTTGGAATCGACTCTTTCAAAAGTGAAATAAAATCTCTGCCATAATTTCAGCTATTAGGGATTTTTTGAAAATTTTTTTATCTTCCTTTCTTTGAATTCTTATTTGGTGGGGACCGAACCGTGATGCTGCCTACGTATTATTTTTTTAAAGGAATCAGGTCTAATGTAGTTCAAAAATCTGACCTAACTTTTTTTCATCTTTCTTTTTTCTTTCTTTTTTTTTGCTTTTTTTTTCTTTTGTCTTTTTTGTTGTTTTCAAAATAAATTGCCCCAGTTTCTACTTTCTGGGGGGCATGGACCTTTGCCAGTTCTTCTCTCCTTCATTTTTTCACTTGAACTTTCTAGGAATTGCCTCAGTTTGTACTTTTGGGACATGGACTTTTTTTTATTTTTTTTTATTTTATGACTCTCAACTCTAAACTTGATTCCAAAAAAGGATGGTCAAATAAAACAGGCTCAAAGGGGTGACAAAGGGTATAAAGTATTTGGGTAGCAGAAAATGGGCCTCCCAATCTCGAGAATGCCAAACATAGTATCTTTTTGTGATCACAACATTGATGAATATGTCTGTCTTCTCGGTGTGTCATGGTCACACGACACTTTCCATCCCTTACTTTCCAACAAACTTCAATTGATTAAACATCCTCAAGCTCGATCTTCACAATGATTTGAAGGTGAATTTTACTTGATCTTCATACTAAAATATTTCAACTCTTTATTCATCCTCAAAGTATTTTTATTATTGTTTTTTGTTCAGTTATCCAATTCAAGATTAAATCACTTTCTGAGATCAGGCCAAATTTCTGCATGCATGTCATGTCATTAGAACTAGCGGAAAAAGAACTTGGAATAGAATGACACAAAAGGATAATTATTGAATGAGGATGGAAGGGTTTGACAACTAAACAAGCAAACTAATATCTGAGTTACAAACCTAAAATAACCTGGATAACGAAAATAGCAACAAAATAGACATACGTGACTCATACAAATAGAATATAAAGATAGAAGAGTTTGACTCAATAAAGCAAATAAAATCTGAACCACAACCCTGAAATAACCCAGATAACAGAAAAAAACCAAAACAAGCCACCAAGGTTCCTTTATAGTGAGGAAGGAACGACTTTTCAATTGCTAAGCCTGACATTTATCCACAAATTTGCTCATCAGAATCACCATGGCCTTCTCTAATTTCAATCCGCAAGTTCCTGAAAGTATTCTCATACTCCATGTCACCAGGCATCATCCCCACAAAGTGTGTATAATCATGTATAGGTAAAGGATTTTGCGTGATATGCTGGGTGTCACTGTCTTGGATCACAATCAATTTTTCTTGGATCGTCCTTTCTATTTTTCTTTTCAAATCCCGGCAACTTTCAATATTGTGCCCCCTAGGCATTGGAATGGTATTCACACCTTTTGGAAGGGTCAAAGTTTCTTGCACGTGTGCCACATGATTGTAATACCTTTTTATATGGGCTATGGGATCTCCATGTCCAACATACTTTTCAAATTTGGGAGTCTTGAAACCAGGCGACAGGTGGACATCGGGGAACATACATAGATCTTTGAAGGCAACACTCTTTTGACCTGCCAACCCTTGCACGTTTTTCAACCGTTGTTTTAAACTTTTTCACTCTTTGGATCATTCTTCTTGTACCATCTTTCAGGCAGGCTTCTCAATGTTTGCAGGAAGATCAAACGAGTACGAGTGGTATCCAGAAGAGTGGCACTGCTCTTATAGTGTAGCAAATTGTGACTCATGACAAGGTTCTCCTTGGCCATTAGCATATGCTTGACACATTTTGGTCATTTGCTGTTTCAGTATTCTATTTTCCTCAACCACAGTAGACTGTTGTCGAATCCTTTGACTCTGAGTCTCTTGAGCACTTGTAACAGCCTCGATGTCAGTTATCATTTTTCCTTGAATCTTGTGATGTCTGCTTACCATAAACCGACCACCTTAAACTTTCTTCACCATTCAAAACAAAAGACATGTTAGAATGGACTCAGTTTGTCCTTATTATTATCAACATTTTTTCACTTTTGTTTTTCTTTTCTTCTTCTTCTTTTTTTCATTTTTTTAAATTTTTTTCTCATTTTCCTTTTCCATGGTTGATCAAACCTGATGGGGGTTGCCTACGTATCATGTGAGAACATGAATCAGATCTTGCGTAGCTCTGAAAGATTAGAAATAAAGGAAATAAACTAAATTTATGTTTTTCTGGATTTTGAATTTTCTCTCTTTTTTTTTCACTTTTTTTCAAAAGAAAGACTTATAAAAAAGAAAGAGAATAATTTTTTATTTTGATTTTTCTACAGTATTTTTGCAAAGGAGGACTTCCAAAGAAGAAAGAAATTTTTTTCGAATTTTTATTCTTTTTTTTTCGAAAAAAAAATTTTAAAGAAGAAAGAAAAATAATTTTGCATTATTGAATTTTATTTTGAAGTTAGGAAAGAAGCATTTCAAAAGACAAAAGAAGGTATTTTTGAATCTTGAATTTTCTTTTCAATTTTCTGAAGAAGAATGCAAGAAATTTTGTATTTTTGTATTTTTAGAAGCAACTAAAATAAACTTTTTTTGTATTTTTAGAACTTAGGGTCTCAAAGAAAACGTTTTCTAAACAAGGAAGTAAAAGAATTTTTTTTGATTTTTTGAAATTGGGGGCCGGAACCGATGAAGTTTGCCTACGTATCTCATATCCTGTGAGAATTAGACCCCTGTAGTTCTGCCAGTTTTGACGGCACAGGAAAAACATGACTTATTTTTTAAATGACTTTTCTTTTTTCTATTTTTCAAGAGTTTCAGGATATTTCAAATACCTACATCTCACTCTTTTCTTTTCTTCTTTCTCTTTTTTTATTATTTTTTTCATTTTCTTTCCCTATTTTTTAAGCCAATCAACATGCAGGCCTGAACAGACAGATACACAAGTAGCACGTAAAATGTATAAGGATAGTCTTTTAGTTTTGGTACATCTTTCCTAGACGGGCCCAACCCCTGTGTTGAATCCCCTAAGTCAAATGCATATTATAAAAACAAACGTTCCTACTAGGGATCTGGCATGAGGTTGAGTTATTCTAAGTATAAAATCTGGGTATACTATTCTAGTCTTGTGCACCCGAGAAGACAACTCGAGCCGAGGAGGGGCCTACGTACCGGGAACCAAAAGGTCATTCGGCTTTGTAACTTGTGCGAGCCTTTTTCTTATTTCAAGGTATGACACTAACATAATAAGGAGTCTCGATCGGCGAGCACATCCCCGAAGATGAGAAAAGAAAGGGTTTCGTAGCAGTTTATATACAGTTCAAATAATATCAAACTGGTAACAACATCATTTAGCACATTAGGCCCAAACATGTAACAAAATTGGATAATAAACAAAGCCAAATACAATAATTATAAGCTCGAATTCTGAACCCTGAACCAGAGATTCTGGATTTGATCCGTCGCCAGAGCTGTCACACCTCCTTTTTTACACACCTCGAAGGGCGTATGAAAGGGAGATTTTCCAATTAAATGACAATCGAAACATGATTTATTTATTTAAATAATTTAGAGTCGCCACTTGGGATAATTAATGGTGTCCCATGTCACTGGTTTAAATCCCGAATCGAGGAAAAATTGACTCTGTTTAACAGTCCGCGAACCAGAAATCCAGATAAGGAATTCTATTAACCCGGGAGAATGTCTTAGGAATTTTTAGTTTCGCGGTTCTATCACGGTCACTCAACTGTTATATTTGGCTTAATTATTTGATTTTAGAACATGTTTTAGCCTATGGTATAATTTTAACTTTATAATCGCTTTCATTTAATTATTTTTAGGCAAGATTTCAACGTTATTTAAAACATGTCTTGAACCATGTCACATAAATGCACCCTCGATCCCCGACATATTTCATCTAACATCGTTGAGATTTGAATTTGGGTCAGATAAATGCGCACCCGAGTCTAAGAAAATTAGTTATTAAAATAACGCGCTTAAAGCAACTACGCATTTTTAACTTTGTGAGGGCCATGAAAAATTCGTTAAATGGCACACTTCGATTTCTAAAAAATTAAAGTAATTAAATGAGGGCCATGAATTATGAGATTTTATTGTGAAAAATAGGTTAGCTTCTGCGTATCTATTCTAGTGGCCCAACACATGAAGGAGCTCGTTACCAAATAATCTCCAAAAAACCAAAACCTTACGGTCCAATTCTTCTAAATTTTGACTAGTAAAATCCCATAACTTATTTATTTTCAAGTAAATCCTTTCATCACATCAAACAAAAATCAGTTTTCAATTTGCTAATGATAAAATATAAGAAAAACTTCTAAAGAACTAGTTTAACAACTAAAAAAAATAAAGTAAAAAATAAACTAAGTAACACAATGAAACATATATGACTACATAACTAACACATAAGATAATCTATGTTAGTCAAATAGCAATTTTATTTACAAATCAAGAATAACATGAGGCAAAGAACAATAGTAAAACTTTTTAGGAAAGAAAAAAACAAAAAAAAGGATAACAGAAAATTAAGAAAAGATGTAGAGCATTAAAAAGTCAGTAGGTTGAAAGGAATGGACCATTATATAGATGAATTTGAATAAAAATTACAGCCAACTCAGAGATTACCCAATTCTCGACCGGAAATTTCGCCAACGGGCTAGGCACCTCGGACGGAAAACAACCTCGAACAAACGACCATCGGAGACCTCAAACGAAAATGGGGGTGGAGGCTCGAAGATCTCACCATTTTCCTATTCCTGTTTGTTTCATTTGGCCACCGTCAATTGAAATGTATTTCAATAAGGATTCTTTATTGATAGTATCATGTTGGAAATCATAGAGAGTTATGACAGGAGGACTAAAAGCAGCCCATAATTCATTCTTTATTGATAGTATCATGTTGGAAATCATAGAGAGTTATGACAGGAGGACTAAAAGCAGCCCATAATTCATTCTTTATTGATAGTATCAAATATACATAAAAAGACATATTAATCAATATTGGGTGTGGGGTAGGTGAAAAAATTTGTTCGGTAGTGTTCTGATTTGTTCAAATCAGATCTTGGGTAAGGAAAAACGGCTTATTTGAAGAAGATGACAGCATTGAAGGTTTTTTTTGTTGTCTTGTTATGCAAAAGACTTGAAAGGCTGCTCCTTTTCTCTAGATTTTTAGGCTTTTTTCTTTGCTGATCTTTTTTGAGAGAAACGTCAGATTAGATGAGTTTTAAGGTGTAGGTCTATGTAGGGAATAGGTACAATTATATAGGGGTGGAGATTTGGATTAAGGATATGTGTCTAGAAATTATGGACTAGAAAATTGGGCCAAAGACTAAAAAATGGACTACAAATTTTATAAAGACGGGATAAATTAACATAAAACTAATTCATCCTTCTAAAATTATGTACAATTATAATATAAAATATAAAACTAATTTTAATTAATTGAACTAAACTATAAAACATGAAACTATTTGTGTTTTCAAGATTATATAAAAATAAAAATAAGGTACTATTTTTGTATATTTTCATTTAAATTTACGAAAGATATGTAAATTAAATATATATATATATATATATATATATATATATTTGTAATTTTTATTTTTTGTGACGAAATAATGTAAAAAGAGTCAAAATCAACTGAAATAGAGATATCATGTCTAAACTAAATATTTACATGCTAAAATGGGCGAAATTTCGGGGAGGGTCAAAAATCATATGTCTATATTCACCAATAAGACTCTTATTTTTTTATTTTCCTGCTTAGACCGGAGTGCTGCCCCTGATATGAATCACCTCTACTTGTTCAACTTCGCATCTCTTGAATACTGGTCTGAACGTCTTTCTTTGGACCGTAATGTGGGCTTTTGGATAGGGTTAGAAAGAAAGGATATTACGAAGGTTCAAAACAACTTGATTGGGTTCAACCTTACAACCTTTTTGAATCAGATCTTTTACATAACCACAACTTCTACCCCAGTTTTTTTGCCTGGGGCTTATGGATTTTTATTTTGATGAGATCGAACTGTGAGGCTACCTACGTATCCTTAAAAGGAATCAGGTCGAACATAGTCACGTCATATGAATTGCTTTTTTTGGTTTTCTCTTTTTTTCTTTTCTTTTCTTTTATTTACTCTTTTCCCATTTTTATTTCTCTTTTTATCTTCTCATTTCCTCATTTCTCTTTTTTTCTGTATCTGTATTTCTAAACTTCGCTTCTGATTCCAAAATAGGGATATGAAATAAAATAAAAAAGGATCAAAGGGAAAACAAAGGATAAAGTATTTAGATAGCAGAATAAAATGCCTTCTCTTCAAAGCATGCAGGATACAAACAATACAATTAAACAAACCAAAGAAATCACACACAATATCTTTTGACTGCATCAGAATTGATAGCATATGCACACATTTTCCTTCTATTTTTGTTAAACACAAAATACCATTGGACAATACTCTCATTACCATGAATGACCTATGCCAATTAAGGGAAAACTTGCCTTTAGTTTCAACCCAATGCAACATGATGCGTTTCAATAGTATTTTTATGTTATATCTACCCCAGTTTCACACTATTCGAGCTTGAAGTGATCTCAAAATGCCTTTACTTATTTTCCTCTAATGTCCTATTATCTTTAAAATTATTTCATTGCTTCATGACTAAATTAACTTTTTTAAGACCAGGCTGAGGATTATACGTGCATGTCATGTCACTAGAGTCACCGAGAAAAGAACTATAAAAGGAAAAGAGAACTAAACCAAAATGACTAGAAATAACAGAAAATAGAAAATTGCATTAGATATATGGTGAAAGGGTTTGAACTACAAAACAATCAAACTAAGCTGGGGTTACAACCTTGGAAAAACCTAGATAACACTCAACGAGCTACTACGACTAAACAAACTAGGAAAAAGAAAAGGATAGAAGGGTTTGAGTCACAAGACAATATCTGGATTACAACCTTAAAAAACCAGACAATAGAAATGACAACAAAATAAACCACCAAAAATTCTCTTCGGCTGACCAAGAAATGGAACGTCTTTCATATTACCAAGAACGACAACTTAGCCACTGAATTTTGCATCAATATTGCCAATACCATTACCAATTTCAATATCATCAGCTTCTGTCAACAAGTTCCCAATAGGATTCGCGTGCTCCCTGTCACTGTCATCAATCACAATTACCCCTTCTTGAATCATTCTTTCTAATTTCCTTTCCAATTAACGACAATATTCAATTCTATACCCTTAGACATTAGAGTGGTACATGCATCAGATAGTAGGATCAAAGCCTTTTGCATATGGGTCTGGAGTATAGCTGAGAAGCAGCTCAATCAGACCAGAATGCTTTAAATTTTCAAACAAGCTTGTATAGGACTCCCCAATTGGCGTGAAACTATTTCTTTGCCTTTGTTCCCTTCCCTTCCCCTGTTTTCTAGGGTCGTTGGGTGCTCGAAAATGTTGTGAAGGCAAGAATGAATTATGCGGCGTTGGCTCTCGCCATAGAGAGTGACTTGGTGGTTGGACAGATGGCCGGACATGGCTCGGAGGATAATACTCAGGTGGATTATATGGAGCTCGGGGATAGGTTTGGGGTTGGTGCTGAGGCTGGGTATATTGGTGAGGCACTCTAAAACAACCATGGCAACATCATCGTGTTCCTTCTGACTCATCAAGCTTCCTATGTCATTCTGAATTGCTTGTGTTGTGGCTTTTAAATCAGAATAGCTCATCTTGCTCGACTTCAGCCCCTCTTCTAGCATTTCTCCCATTTTTACCACATCATTAAAAGGCCTACCCACATCCCTGATCAAATGCATAAAGTAAGTTGGCTCTTGAGCTTGAAGAAAGTACTCGACCATCTCTTTTTCTCCCATCGGGGGGATTGACTCTAGCAACTTGCTCTTTCCATCTGAGCCCGTATTCCCTAAAGATTTCATTAGGCTTATTTTCCATCTTGGTGAGCAACATGCGATCCGGGATAATTTCTATATTATACTGAAAGTTCCGGATAAAAGCTTGAGCCATATCGTCCCATGTGTACCACTTGCTAACGTCTTGGCGGGTGAACCACTCTAGAGCTGCCCCACCCAGACTCTAACTAAAATATGCCATCAATAATTTGTCTTTCCCACCGACGCCTCTCATCTTACTGCATTAACCTCTCAAATGGGATACGGGATCTCCATGCCCGTCATACAAATCAATCTTTGGAATCTTAAACCCAGCAGGCAGTTGGACGTCAGGAAACAAGCACAAGTATTTGTAAGCCACGCTCATCTGGCTCCCTATCTCTTTCATGTTTCTTAAAGACTGATCTAAGATCTTCACCTTCCTGGATATATCATCTTGATCCACTGTCTTAGTAGGCTTTTTAGTTTCATCAGGAGGCTCAAAATGAGGATTGCGAGAATATGGATCCGAGCCTTTGAAAGTTGTTTGTGGAGCATAGTGTTGGGCATCGGAGACTTTGAACACAGTCTCGTTAGATGATCGAGGAAAAATAGCTGGTGGAGTAGCTGCAAGAGCATGAGTGGCCAAAAAAGCAGGATATGAGGTGGTTTTGGCGGGTAGAGTATGAAAAGGTCATGGGGAGATATCAACAACTGTGGGAATCTATGTCACACCTCCTTTTGGATACTACAACCCGACGAAAGGCATAGATAAGGGAGTTTTTCCAATTTAAGGACAATCGGAACGGGATTCAATTATTTAAGAGATTTCAGAGTCGCCATTTGGGAGATTTATGGTGTTCCAAATCACCGTTTAGAATCCCGAATCGAGGAAAGAAAGACTCTATTTAACAGTCTGCGAACCATAAATCCGAGTAAGGAATTCCGTTAACTTGGGAAAAGGTGTTAGGCATTCCCGAGTTCCGTGGTTCTAGCACGGTCTCTCAACTGTTATATTTGGCTTGAATTATCTGATTTTAAACAATTATGAACCTATGTGGATTTTTTTAACCTTTTAATCACTTTTATTAATTATTTTTGAAAAAAGTTGCAACGTTGTCAAAACATGCCTAGAACCATGTCACATAAATGCACTCGCGGTTTTTGACACATTCCAACTCCGTTGAGATATGAATTTGGGTCACATAAATGCGCACCCGTGTTTAAGGATATAAAACTATTAAAACGTACCTAAAAGCGACTAACGCATTTATTATCTTTGTGAGAACGTCGTGAAATTTTCTAAACGGCGTATCGCGAATCTCTACGTATTTTAATAGGCATTTCGCGAGGGCCACGCAATTTTCAAATTCTGTTTGGTGCGACACATCTCGTTTTTATTTTAAAAGGCTAGTCCTAGAGTCGACTATTTTTCTATTAGTCATGCCACAAAAATTGATGAGTTCTCCTTTTTAAACATGCTACCCTACTCAAAGCCCAAATATATACATTGCAAACCAAATTAACAAGAGGGGCGTGCAATCAATTTTCAACGTACTGGGCTGTTGAGCCCAAGTTGGAGATAAATCCAACCTTTGTAATGTCCTTCAGCAGACGCCAACAGCCTAAGGAGCTGTTGGATCGAACCTTGGCGTTTTGAGCTTCTAATCGAGCCCCAAAATAATACTAAACATATGATCTATTTTGGTAACAACGAACAAACAGTCTTCTCTTAAATTGCCCAAACGAAATTTCAATTATTCTACACCATGGTGATAGTGACATCATCGAAGAGGTTTTATACTATAACATGAAACTAAATTGGTGAACGATAAGGGTGACAATTTACACCATCCAATCAAGTATCAATTGAACACAAATTCCTACTAGACCCTTAAACCAGTATTCAGTAACAATTGCTGCAAGTTACCATCACATTATTACCACACAAAGACCCAAATAAAATACCCAATAACTAGCTAAGGAACTACAGTCAACCAACCGTCCAAATGTCCTATTTATACAAACCAATGTCTCCACCATAATAGGCATAATAATAGTAACAGAACTAATAAAGGAAAGAATAACATGCATCTTCAACTTGGGTATTAATTAATCTCAAACTTCATACATCATTTGAGGTTTGAAAACATGTACCTGGAATGTGTGCAAAATAAAACTGAGAGTCAGCAATGATCAAGCAATGATAATCATAAGCATCCACAACTTATGAGCAATTAATTCACAAGAAATACTACCAAACGACCAGAGAAGTTCTTAACCCAAACTGAAGCTAGTAAGAAACCACCAAATGACTCACAGGAACCTCAACCAACCAGAAATGAACCCAGGAAAGCTTTAACACATAATCAATCGATACACTACCCCAAAATGGTTATAACAATTACCCAATTGACTCAAGTTGAACTTAGGCCTAATGTTGGACATTCAGCTACGTGAATATATGTCTGCTCAGGCTATTTTTTTCATTTTTGTATAACAAAGTTTCTATTGCATTGCTGAAGTTAGGATTATTTTTAGGAGAGGAAGTCTAATGGAATAGTAGAAAACTTCTCAATTCCAGAAAAACTTAATAACTCTTATAAGTTAGGATTTCACGACCTTTTTCAGGAGGTTTTCGGGATTCTTAGGCCTTAAGATATCTGAAATTTTCTTAGTGATTTTCAAACATGCCAACCTCTTTTTTGTTTGAATTATTTAGAGTCCTTTTTTATAGCCAAAGTCTAGGGCACCACTTTTATTTTGTTTTAACTAAAGGTCCCTCTTTCAATTTCCAGATTTTACCAACTTGGACCCTCATTTTTTGACTTGTTTCGCAAGTTATTGCAATAAGACTACTAATTTTATATTAAAGTCCCATTCTAGGAGGGTCTAAAGGATTCTAGCATTATCTTCCATTTATAAACTACCTATACTACCCTTATTTTGTTCCTAAAATTACCAAAGCCAGTTAAAACTCTATATTACCCCTATTTTATTCTAAAAGTTACCAAAACTAAGTTAACATTCTATATTACCCCTATTTATCCTAAAATTATTAGAACTAGGTGAAAAACCCTATACTAACCTGAAATTGCTTATTTGGTACCAATGCCAACTCATAAAACTAATTCTACTAGTCTTAACAACTATAACAAATCCTAATGCTATTGAGCTATTAATCAAGAACAATTGCCAATCAATCCTCAGAAATCAAAACACGGTTTGAATTAAAATCAAGTCCAATACTCAAAATTAAAAGAAGAACATGGAAGGCTACAACTATCAAAACTCAAACTCAGAAATCAACAGTCCAAACTATATGAACCATTAATCGACACTCAAACTCAGAAATCAAGAAATTACAACAACAACAACAACAACTACCCAGTATAGTCCCACAAAGTGGGGTCTGGGGAGGGTAATATGTAGACGAGCCTTACTCCTACCCGAAAGGGCAGGGAGGCTGTTTCCAATCGACCCTTGGCTCAGTGAAGGAAAGGAATAACAAAACAAAAACAAAAACAAAAACGGCATTAGTAAATTCAGCAGAAATAGCGTAAATAATTATCTAAACATAAGAAACATAAATAAAATACCATGCAATAATATCATACAGTAACTCCCATAAATAACTACCATATGGAGACACAAGCCAAAACACAAATCATCTATGGATAGCCCTGCCAAGCCCCACCCAACCCCGGGTGAGGAGCATGAAAAACTCTAGGAGCCCCTATCCTACAACCCTGATACTAGACCTCCAGACTTTCCTATCAAGGGTCATGTCCTAAGAAATCAGGAAATTATTGAAATCAAAGAACAAACATGGATGTTGTTATACTAGATTAATAACTAAAAGAAAACCGAACAATCATGACCACTTCCTAATTGCATGTGAACTATTAACAACACTCAAACTCAGAAGTCAAGAACACTACGGAAATTAAAGAAAACATGCTAGACTTTAAAATTTAAACCTAAAAGCAGATATGGCAAAACAAATCAGAAATTACTAATTTAGAACTCACAATAGACATGTTCAGGATTCCTAGAATTAATAATTAAGTCATGGGGTCATTCACACAATCATCAGAATAGAAATAGCAGAAGGAAGCAAAAGGAAAGGCAAACTTACTGATCTTTCTTCAGTTAAACTTAGCTAAATGCAATTTGAGCCTCCAAGCGGAGTCACATGTTTATTTTTGAGCAAAAAAAAGGTGTGACTCCGTTTCAAAACTCAAACGGTCTTCCAATGGTCAATCTCAGAACTTGGTCATGGATGGTTTCAAATTGGAGGGGTCTAGGGTTGTTTAAAAATGCATGGGTGTGTTTTTGGGTAGAGGAGGGCTAGAGGGGGTGGGTGGTGATGGTTTGGAGGCCATATGAGCCTAGTCACCACCGTGCATAGAGGGGCTGCCTCATTCAAAAGAATATTCGAGGAGTTGGGGCTATGTTTGGGGGTGACTAATGGTAGGGTTGGAAATAGGGGAACAAGGGGAGTGTGGGGTGTAACTTTGGGGGCCGTTGGCCACCGGGCGCCGCCGTGGACGGCGAAGCTGCCTGGTTTTGAATGGATATTCGACAATTTGGGATGGGTTTCGAATGGTGATCTTAGGGGGGTTGGGAAGAGGAAAGGATGGGGATTCTAGGGTGTAATTTTTGAGGTCATTGGAGTTACGCCGCTGCCTCCGGCGATTTTCGGCCGGTGGTGGTATGGTGGATGTTTCGTGGTGTTACACCGACTAAGGATAGTACAAGGAGGGTGACTATGGTCTCTGAAGTTATGCATATGTTCAGACAATTATATCTAAAATGTAAGGCTCAATCTGAGCCGTTGGATCAAAAGGCATGGACGGTCGAGATCAACTGACGTCAAACGTCGTCATTTTGGGCAGCTGGGGTTTTGGACCGAGCAAGGGTTGGGCTTGGTTTTATTGGGTCTTGGGGGGGTTGACTTGGGCTACTGATTCCATGTCCCAAATTAGGGGTCTCTTACGAAGAAATTATACAATTATTTGTTCTCTTTTTTTTTCAGATTTAAAAATAGAAAAAGAAATAAACCAAAATAGATTTTATCTTCCACAAAATAAACTAATTAACCTCTAAAATAACCTAAATTTAAAATTCAAAAGAAAATTAAACAAATGTAGGTATAACCAATTTTGTTATTTTTCTCATTTTCAATATTAACTAAATTGGCCGGGATATAAGCGACCCATTCTTTTGGGATTTTGGTGACAATGATATGAAGAGAGCGCAATAAACAGAGATTCCAAGGTGGGAAAATGCTTAGCAACAATGTCTGTATAGAAATAGCCATTCACCTACACTTAAAAGGAGCTTCAGTTCACAAATGGAAGGATGCGCTGCTAAACTTAGACTACTACCCTTAGGAGTACTCTTAGTCTGTTATGCTACATACACTATCAATAGTGATACATCAATAATTTTGTAAAATCTGATAGTTGGAATGCAGTGGACTGATTAGGAATACATAATAGATGGTCAGCATCTATGGTTGTATTTGGACAGTTTTTTTGATGGAATGAAATAGGAAATCTTTTATTCAAAAAAAACATGAAAAAATTATATCCTAAATGCAACCATGAAATTTATATTTTTTATGGATTATGCAAATTAAAACATGCAACATGAAAATAAGCACAAAATATTAAATTAATTCCCAACAAACACCAAATCATGCAAATAAATTCTAAAAATTCAAATATTAAAAGAAAGACACAAATAAACACAAAATCACACAATTAACTCCTAAATTCAAATAATAAAAGAAAAATGTAAATAAACACAAAATCACGCAATTAATTCTTAAAAATTCAAATAATAAAAGAAAAATGCAAATAAACACAAAGTCACACAATTAATTCCTAAAAATTCAAATAATAAAAGAAAAGTCCTAAGTTAACGAATTTATAGGAACATTTCAAGTGAGGCAAAAATCACGTGCTCACAACTGCCCCTATTTGCTCGGAGATACGAAAGGTTTCTGGGAAAAGATAAGTGAGCAACTGAGAGATTTTTGCCTGCTTTGCATTCCATGAGAAGCATATTTAAAACTGTCTGACGGAACCCTGCTTCAAAGGTTGCCTACATATCCTTGGCTATAAAGGAATCAGGTCAGTGTAGTTCTGGAGTGTTTGGTAGCTGAGACTACCAGAAGCTGTGATTGCACTGCTGATGCTGCTGTTACTGCTTGTTGACCTCCTTATTACACCTTGTGAAAAATAAACAGAAAACTAGACTAAGCTATAATCTACGGATTACAAAGAAAAGCCTATCTACGTCTTCAATCTCGCTCTTGATCCTTGTCGCTTTGTTGCCTTGTATTTCTTCCTGCTAACTCCTTGTGGCCTTGTTGACTACTTGACTTTTCTTCCTTCACGTTTGATGCCGAATTTTTATACTTGACATGTATTCCCTTGAAAAGCATTCCCTTGTTCTACAAGTAGGCGCCTGATTACCACGCTTGAAAGTTGATAACATTCCTTGTTCTGCAGGCGGGAGCTTGATCGCCAAGACTTGAACTTTGAAAAATATTCCCTTATTCTCCAAGTGGTCGCCTGATTGCAAAGGCCTGAAATTTGAAAAAATATTCTCTTGTTCTACAGGTGGGCGCCTGATTACAAAAACTTGAAATTTGAAAAATATTCCCTTGTTCTACAGGTGGGCGCCTGACTACTAAAACTTAAAATTTGAAAAACAGTCCCCTGTTCTACATGTGGGCGCCTGATTTTTTAAAAGTATTCCCTTGTTTTACAGGTGGGCGCCTGATTACTGAAACTTGAAATTTGAAAAACACTCCCTTGTTCTACAGGTGGGCGCCTGATTACCAAAATATTTAAAATTTGAAAAATATTCCCTTGTTCTTCAGGTGGGTGCCTGATTTTCAAAACTTGAATTTTGAAAAGTATTCCCTCGTTATATAGGTGGGCACCTCATTACCAAAACTTTTGAAATTTGAAAAACATTCCCTTGTTTTACAGGTGGGCGCCTGATTACTAAAACTTGAAATTTGAAAAACACTCCCTTGTTATACAGGTGGGCGCCTGATTTTTGAAACATGAATTTTGAAAAGTATTCCCTTGTTTTACAAGTGGGCACCTGATTACCAAAACTTTGAAATTTTGAAAAATATTCCCATGCTCTACAGGTGGGCGCCTGATTTTCGAAACTTGAATTTTGAAAAGTATTCCCTTGTTTTACAGGTGGGCGCCTGATTGCCAAAACTTGAAATTTGAAAAAAAACTCCCTTGTTCTACAGGTGGGCGCCTGATTACCAAAACTTTGAAAATTTGAAAAATATTCCCTTGTTCTGCAGGTGGGCACCTGATTTTTAATACTTGAATTTTGAAAAGTATTCCCTTGTTTTACAGGTGGGCGCCCGATTACCAAAACTTTTGAAATTTGAAAAACATTCCCTTGTTTAAAAGGTGGGCGCTTGATTACCAAAACTTGAAATTTGAAAAACACTCCCTTGTTCTACAGGTGGGCGCCAGATTTTTGAAACTTGAATTTTGAAAACTATTCCTTTGTTTTATAGGTGTGTCCCTGATTACCAAAACTTTGAAATTTTGAAATATATTCCCATGTTCTACAGGTAGGCTCTTGATTTTCGAAACTTGAATTTTGAAAAGTATTCCCTTGTTTTATTGGTGGGCGCCTGATTACCAAAACTTTTAAAATTTTAAAAAATATTCCCTTGGTCTACATGTGGGTGCCTGATTACAAAGCTTTGAAATTTTGAAAACTATTCCCTTATTATACAGGTAGGCGTCTGATTACTAAAGCTTGAAATTTTGTGGGCGCCTGATTACCGAACATGAAATTTTGAAAGATATTCCCGTATTCTAAAGGTGGGCGCCTGATTACTAAAACTTAAAATTATGAAAAATATTTCAGCCTGATTACTAAAACTTGAAATTATGAAAAATATTTCCTTTTTCTAACAGGCGGGCGCCTTATTTCCAAAACTTGAAATTGTGAAAAATATTCTCTGAGACTTCTGTCGGTGTTCCTAATCACAACAAAACAAACAAAACATAAAAATTCTTCCTGCCCCAGTTTTATGCTGGGCGGATCCGTGAGTGTTAATAAAATCCCTTTATCAAATATCTCTAAACCTAAGCTAAGTCCCATTATCCAGGAGGATCCTGACAATTCTTAACTGATGACAACTTTAAGACTATGTGATGTTTCTCAAAAGGTATTATTTTTCACTATGTCTTGTTATGAGTTATATCTGAAGGGGGATCTGCTGGCGAATGGTGATTAAAACTGCTTCCTATTATTCAGGCAGGTCCTGACAACTCTTAATTAGATGGCAAGATGTGATTGCTGGGGGTTGGTATCTTGAGCTACGTCCCATTATCCAGGGGGTCCTGACAACTCTTATTGACTCTTGCTGGGGAAGTATCTAATCTAAGTCCCATTTTTTAGGAGGGTCCTGATGACTCTTGTTGACTCTTGTTGGGGAAATATCTAATCTAAGTCCCATTTTTCAGGAGGATCCTGATGACTCTTGTTGAGGAAATATCTAATTTAAGTCCCATTTTTCAGGAGGGTCCTGATGACTCTTGTTGACTCTTATTGGGGAAATATCTAATCTAAGTCCCATTTTTCAGGAGGGTCCTAATGACTCTTATTGACTCTTGTTGAGGAAATATCTAATCTAAGTCCCGTTTTTCAGGAGGGTCCTGATGACTCTTATTGACTCTTGTTGGGGAAATATCTAATCTAAGTCCCATTTTTCAGGAGGGCCCTGATGACTCTTATTGACTCTCGTTGGGGGAATACTTGAGTTTGACCATGTCATCCGACTGTTTGTGTTTTAAGTACCATTTTCTAGGAGGGTCCTGAAGGTTTCGCCTTAAATGCCAATTCTAACTTCTAGTTGTTTCTGCTAGTGATTATTGTCCATGAGGGTTTCTGTGACTTTTACTGGGGAAGGTGTTTGTGCTTGCCCATGTTACCCACGCCTGTTTGAGTTTTTAAACTACGTTCCATCTCAACATCTATGCCTCTTTTAATCCTCGGTTGTTTCTATTGGGGTTTGCTAGTTAAATTTTGTCCCCTTATGCTCTTTGCTGGGGAGGGTGTTTATGACGGACTATGTCCCTTTTGAGTTTTAACCGAGTCCCACTTCCAGGCGGCCCCTGAGATTTCGATCATACGTGTCGTGTACCTGCCTTCTCCTGTGGATGGCCTCCTTTAGGCTTTTCCGTAATTTTTTGCCCCTGTGTCAATTAAAGAAAACTTGTCATTTTGAAAAGTGATGGTTGGCTCGCGGCATTCTGGTTGAAAACGGCCTCCCCGTTGTCGTGTTCCGTTGTTTTCCATTGCCCATATTGAAAATGAGTTGCTCGAACTGCTGAGCTGACCCCTCGAGACCTCTAGGCTTTATTTTGCCCCCCATCATTCAATTACATTACTAATCCTTACCGGAATTCTTTTGTCCTTCCCCGATGGTTGATGAGTTTATGTACCATGCTTTGGTCAACCCTCCGAACCTTGCGGCTTCACTTTGTTCTTCATCTTTGTGTTACCTTTCCATTCCTTTGCAAAAATCCTTGCACCCTTTTTCTTGAAATCACCCAGTCTGTCTATGATGTTTGGATGGCCTTTTCCTTTTGTACCTTTATGTTGCTCTCTACTTCATGTTGCACTTTCGACCCTTTACCAGAAATCTCTTTTGCCTCTTCCCGATGATTGACGAGTTGATATATCATGCTGGGTCAAATCTCATGGCCATTTTCGCCTTTGTGTTGTGCTTTTGCCTCTTTTGCCAGAAGTCTTATACCCTTTTCTAGTGATTGCTGAGTTAGGGTGTTATGCTTGGATGATCCTTTGACCCTTGTGGCTTTGTTTTGTTTCTCATCTTGGTGTTACATTTCCGAGCCTTCGCCAAAATCTTTACCCCTTCCCTGTGAATACTTCGGTCCATTTGTGAAGCTTGACTGACTCTTGATCTTTATGCCCTCACTTCGCTCCCCACCTTGTGTTGTACTCTTGTTGGGGAAATATTTGAGTTTGACCATGCCACTCGACTGTTTGGTACTCCTTCACTTTGTTGACTCTTGTCTCTTCCCTCAATTGCAGTTTTTATGAATCCTTCCACATTTGTTATCTTTGTTACGCCTTTGGGCGTGATGCGCTTTGTACCTTTGCGAATATATAATCGGCTTTGAAATTCATCTCGTTTGCTTAAATAAAAAGCTTTATAGACTCGAAAGAAAGATGAAATGAAAAGACTCCGAATGATATTTAGGTTAAAGAATTCCAGACTCGCTGACTGTTGAAAAGAAGAGAAAGAAGACTTATCTGAAGAAGAACGGCTGGTTTTCCTGATCGTGGCATAGGCTTCGGCTTGTTCGACCCAATCCGTTTCGATGACCGACCTTCTGTTGCCGTGCTTTTGTCGTCGTGACCCTTCTAACCTAATTCTTTCAACCAAACCCTAGCTTGACTTACCTTATAGTGTTCATCCACCAATAGTTTCTTTTTGAGTTTTGCTTTTTGCCTCACCTCCGCCTCACGGTGCCTGTGAAGGTTTTCACCGATAAGACTTTCTCATTTTATTTCTCTCAAACTCTCATCGCCTTATGGTGCCCATGAGGGTTTTCACCAACAAGAATCTCTCATTTTATTATCTCTCCTGCTCTGCCCGGAGTGTTGCCCCTAACATGAATCATATCTACTTGCTCAACTTGGCATCTTTTAACGACTGATCAGAAGGTCTTTCTTTGGACCGTAATGTAGGCTTTTGGATAAGGTTACGAAGAAAGGTTATAAAAGGCTCAAAACAATTTAAATGGGTTCAGAATTACAACTTTCAGAATCAAATTCTTACAACAACCACAACTTCTGCCCCAGTTCTTGCTTTGGGACTTTTGGATTTTTATTTTGATGAGACCGAGGCTGCCTACATATCCTTTTAAAAGGAATCAGGTCAAACGTAGTTCATACCGATTCCTTATTTTGTTGTTGTTTTCTTCTCCCTTTTTTCTTTCTGTTTTTCTTCTCTCTTTTTCTTTGTTTTGTTTTCTTTTCCTTTTTTTTTCTTTTTCCTTTTCTCTTTTCTCTTTTCTTTTCTTGTTTTTCCTTTTTTTCTTTTTCTTTTCTTTCTCTTTTTCTCTTTTTGTTTCTTTTCTCATACTCGTCTCCGACTTTTGTTACTGATTCCGAAAGAGGGGTATGAAAGAAAATAACTAAAGCTCAAAGAGGTTAGCGAGGGATAGAGTATTTAGATAGCAAAATAAAATGCCTTCGTCATTCCAATTTTCAAAATATGCCAAGTACAAACAAGTGTCGAGTATAGACAATGATCTAAAATAAAATCATACATAATATCTTTTGACAGCGTCCGAGTTGATGGCTATTTCCACGCATTTCCCTTCCACATCCGTCAGATACAATGCTCCATTGGACAACACTTTTGATACGATGAATGGTCCTTGCCAGTTTGGAGCAAACTTGCATTTTGCGTCGGTCTAGTGAGGGTGGATGTGCTTTAATACCCATTGATCTACTTCAAACTTTCTAGGACGCACTTTCTTATTATATGCCCTGGCTGTTCTTTGTTGATACAACTGGCCGTGACAGACCGCCGCCAATCTTTTCTAGTCAATCAGACTCAATTGTTCCAAACGAGCTTTGACCCATTCTTCATCGTCGTTTCCTGCTTTGGCCACGATTTGAAGAGAGGAGATTTCAATTTCAGTCGGGATTACCGCCTCTGTGCCATACACCAACAAGTACGGAGTGGACCCCATTGAAGTGCGGACAGTGGTGTGATAGCCTAACAATGTAAAAGGCAGCTTCTCATACCACTGCTTGGACCTTTCCACCATTTTATGAAGTATCTTCTTTATGTTCTTATTGGCCGCCTTAATGTCTCCATTTGCTTTGGGGCGGTATGGACTAGAATTTCAATGCTTGATCTTAAATTGCTGTCATACTTTCCTCATTAAGTGACTGTTGAGGTTTGCCCAATTGTCGTGATGAGCGTCTTGGGTATCCCCAATCGACAAATGATATTCTCATGCACAAAGTCGACCACAGCCGTCTTGGTCGCTGCTTTGAAAGTTTAGGCTTCAACCCATTTGGTGAAATAGTCAATAGCAACCAGGATGAATCTGTATCCGTTAGAAGCTACTGGCTCAATGGGCCCGATGACATCCATGCCCCAAGCAACGAAAAGGCCATGGTGCAGACATCATATGTGATTCAGACGGCGGAGAGTGAATTAGGTCTCCATACACCTGACATTGGTGGAATTTGCGCATAAAGCTAATACAGTCCCGCTCCATGGTAAGCAAATAATATCCCCGGAGGATCTTCTTTGCCAAAACATATCCGCTCATGTGTGGATCGATAACGCCAGCATGCACCTCATTCATGATAGTTGTTGCTTGCCCAGCATCTAAGCATCTTAGTAAACCAAGATCTGGCATTCTTTTGTATAGTATTCCTCCGCTGAAGAAAAACCCACTTGACAAACGACGGATTGTTCTCTTTTGGTCACTCGTGGCTTGCACCGGGTACACACATCTGCTGATATATTCCTGGATGTCGTGGAACCAAGGCTCGCCGTCAATCTCTTCTTCCACCATAGTGCAATAAGCATGCTGATCATAGACCCGGATATGTATCGGGTCAACATAAGCCTTGTTTGGATGATGTAACATTGACGCCAAAGTAGCCAGGTCATCGGCGACCTCATTGTGAATTATGGAGATGTGCCTGAACTCTATTGACCGGAATCGTTAGCAGAGATCATGCAAACATTGCCGGTATGGTATGAGTTTTAAATCGCTAGTTTCCCACTCCCCTTGAATTTGGTGTACCAGAAGGTCCGAATCTCCCAAGACCAAGACTTCCTGGACACCCATGTCTGGTGCTAATCTCAAACCCAAAATGCATGCCTCATATTCTGCCATGTTATTGGTGCAATAGAAGCGGAGTTGAGCTTTGACTGGGTAATGATGACCTTCTTCAGAAATGAGCACCGCTCCTATCCCAACACCTCTCATGTCTGCAGCCCCGTCAAAGAACAATTTCCATCCCGAATTCTCATCCTTTACGCTTTATCGATATGCATCACTTCCTCGTCCGGGAAGTATGTGTTCAAGGGCTCACATTCTTCATCTATAGGATTTTCAGCTAAATGATCTGCCAATGCTTTTTCTTTCATGGTGGTCCTAGTCACGTAGATAATGTCAAACTCAGTGAGCAAGATTTTCCATTTTGTGAGCCTTCCTATGGGCATGGGCTTCTGAAAAAGGTAATTCAATGGGTCCAGACGTGAGATGAGATAAGTGGTATATGATGACAAGTAATGCTTTAACTTCTGGGCTACCCACGTCAAGGCGCAGTATGTCCTTTCAAGATGAGTATACTTAACCTCGTAAGCTGTAAATTTCTTGCTGAGGTAGTATATGGCATGCTCTTTTCTTCTAGTAACATCGTGTTGACCCAATATGCAACCAAATGAGTCTTCCAAGACTGTCAAATATAAGATCAAGCGCCTTCCTGGTTCCGGCGGGACCAATACCGGTTGGTTCGACAAATATTCCTTTATCATATCAAAAGCCTCTTGACACTCTCCCGTCCATTTTACCGCAACATCCTTTTTCAATATCTTAGAGATGGGCTCGCAGACGGTTGTGAGCTGAGCAATGAACCGGCTGATGTAATTCAATCTTCCCAATAGACTCATCACCTCTATTTTGTTCCTCGATGGCGGTAATTCCTGTATAGCTTTTATCTTTGATGGATCTAGCTCAATGCCTCGTCGGCTGACTATAAACCGTAGCAACTTCCCTGAGGGGACCCCAAATGCGCATTTTGCCGGATTGAGTTTGAGATCATACCTGCGGAGCCTCTGGAAGAATTTTCTCAGATCTTTGACATGATTGGATTGCTTTCTTGACTTGATTATCACGCCATCCACATATTCCTCGATTTCTTTATGTATCATATCATGAAAAATGGTTGTCATGGCCCTCATGCATGTTGCTACGGCATTTTTCAGACCAAAAGGCATGACTCTATAACAATATGTCCCCCACGGTGTGATGAACGCTGTTTTCTCCACATCTTCTTCATTTATTAAGTTCTGGTGGTATCCTGCGAAACAATCCACGAATGACCCGATCTCATGCTTTGCACAATTGTCAATCAATATGTGGATGTTCGATAGGGGGAAGTTGTCTTTTGGACTTTCCTTGTTGAGGTCATGGTAATCAACACAAACCCTGGTTTTACTATCCTTCTTTGCCACAGGCACAACATTATCTAACCAAATGGGGTATCGTGTGACCCGGATGACTTTTGCCTCAAACTACTTGGTCACTTCCTCTTAACTTTCATGCTCACATCAGTTTTGAAGTTCCTCAACTTTTGCTTGACAGGCGGGCAGGGTGGATCAATGGGTCTTGTGGACAACCAAGTCACTGCTCAATCCGGGCATGTCGTCGTAGGACCATGCAAATACATCTTTGTACTCAAGCAACACCTCAATTATTTATTCCCTAAGCTGTGGGTCTAGATGGACACTTATTTTTGTTTCTCTCACATAATCCGGACTTCCTAATTGACTGTCTCTGTATCATTCAGGTTTGGTTTGGGTTTCTCTTCGAATTGGGTTAACTCTTTACTAATCTCGTCCCATACCCCTTCCTCATCATACCCTAGTTCATCCTCATGTTCTATTTCGTGAATTATTATTTCTGAACTAGACCTATTTTGACGACTGGGCTGAGGAGTCCTTATGCATATCAGATCACTGGAACCAGCATAAAAATAATTGCACAAAAGAGAAAAGAAAGAAAAGTAAAGAGAAATGGAAACTATCAGCATTGTTGAAAGGGAAATTGCATTTCATTAGAATTAAAGATGACAGAGTTTACACATCCAAACGGACGAGAATAACAACTGAATTAACAACTCTGATGCTAATCCAAACTAGACTGAAAGAAAAATCAAAGCTGACTACCACGACTCTCTCCGAGTGGGAAGAGGACTGGCTTCCAAGTTATTGATTTTCGCGCATGTTCCCACAAACTGCACATCGACCTTGCTTGATCCTTCTCCTACCTCGACCATATTCACCTCATTGAACAGTCTTTCCAATCCTTTATCAAGATCTCCGTCTGCGTCGATCTACAGGCCAAAAATCTTTGGTCTGGGGCCATTGCTAGTACTGGGCTTGACAAACGATTTGGACAACCTTGGGATGGGCTTTGGGAGAGCCCTAACCTTCTGCCTTAACTTCCTGGCTTGCCTTATGTCCACGCCGGTGGGCTTGAACCCTAGGCTAAAAGTGTCCAGATTTTTGGGGAGGGACACTAGTTGCACAATGCCTTGCAGAGAAACCCCCAACCCCTTGCCGAGCATAAAACCATTTTTCAACATTTCTGAAGCTACCATGACGGACGCGGTTGCTATCTTTGGGGTTGTGACAACCTCACTTTCTGGGATTTTCAGAACTGACAACGTATGAAACATCTGGTACATCCATGGCCCTTTGCTATCCTTAGATTCAATGAAAGGTACGATTGCGTCACCTGAAGTACACTAATCGTCTTTACCATGCACCACAATCTCTTGGCTGTCCCATTCAAATTTGACCATCTGATACAGCATGGATGGCACTGCTTAGGCTGCATGAATCCACGGCCTACCCAATAACATGTTATAAGAGACTGCTACATCCAGCAATTGGAATTTTATAGTGAACTCAAACGGCCCTATAACCACCTCCAGCACTACATCCCTTATAGTATCTTTGCCTCCGCCATCGAAACCTCGAACACAGACGTTATTCTTAGGGACACTTTCATTTTCCACCTTCAGCTTAATCAATGTGGATAGTGGACAAATGTTTGCACTGGACCCGTTGTCAACCAAAACTCGGGTAACCACAACATCTTCACATTTACAGTTAGATAAAAAGCCCGATTGTGCTTAGTGCCCTCCATGGGCAATTCATCGACGGAGAATGTGACTCGGTTTACCTCGAATATCTTGTTTGCAATCTTTTCCAAATGATTCACCGTTATCTTTTCTGGGACATGGGCTTCATTCAAAATCTTCATCAACGCCCGGCGGCGTTCATCTGAGTGGATTGGTAAGTATAACAAAGAAATCTGAGATGTTGTCTTCCTCAACTGCTCTATGATGGAGTAGTCCTGCATTTTCATTTCCTTCAAGAATTCTTCCGCCTCTTCTTCTAACACGGATTTATTCACTTGTTTTGGGTTATCTATAGAGGTTCTGCCCTTTCTCTATTCTTCTGGGGTGAAGTACCTTCCTAATCGAGTTAAACCCCGTGCCTCACACACTTTCTCCCTAACTTCTTTTCCCTTGTGCATCACTATTGCTTGTTCATACCTCCAAGGAACGGCTTTGCTGTTGATGATTGGTGGCTGCATCACTGGTTTTATGATAACTGGCTCTATGCGAACACCTTCTACAACCACGACGGGTTCTCTAGCTATCCTATGGACTGTTGCTTTGGCACGTTCTTGTTTTGGCGTAATCACTCACGTTGAGCTCCCCTGAACAATGATAGGTTTGCTCCCTTTTTCCTTTGCCCCGGTTACTACCTTCTCACTGCTTGCAACCTTGGTTGGCTTAAACTCACTGGCTTTGATTGTCATTACCGTTTGTGATGGCCTTCTAGACTCCCCATTTCTTTCCACAATCTCAATCATGTTGGTTTCCTGATGGGCCTGCATCGGGTTTTGGTTAATATTGGGCGTTTCTGGGGTTTGTACCACAATCCTGTGGGAGTCAATAATTTTCAGGATAACGTTCTTTAAATGCCAACACTTTTCGGTGTCATGCCTTGGTGCACCGGAACAATATTCACGGCTGACGGAATAATCTAGATTCTTTGGGGTAGGATTTGGCAATTTCGCTTCAATTGGACTAAACATATCCAGTTGTCGCGGCTTGTGGAATAAGCTAGTGTAGGATTCTCTCAGCGAAGTGAAAATCTTCTTCTTCTGTACCCTCTCATTTCTCAAGACTGGATTGGCTCGGAAGGCGGTCTTCGGGAGTTGTTGGTAAGCTCTTGGAGATGGGCAATGATTTTTTGGAGTTGTGTAGGTATTTTTTTGGGGTGGCACACGCCATTGTGCGTGAGCGGGAGGTTGGGTATATGCTTGCGCGAGATGGATTGAGAAGTGAGGTTCTAGTGGTGGATAGTAATGTTGTGGTGGGCCGTATGGAGTATGTGGGTATATTTGGTGGTGAGGACGAAACTGGGCGTAATGAGATGGCGCCCGAGGTCTAAACCAAGTTTTCGACTCCACTATCGCTACTTACTCCTTCTTCTTCTTTTCGGATGTTCTCCCAGCTCCACAATGGATGGCCAGAGTAGTTGCCTTAATTGCAGAGTAGCTCATGATTTTATTGGATTTGAGGCCTTCCTTGACCATACTTCCCATCTTGACCACTTCATTGAAAGACTTCCCCACTACTCACACCAAGTGTCCAAAATAGGTAGGTTCCAGAGCTTGTAGAAAATAATCAACAATCTCACTCTCCTTCATGGGAGGATCAACTCTGGAAGCTTGTTCCCTCTACTGGAAATTGTACTCCCTGAAACTCTCATTGTGTTTCTTCTCCAGCTTTGTTAGAGATAGACGATCTCGGACAATCTCGAGATTATATTGAAAGTGGCAGGCAAACGCTTGTGCTAGGTCATCCCAAGTATCCACCGATTGGGATCCTGCCGAGTATACCATTCTAGCGCCGATCCTCTTAAACTCTAGCTAAAGTATGCCATTAGCAATTCATCTTCCCCCCCTGCTCCCCTCATTTTGCTACAAAACCCCCTTAGATGCACGACTGAATTGTCATGCCCATCATATAAGTCAAATTTAGGCATCTTGAAACCCAGAGGCAACTGCACGTCGGGAAACAGACAAAGATCCTTGAACGCCACGCTCACCTATCCACCTAATCCTTGCATGTCCCTGAATGATTGTTCCAGACTCTGAACCTTTCTAAGCATCTCTTCCTGCTCAGGATTTTTGATCGATTTTTCAACTCCCGTCGGGATTTCGAGATGTGGGGCATATGAGTAAGGCTCATAGGTCTTGTAAGAAGGTTCTGGTGGATAGTATGGAGGGTTATAAGATTGAAGCAAGGGTTAGCTTGATGACCTATGGAGTGCAGGAGGCGGGGGTGCCACATAGATAGGGGCAATTGGCGGAGGAGGGTGAGGAGTGACTTTGGGTAGTGGAGCTGGTGGTGGTTGAGAGGTCGTACCCTGATGTTGCGAATAGATAGGGAAAGCTTGAAGGCAGATCAATGGCGGACTGGTCAGGTGCTTGGGCCAGTAGCGGTTTGGATTAGCAGGATAGGTCGGGGTGGCTGTCCTCTTGCCCATGCTTGGTACATCTCTGCCATTTGGTGCTTTAGCTTATACAATTCCTCCTTCATAGCATTAACGTCCAATTCCTCTGTTTCCCTCGAGGTTTCAATAATGCTGACATCGGTTTCTTGATTGGCCAGACTTGCTTGCTTTTAGACTGTGTGTTGTAGGAGTGGGTTGCCAGAATGCCGCAAGTACTAATCACCTGTCTAATATGAAACTGGAAATGAAATCAAAAACTCATTAACGATTAGGTTCAGACATATAAGCGGCCACGTATTAGGTATGAATGCACATAAATAACAGTTGGTCCTTACATGCATTGGTTGCTTGCGCCATCCCGGATTTATTTGTGAAGCCCCTTTGTTTAGGCCTTATTTTCTTCCCCCATTCCTGTTTTATTCACTTTCTCTCTTATTTTATTCAGTTGTGGTCGAATTCTATGTAGATTGCCTACGTATCATGACCCGCATGAATCAGACCGAGCGTAGTTCTTGCAAGCAAAGCATACAAATATTTTGGAAATTTCCATCCTCAGAATAACAAACTTCGGTTACAAGGACTAAAAAGACTGAAAAATTAAACAAGAAACTAACAAGCTTGGATAAAAAGCGAACTACATACTCGAAAAATAACTAACTATGCATAAAAGAAAATACAGACTTCTGGTTAAACTAATAGACTTTTAAATATATTTTGACAAAATGACGGGTGATCTTTATGAATACATTAATGCTTCAAGTGCTCTTGGGCCTCGCAGGGCATCATTTGGCCTTGCCGCAGGCTTGCGTGCTAAACTCCCTTGGAGGTGGTGGAGGTCTTCTATCACTTGCCGAACAAAGGTCATGGTAGTGGCAAAGAACATGGATCTGGTCATATCCTCGCAATGGTTGCACTTTGTGGTGATGTAGTCTGCAATCGCCTGTACTCTTTCCCTAATAACACCATTTTCTTGCAACAAACGCCCAATTTGCTCAGCCTTTGCCTCTAGAGTTCGCTCGGCCACCTGATTTAATTCTTTGAATTGCCGCAAGTCCATCTCCAACTTTGCTATCGCTGCATAACAATGTTCTCTCTCAGCTTTGAGGTCCCCAACTTGCTTGGCCACCCTGTTCGCAGCCATGATGACCCTCCGTTTTAACCCAACAACCTCATTGTCATGCTTTTCCTTTAATTTCTCAATGATGCGGGCTCGTTCCTCCGCACTTTTAGCTAATTGTTCCCGAACCCTGGATAGTTCGCCTTCCGCCTTATTCAAGTCAAATCCATACGCGGTTATTTTTTGCCTCAAATTGTTTATATTTTTTCATCCTTCCCGCTCCTAGGGGGATTTTCTGCGGCTGCTTTCATTTTCTGGATTTGGGCTCGCAACGCCTCATTTTCTTTGGTTAATCTTTTCTTTTCTCCCTCATCTGCTGCGGCTTGCAAACCATTTTCAAATTGCAGCTCTTTGACTTGTTTTTCTAATCTTCCTATGGTGGCCCTGCATTCATTTTCCTTGGCTAACCAATCCCATTGTTCTTGTGACGTTTCAACTAATTCTTGGAGATGCAGTCTTTTAGCTTGTCTTCCGGGCTCTATTTCTTTTTTATACCAAGCACTATTTCCTGGTGCAACCTCGCCTTTAAATATGTCGCGTACTCGGGTAACCACTTTCAAGTATTGACATTCGCTCCAGATTTGACGCACGTGGCTTCAGGAAATTAACCATTGGGGCTAATCTCAAACGCATGGCGGCTAATATCCTTGTCCCTAGGAATCAGTTGGCATCTACATAATTGCCTTATTACTTTATATGGCGCATAGTGTTGGATACTTCGGAGACCCATCAGAAGGAAATGAGGCCCGGTGGCTGGCATATACACAATTTTATCCACGGGGAGCCACCCGAATGTCCACTCCATCTGATTTGCAGTGCCAACTCGGAGATGCGACACCCATTCTGTGACACCCTCAGATAACCTAAACCCATCAACCTTGCTGTAGAATTCTTCGATGCAGCTCTTTGTTGGTGACCCATAGTTCATGAATCAAGGCCAGTGGCATAAACGCTCAATCATCCATATTTGTAATAGTAGGTTACATCCTTCAAAGAAGCCTCCTCATGCGTTACAGGCGGTGAAGGCACGGAAGATCTCGGATAAGATCATAGGAGCGAGGGTGCTCTTGGCTTGAGTTATTAAAGTGCTGACGACCCCTGCTATCCGTATATAAATATTTCCATCTTCCGCTGAAACACCAAAATACCGAAGAAGAATATGATGAATGCAAAACATCGATTCTCCTCACATTTGAGTTGGTTTCCATTGCTAAAAATATAGTTTTAAGGGTTATTGAATCCCCATATATGCCCGTACCTCTGATATAAAAATTGTAGAGTACAGAAGCCGGCTGACAAGTCCGAATTGTGAACCTTCCTATTAATTTTTAAGGAGTCCAGGAACTTGTGTACAGCGAGGGCTCTTTGCGCAATCAAGTATTGGTGTCTCAAAGGAATCGTAGGGGTCCCAATATATCCAGTTACTTCCTCCAATGTCAGTGTGAGTTCAAAATCCGAGAAATGGAATACATTGTGAGTCGAGTCCCAGAATGTGATCAATGCCTTTATGATATCTCCCTTGGGGTTAATTTTCAGCAACCCAATAAGTCCTCCCAAATGCATGTTGACCCTGTTTTGCCCCGCTTACTCCAAGTCATTCCACAACATGTGTAGCTCCAATGGAATTTTGTTCATGAATGTTATTGGCAAATACTGATCCGTGCTCATTTTGCACATTTATTAGGGTGAATTAGTGAGATTTTGTTCTATTTTACTCCACAAAACAATAAAACTGACATCTTTCTTTTATGAAATTTATTTTCTAAAATCAGGGCCCAGCTTTGCGAATACGGCATTTCAGCACTTATGAAGGAGGATTTTAAGGCTCTGCTCGCTGATCGGCCAAAATAAGACTCAGAGGTGGCGGTTTGTGCAAAATCAGCCTTCCGGCATCCCTTTTGGTAACATTCGGCTATTCTAGGCAGTAACGGCATCACCCGATTTATGTAGGAAAATAAATAAAATTGGACATTTGTTTTCCGTGTTGTTGTTACTTTTGTAAAAGGGAGGTTGGACCCGATGGGGGTTGCCTACGTATCTCATACATGACGAGAATCAAACTTGTGTAGTTCGGGCAAAATAATTTATCAAAACCAAAACTTTGAAAAGCCCCCTTTTTCTTTTGTTTTTTTTTTTGTTTTTTTTCTCGTTTTCAAAAATCTGGCAGTATTTTGACGCTATTTGAGCATTGGTTTTACAAGACAAATGATTAATCTCACCCAAGCCTAATACTACTTATTTTCTCAATTTTCTTCCCTTATTCGCAATCCGGTCAACATGCAAATCCCACCAGCTGAATGTACAACAAACACGTAATATGCATCAAGATGGTCTTTCCATTTCGGGTCACCTGTCCTAGACGGACCCAACCCTTGTGTTGAATCCCCTAAGTCAAATGCATGATGCAAATAAACGTTTCTACTAGGGATCCGGCATGAGGCTGAGTTACTCTAGGTTAATAACCTTGGTATGTGTTATAGACAGTGTACCCAAGCGGACAACTCGAGTCGAGGATGGGGCTACGTACCGGGAACCAAAAGGCCATCCGGCTTAGTAACTTGTCCGGCCTCTTTCTTATTTCAGGGTATGACACTAACAGAATAGGTAGCCTCAACCAGTAAGCACATCCCCATAGGTGAGAAGAGAAGGGTTTCGTAATAGTTAATATGTACAGCTCAGATAATATCAAAGCGGTAAAAGCATCATTTTCACATTAAGCCAACATGTAGAATCAGATAATAAAGAAATCCAAATACAACAAATATTATAAGCTTAAATTCTTGAACCCTGAACCAGAGATTCTGGGTTCGGTCCCCAGTAGAGTCGCCAGAGCTGTCACACCTCCTTTTGGCTACTACAACCGGACGAAAACGTAAATAAGGGAGTTTTTCCAATTTAAGGACAATCGAAACTAGATTCAATTATTTAAGAGATTTTAGAGTCGCCACATGGGAGATTTATGGTGTTCCAAGTCACCGTTTAGAATCCCGAATCGATAAAAAATGACTCTGTTTAACAGTCTGTGAACCAGAAATCCGAGTAAGGAATTTTATTAACCCGGGAGAAGGTGTTAGGCATTCCCGAGTTCCGTGATTCTAGCACGGTCGCTCAGCTGTTATATTAGGCTTGAATTATCTAATTTTAAACAATTATGAACCTATGTGCATTTTTTATCTTTTAATCGCTTTTATTATTATTTTTAAAGAATGTTTCAACGTTGTTAAAACATGCCTCGAACCACGTTATGTAAATGCACCAGCGATTTTTGACACATTCCAACTTCGTTGACATTTGGATTTGGGTCACAAAATGCGCACCGATGTTTAACGATATAAAATTATTAACGATGTACCTAAAAGCGACTAACGCGTTTATTATCTTTGCGAGAATGTCGTGAAATTTTCTAAACGGCGTGTCCCAATTCTTTGTATTTTAATAGGCATTTCACGAGGGCCACGCAATTTTCAGATTCCGTTTGCGCAACACATCTCGTTTTTATTTAAAAAGGCTAGTCCTAGAGTCGACTATTTTTATATTAGTCATGCCTCAAAAGTTGATGAGTTCTCCTCTTTAAACCTGCTACCCTACTAAAATTCCAAACATATACATTGCAAACCAAATTAACAAGAGGGGTGTGCAATCAATCTTACTCTACTGGGCTGTTAGCCCAAGTTGGAGATAAATCCAACCTTTGTAATGTCCTTCAACAGACGCCAACAACCTGAGGAGCTGTTGGATCGAGCCCCAAAATAATACTAAACATATGATTTATTTTGGTAACAACGAACAAACAGACTTTTCCTAAATTGCCCAAACGAAATTTCAATTATTCTACACCATGGTGATACTGACACAATCGAAGAGGTTTTATACTATAACATGAAACTAAATTGGTGAACTATAAGTAATCGAAGAGGTTTTACACTATAACATGAAACTAAATTGGTGAACTATAAGGGTGACAATTTACACCATCAATCCAGTATCAATTGAATACAAATTCCTACTAGACCCCTGAACCAGTATTCAGCAACAATTGTTGCGAGTTACCCATCATATTATTACCACACAAATACCCAAATGAAATACCCAATGACTAGCTAAGGCACTACAATCAACTAACAGTCCAAATGTCCTATTTATGCAGACCAATTTTTCCACCATAATAGGCATAATAATAGTAACAAAACTAATAAAGGAGAGAATAACATGCATCTTTAACTTACGTATTCATTAAGCTCAAACTTCATACATCATTGGAGGTTTGAAAACATGTACCTGGAATGTGTGCAAAATAAAATTGAGAGTCAGAAATGATCAAGCAGCACTGATAATCATAAGCATCCACAACTTATGAGCAATTAATTCACAAGAAATACTACCAAAAGACCAGAGAAGTTTTAAACCTAAATTGAAGCTAGTAAGAAACCACTAAATGACTCACAGGAACCTCAACCAACCAAAAATGAACCAGGAAAGCTTTAACACATAATCAATCAATACACTACCCCAAAATGGTTGTAACAATGATCTAATTGACTCAAGCTGAACTTAGGCCTAATGTTGGACATTCAGTTACGTGAATATATGTCTGCTCAGGCTATTTTTTTTCATTTTTGTATAACAAAGTTTTTACTGCATTGCTGAAGTTACGATTATTTTCAAGAGGGGAAGTCTAATGGAACCATAAATCCGAGTAAGGAATTCCGTTAACTTGGGAAAAGATGTTAGGAATTCCCGAGTTCCGTGGTTCTAGCACGGTCTCTCAACTGTTATATTTGGCTTGAATTATCTGATTTTAAACAATTATGAACCTATGTGCATTTTTTTAACCTTTTAATCACTTTTATTATTATTTTTGAAAGAATGTTGCAATGTTGTTAAAACATGCCAAGAACCACGTCACATAAATGCACTCACGGTTTTTGACACATTCCAACTCCGTTGAGATATGGATTTGGGTCACATAAATGCGCACCCGTGTTTAAGGATATAAAATTATTAAAGACGTGCCTAAAAGCGACTAACGCATTTAATATCTTTGCGAGAACGTCGTGAAATTTGCTAAACGACATATCCTGAATCTCTACTTATTTTAATACGCATTTCGCGAGGGCCACGCAATTTTCGAATTCCGTTCGGCGCGACACATCTCGTTTTTATTTTAAAAGGCTAGTCCTAAAGTCGACTATTTTTCTATTAGTCATGCCACAAAAATTGACGACTTCTCCTTTTTAAACATGCTACCCTACTCAAAGCCCAAATATATACATTGCAAACCAAATTAACAAGAGGGGCGTGCAATCAATCTTCAACGTACTGGGCTGTTGAGCCCAAGTTGGATATAAATCCAACCTTTGTAATGTCCTTCAGCAGACGCCAACAGCCTGAGGAGCTGTTGGATCGAACCTTGGCGTTTTGGGCTTCTAATCGAGCCCCCAAAATAATACTAAACATATGATCTATTTTGGTAACAACGAACAAACAGTCTTCTCTTAAATTGCCCAAACGAAATTTCAATTATTCTACACCATGGTGATATTGACACAATCGAAGAGGTTTTATACTATAACATGAAACTAAATTGGTGAACTATAACGGTGACAATTTACACCATCCAATCAAGTATCAATTGAACACAAATTCCTACTAGACCCATAAACCAGTATTCAGCAACAATTGCTGCAAGTTACCATCACATTATTACCACACAAAGACCCAAATGAAATACCCAATAACTAGCTAAGGTACTACAGTCAACTAACAGTCCAAATGTCCTATTTATACAAACCAATATCTCCACCATAATAGGCATAATAATAGTAACAAAACTAATAAATTAAAGAATAACATGCATCTTCAACTTGGGTATTAATTAATCTCAAACTTCATACATCATTGGAGGTTTGAAAACATGTACCTGGAATGTGTGCAAAATAAAATTGAGAGTCAGCAATGATCAAGCATCAGTGATAATCATAAGCATCCACAACTTATGAGCAATTAATTCACAAGAAATACTACCAAACGACCAGAGAAGTTTTAAACCCAAACTGAAGCTAGTAAGAAACCACCAAATGACTCACAGGAACCTCAACCAACCAGAAATGAACCCAGGAAAGCTTTAACACATTATCAATCAATACACTACCCCAAAATGGTTGTAACAATGACCTAATTGACTAAAGCTGAACTTAGGCCTAATGTTGGACTTTCAGTTACGTGAATATATGTCTGCTCAGGCTATTTTTTTCATTTTTGTATAACAAAGTTTCTACTGCATTGCTGAAGTTAG
This sequence comes from Nicotiana benthamiana, assembly GCA_034376525.1. Lineage (NCBI taxonomy): Eukaryota > Viridiplantae > Streptophyta > Magnoliopsida > Solanales > Solanaceae > Nicotiana > Nicotiana benthamiana. The sequence continues at coordinate 27,616,114 of CM067331.1, read as the reverse complement.
GATTATTTTCAAGAGGGGAAGTCTAAGGGAACAGTAGAAAACTTCTCAATTACAGAAAAACTTTATAACTCTTATAAGTTAGGATTTTAGGACCTTTTTCAGGAGGTTTTTGGGATTCTTAGGCTTTAAGATATCTGGAATTTTCTATGTGTTTTTCAGACTTGCCAACCTCTTTTTTTGAATGATTTAGAGTCGCTTTTTATAGCCAAAGGCTAGGGCACCACTTTTATTTTGTTTTAACTAAAGGTCTCTCTTTCAATTTCTAGATTTTACCTACTTGGACCCTAATATTTTGACTTGTTTTCCAAATTACTACAATAAGACTACTGATTTTATATTAAAGTCCCCTTCTAGAAGGCTCTAAAGGATTCTAGCATTGTCTTCCATTTATAGACTACCTATACCATCCTTATTTTGTTCCTAAAATTACCAAAGCCAGGTTAAAACTCTATATTACCCTTATTTTATTCTAAATATTACCAAAACTAAGTTAACATTCTATATTACCCCTATTTATCCTAAAATTATCAGAACTATGTGAATAATCCTATACTACCGAATTACTTATTTGGTACCAATCCTAACTCTTAAAAATAATTCTGCTAGTCTTAGCAGCTATAACAAATCCTAATGTCATTGAGCTATTAATCAAGAATAATTGCCAATCAATCCTCAAAAATCAAAACACAGTTGAATCAAAATCAAGTCCAATACTCAAAATTAAAGGAAGAACATGGAAGGCTACAACTATCAAAACTCAAACTCAGAAATCAACACTCCAAACCATATGAACCATTAATCAACACTCAAACTCAGAAATCAGGAAATTATTGAAATCAAAGAACAAACATGGAGGTTGTTATGTTGGATTAATAATTAAAAGCAAACCGAACAATCATGACTACTTCCTAATTGCATGTGAACTATTAACCAACACTGAAACTCAGAAGTCAAGAACACTACGGAAATTAAAAAAAACATGCTAGACTTCAAAATTTAAAACCTAAAAGCAGACATGGCAAAACAAATAAGAAATTACTAATTTAAAACTCACAATAGACATGTTCAGGATTCCTAGAATTAATAATTAAGTCATGGTGTCATTCACACAATCATCAGAATAGAAATAGCAGAAGGAAGCAAAAGGAATGGCAAACTTACTGATCTTTCTTCAGTTAAACTTAGCTTAATGAAATTTGAGCCTCCAAGCGGAGTCACATGTTTGTTATTGGGCCAAAACAAACGCGTGACTCCGTTTCAAAACTCAAACGATCTTCCAATGGTCTATCTCAGAACTAGATCATGGTTGGTTTCAAATTGGAGGAGTCTGGGGTTGTTTTGAAAAGGCCTAGGTGTGGCTTTGGGTAGAGGAGGGCCAGCGGAGGTGGGTGGTGATGGTTTGGAGGCCATCGGAGCCTGGTCACCACTATGCATGGTAGGGCTGCCTCATTCAAAAGAATATTTGAAGATGGTGCTATGTTTGAGGGTGACTAATGGTAGGGTTGGTAAGAGGGGAACAAGGGGAGTGTGGGTGTAACTTTGGGAGCCATTGGCCACTGGGTGCCGCCGTGGAAGGCGGAGCTTCCAGGTTTTGAACGGATATTCGACAAGTTGGGTGGGTTTCGAAGGGTGATCTTAGGGGGTTGGGAAGAGGATAGGATGGGGATTCTGAGGTGTAATTTTTGAGGTCATTGGAGTTATGCCGCCGCCGCCAGCGGACGGTGGTGGTACGGTGGAGTATGGTGGCGTTACACTGGCTAAGGATATTATGAGGAGGGTGATTGTGGTCTCTAAAGTTATGCGTATGTTCAGACAATTATATTTAAAATATGAGGCTCAATTTAAGCCGCTGGATCAAAAGGCATGGACGGTCGAGATCAATGGACGTCAAACGACGACGTTTTGGGCAGCTGGGGTTATGGACCGAACAAGGGTTGGGCTTGGTTTGATTGGGTCTTAGTGGGATGGGGGGTTTGACTTGGGCTACTGAATTTCCATGGCCCAAATTAGGGCTCTCTTATGAAGACCATAATTATACAATTATTTGTTCTCTTTTCTTTTTCTTTTTTTATTTGTTTCATTTTTTCATATTTAAAAATAGAAATAGAAATAAACCAAAATAGATTTTATCTTCCACAAAATAAACTAGTTAACCTCTAAAATAACCTAAATTCTAAAATTCAAAAGAAAATTAAACAAATGTAGGTATAACCAATTTTGTTATTTTCTCATTTTCAATATTAACTAAACATGAAAAATTAATTCCTAAATGCAACCATGCCATTTATATTTTTTTATGGATTATGCAAATTCAAACATGCAACATGCAAATAAGCACAAAATATGCAATTAATTCCCAACAAACAGACGCAAATAAATCCTAAAAATTAAAATAATAAAAGAAAGACGCAAATAAACACAAAATCACACAATTAATTCCTAAAAGTCAAATAATAAAATAAAAATACAAATAAACACAAAATCATATCTCCTAAAAATTCAAATAATAAAAGAAAAATGTAAATAAACAGAAAATCACGCTATTAATTCCTAAAAATTCAAATAATAAAAGAAAAATATAAATAAACACAAAATCACACAATTAATGCCTTAAAATTCAGATAATAAAATAAAAGTCCTAATTTAACGAATTTATAGGAACATTTCAAGTGTGGCAAAAATCACGTGCTCACAATCTAGACATGTGATGTTGATAGGATAGGTTCAGTGTAGTTAGTGGGGAATGAAGGTAGAGGATGCCCCCTGATCCAAGACTGATATATTTCTGCCATCTGTTATTTCACCTTTTTGACCTCCTCTTTTAATTCAGACTCCAACTCTACAAACTCCCTTATCAGGTCAACAACTCATGTGCCCAAGTTTTTGCTAGTCATGGCTACCTTGCCCTTTGACCTTGTGTTGTATAGACGAGTTACTTTAAAAACCACAAACCAACCACCCTTCTGCTATAATGAGGAGAACAAAGGGGAACCAAATGAAGTCATCATGTTAGTTAGGGTATTTAATAGCCAAAATATCACATTGCGTGCAATGCACCTAGTCACAGTTATCGGTTCTAACATGACTTCGATGGTATGAAGGTCATATAGGATCATCCCAATTTGTTCATTTCAATCCACTCCTTTCTTTGCTTTTCTAGCAACCTTTTGGCTTGCTCATTTTCCTTTCTTTTTTTTTTCTTTCTGATTATTGCTCTTTTTCTTCCCTCTCATTCCTCACATCCATGATTTCATCCTTTTTTTATTTTCTTTTCTTTTTTTATTTTTAAATTTAACAATAATAATAAATAATTTGATCGAACCCTGTGTAGGTTGCCTACATATCATGACGACGCATGAATCAGATATTTGCGTAGTTTTGAGAGATCATGAATAAAGTAAACAAACTAACATTCTCAATTTCTTTTCTTTTTTTATTATTTAAAGACTCTTCTGATGAGAAAAAAGAAATAAGAGAAGCAAAATCTCCCTTTTTTTTTAATTTCATAGACTGAATGCTCTATAACCTATTTTAAACGCAAACTTAACAAGCATGCATTTTTTTTAAGCAAATACTCTATTAAGGAAAATTGTAAAAGAGAAAAATATTTTTTGACCCATTTTTTTAGGAAGAAAATCTAAAATAATAAACCAAAGACATATATTTTGAATTTCTACTAGATATCCCTCAAGAAAAATTTTGAAACAAGAAATGAACAAGATAAAGAATATTTTTAGATTTTAGTTTTTGATTTTCTAGGAAAGAAACTTTAAAGATAAATAAAAGATAAAGTATGTTTCTTTTTTCTTTTATGTATAATATCCTAAAGTTCTAGTGAAAATAAAGAAATATTTTTTCATTAATTTCCCAAAGAAGCACCTCAAAAGAAATTTTTTTGGATTTTTGTAATTAATACCTTAAAGAAAACCTTTTAAAGAGGTACTAAAATAAAATTCTCTTTTTTAAATTTTTAGTCTTAATGTGCCAAAAGGAAGTAAAAAAACAGTTTTTGTCCTGAGTTCTATATATTAATTTTCTAAGGAAAACCACCACAAAATTGTTTTTTTTTAAATTTTTAGGAGTAGTATTTCTAAAGAACATTCTAATGGAAATATAAAAACACAAAATATCTTCTTTCTTTGCTTTTTTTCTCATTGTATTTTGATTTGTAACACATTTCCAAATACAAAATAAGAAATATAATAACAAAAGACTCGAAAAACTTAACTAGACTGATACAAATTCTGAAATCACCTAAAAGAATGAATACTATTATACAGGACTAGAAAGTAAAATATGAACAATTGATTAAAAAACATAAAATGGCTCCTCGAGCAGCTCCTGAATGCAGTGATCCTGGGGTATCTGTCGTGCTCAAACTCCGGTAAGTAGATCAACAACTGTATGAGAAAACATAAGCCGGCACTATGTGAGATAATATCATTCTCTACTAGACACATGCAAGACATGGTTGTAATCATTTTTCTAAAATTAACCTATTTGGCTAAAAGTGGCTAAAAATACAAGATTTGGCTAAGACCCTGCAAAGCCAAGAACCTAAATTCACTAGGAAGACCGAACCCTATGTGATTGCCTACGTATCACGCTCCGAAAGATGAGAATTAGGTATGAGAAGTTCGGGAAAATTGGATATGGGCGAGAATAAGAAAAATAACTAATTTAAAGAACATCTGTTTTTTGTCTTTTTTCGAAAAATGATGAAACATATAAGCTCTTTTTGAATTGTCTTTTCTTTTTCTTGATTTTTTGATTTTCAATAAATGATGAAAAAGTGCAAAAACTTTTTTTTTAAAAATTTTCCATGTTTATATTTTTTTTTTCTTGAAAAACTGTGAAATTATAACTAAGCCCCACTTACTTTATTTTTATACTTCATCCTCTCTTTTTGTTTTTTTATTCTTTTCGTTTGCCCTCAACTATCATTGGTCTGTCGAATGATCCTTTTAACCTTGAAGAAATGCAACATGTAGCACATAGGATGTATCAAGATGATTTGTTATTTTGGGAACACTTGTTCTAGACGGACCCAACCCATGTGTTGAGTCCCCAAAATCAAATGCATATGATGCAAACAAGCATTCCTACTAGGGATACGGCATGAGGCTGAGTCATTCTAGGTTCAAAACTTGAGTATATTGTTCTAAACTTGTGTACCCTAGCGGACAACTCGAGACGAGAAGGGGGCTACGTACCGGGAACTAAAAGGCCATCTGGTTTAGTAACTTGTCTGAGCCTCTTTCTTATTTCAAGGTATGACACTAACAGAATAGGGAGTCACGACCAACGTACAAATCCCCAAAGATGAGAAGAGAAGGGTTTCGTAACAGTTTATATATATTTTAGATAATATCAACATGGTAAAAAGCAACACTTAGCATATTAGGCTCAAACATGTAACAAAATCAGATAAGAAATAAAGCCAAATACAACAATTGTTCTAAGCTCATTCTTGAACCCTGAATTAGAGATTCTGGGTTTTTGTCCCCAACAGAGTCGCCAGAGCTGTCACACCTCCTTTTTCCTACACCCCGGAAGAGGTATAGGAGAGTTTTTTTCCAGTTTAACTGACAATCGAAATGGGGTTATTTTATTTAACAATTCTGAGTCGCCGCTTGGAATAATTTTATGTTGTCCCAAGTCACTGATTTCAAATCCCGAATTGAGGAAAGATTGACTTTATCTTACAATCTGCGAATATAAAAATCCAGGCAAGGAATTCTGTTAACCCGGGAGAAGGTGTTAGGCATTCCCGAGTCCCGTGGTTCTAGCACGATCGCTCAACTGTTACAATTAGCCTATTATCTTATTTTAATACATGTTTTAGCATATGGTTCAATTTAAACTTTACAACAGCTTTTATTTAATATTCAAATTTTAGGAAAGATTCAACGCCATATCAAATATGTCTTGAACCACGTCACATAAATGCACCTGCAATCTATGACACATTTCATCTAATGCTGTTAAGATTTGGATTTAAGTCACATAAATGCACACCCAAATTTAAGAAATTAATATAAATTACGCACCTAAAACAATTAAGCACTTTTAGGTTTGCAAAGGCCATAAAAAATTTAGCTAAATACATCACCTCAATTTTTAAGGATTGAAATTAGTCAAATGAGGGCAATTCGTACACGAAATGGCTCAAAGTAACAAACTATACTTATCTTAATCCCAAACTAATATTGTATTTTCTTAACACTAACAAGTGGCCTAATCAATGTAAATGCTATCCAAACAGCCTATCAATTAGTAAAACAATTCAAATCCAACTTAAAGAAATTCACAGTTCTCAAGCAGCTCATTTTCCAACTATGGAAACAACAACAATAACCCAATATAATCCTGGAAACTATAGGATATTATACCAACATCGTAAATAATAGCAATGACCACGCAAGTACAAATGAAGCAAATTATATTGAGAGTTGTTCAATTCTTACACACAAGGAAAATGATACAAGTCGCCAAAGTCAAACGAAAATATCAATCCAAATCTCAAACTAAAACAAATAATTAAACTCAGCATAATTAGATAACCAACACAGTGTTTATAGCTGAAAACAGGGATCGAATTAATAGTCTAAACATATGAATGTAATTGAGCAAACTCCGCAAACCCGTTCTTGATGGAATTTGAACAGATACAACATTAAACAATAAACATTTTTCATTAATTTGAAGTAAAAAGAGCGAATCGATGGATATCTTACATACCTAGAGGCAGTAAATAGCTGATATACAGCTAAAAATCGAAAAGAAAAACTAGAGCAAAGGCTAATCGCCACCGAATCTCGAACAGAAACCTCAAAGGGACTCGAGCTTTGACCGAAATCTTGTGTTCAGGTGTTGTTTTGGATTGAAAATCGCCGGAAAATACACGAGCTAACGGAGATGTCGAACCTGGCTGGAGATCGGTGGTCTCTTTGGGCTCTTTTGTTTCTGATTTTGGATGATGGAGAAGAGAAGCCTAAGGGGTCCGATTCTGGTTAGCAGACAGAAGGTTCCTTCCGTTCTCTAGAATTCTTCAGCACCTTTTGTTTTCCATGGAAGAAGAAACCATGGTTTTGTTATGGCTGAAGCTGTTTAGCAGCAAAGAGAACGATAGGGGAGGGGGATCTGTCTTGTTGAAAAGTTGTGCTTCTCATTTTTAGTAGCTATCTGTAATTCTGTATTCCCTCCCCTCTTTGGCGTTACTTATAATATAGGTTTAAGTTTTAGGTGTATTTTATCAATTAATATCGAGGTCTTTTTATGTTAAGTACTTAGAGCCCTTTTATTTATTTTTTGTTTCAAAAAAGAGTTTAGAAGAGTCTCTAGGATTAGCTTAATGGTAATGGATATTAAGTTTAAGGAATATGCTAGAAACTTTGGCTTTTATGACTAGTTACGTTTAAAATTAGCTTAATTTATCTAAAAGTATTAATCGAAAATATTATTTAGCTCTATTTAAGTAAAAAATAATTATTAAAATAAGACTAACCATTAAAAAAATATTTTTTTGGTATTTTTGTAAAGATTAAAAATGACTACAAAATATTAATGAACATATTTTTATCATTTTCGTTTTCTTGTAATAAACTAAAAGTAAAAGAGTAAAAATGAGTTGAAATAGCTATATTAGGCCTAAATTAAAAATTTACGTGTTAAAATATAAATAATCTTGGGGAGGGTAAAAAATCACACGTCTACATCAATCACTCGTCAATCACTACTCACACTCAGCACTTCGGCCCAATAGATATCCTATAATAATAATAACCTGTTATGGCGTGCAGCTCAATCCATAATGTATAGTCGTCTATGCTCATTGGGGGTGTGCAGACTCCAGAGGGGAGCTTTATCGAATATATCGATGCAGCGTGCAACCCGATCCATGTATATAGATATCGTTGCGACGTGCAACCTGATCCATTAATATATATATAAGTGCTGATGCGGCGTGCAACCCGATCCATAAATATACATCATATAATCCTCACTATCGGTCCTCGACCTCTGTGTCAGTCATGACTCTTACAGCCACTCGAGCATTTAAGTAAAAATCATGGAAACTCAACCTAAACAGTTTTCATATATTGAAAATAGAGTAATGAAACCGAATCAACAATAAACAGGCAATATCACTGAGAATATTCTTTCAAATCAAAACAAGGTGAGGAAAGTAGTAAAATACTGCTAAAAGTCTAAACAATTCGCCACAAAGGCCCCAAACATGGCATTCAGCCCAAGTTAATAAACCAATTTCTAAAACTAATGAATATCATATACAATATATCAAAATATGCAACTAGACAATCTCAATAGGACGAACCAAGTTACAATCCCTACGGATGCACGCCCACACGCCCGTCACCTAGTATGTGCGTCACCTTATTTATCAAACAGTACAAAATTCCGGGGTTTCCTACCCTTAGGTCTAGATTTATAATCGTTACTTACCTTAAACAGTATGAAAAACTACTCTGTAATGCCCTTGCCTCTCGACTCGGCCTCAACTTGCGTCGAATTTGTCCTAAATCATAACTATTATACCAATATATGCTAAGGGAACGAAATGCATGCAAAAATAATCAAATTAGATCAAAAATACCGAAGTTGGTCAAACCCGAACCCTAGGCCCACATCTCGAAATCCGATGAAAATTACATTAGTAAAATCTTCATTCAACCCCGAGTCTATTCATACCAAAAGCATCGAAATCGGACCTTAAATCCCCACTCAAAGCTCTCGAATTTCAAGCTCTAATCCCTGAATTTTTCTTCCTTAATTTCTACTAAAACCATGATTAAACAATAGAAAAATAATCATAAACACAAGTAATGAAGCTTAAGTTGCTTACCCAACTGATAACCTTCAAATTCACTTGAGAAATCACTGCCCTAGCTCATTTCCCGTCTTTAAAAATGGAGGAACTTAGCAAAATTCGCGAAGAGGACATTTTAATACCTTCTGTCCAGCGATCTCGCACTTGCGGTCTATATCTCGCATTTGCAGACCGCTTCTACGACAAAATAACAACACCTGTGATAATGGCACCTGCAGTCCTCAACATGCAGGTACAGAAACAACAGAAGCAGCAAATTTTCTGCAGCAACACTCTAAGTCCAACTTTCCGACAATCATTCAAAACCATCCCGAGATCCTCAGGACCTCAACCAAACACACCAACAAGTCACATCTCATTATTCAAACTTATACCAATCTTCGGAACACTCAAAACAACATCGAATCATCAAAACACCCTCGGATTCAAGCCTAAGGATTCTAAAACTTCCAAATTCCGCATTCGATCAAAAAGTCCATCAAATCTCATCCGAATGACCCGAAATTTTGCGCCTACATCTGACACACCGATACCAAAATTTCCACTACCAACTGAAAAATGTCAAAATTCTAACTTCGCCAATTCAAGCCTAAATATACCACGGACCTCTAAAATACATTCTGATCACGCTCTTAAGTCCCAAATCACCTACGAAGCTTTTCGAACCATCAGAATTCACATCCGAGATATTTTTCACATAAGTTAACATCCGGTTGACTTTTCCAACTTAAGCTTACTCAAAAGAGACTAAGTGATCATTTCTCCACAAAACCACTTCAAACCCGAACCAACCAACTCGATACCACATTATACAACTGAATTAGACATAAAGAAGTAGAAATGAGGAAAACTGAACAATAATTCATGAAACAGCCAGCCGGGTCATTACAAATACGACATTAATGAAAATAAAGTATCAAAGCAAGGCATATAAAAGCATTGATTCAACCCTAATCATGAAAAATTATGGTGCACGCATATGTGATCATCACTTTGCATATGTGTCACCCATAACATATATCAAACATCATGACCTATGGGAAAAATACCTTCGAGCCAAGCCTTGGCAAGATAGTTACCTTAAAGCATGAGAACCAATATTTCAAAAATCAATTGCCTGTTAAATCGGCATCTGAACGGGTCAAATCTAGCCCAAAACAAATCAATCACGTCAAACATGGCTATAGGAAATAATTTCAAATAATAAGGCTTCGATCTTTATTCAATTCTCAAAAAGTCAACAAAAGTCAACTCCAAACGCACATGATTGAAACCCGAGTCAAGGAGTAGATCCTGACCTACGAGTCTAAATATGTGATTAGATTCTAAATCATAGCTCAAAATTCCAATTTTTATTTTCTTATGTTGTAGAAAAAAACCCTAAAAATTTTCTCAAAATCCCATATTTTAGACATTAATAATCCGTATAGATTCTCGATATAATACAAAAATGATAGGTATCACTTATCCCAAATCCATATGTGAAAATCCACAAGCCAAAATTGCCTTTCCCAAGTCCAAGGTTCCAAATATGAGATAATGAGCCAAAATCCAGAAATGACTCTCTATAACCCAAATCCAGGTGTCGCATTTGCGATTAGGGGTTTGCAAATGGGACCCTCACAAGTGCTGCCAAAGTCTCACAAAAGCAAACATAGCCCCTATGCAACAGATGTCGCAAAAGCGACCCAAAACCTCCCAAATGAGAAGCTTCATCGCAAAAGAGAACTATCCTTTACAAAAGCGGAAGCATCAATTGCGACACCAGCTTCGCAAATGCAAAACTGCCTCCCCAACCAAACATCGCAAAATGCGATCAATAATTTGTGAATTTGGCCTCCCCAATCCAACAGTCCGCAATGCCAGCAAAAATTCCAACTTCCAAAAATCAATCTGAAACCAAGTTAAAACTCACCCGAGCACCTTGAGACCCACTCCAAACATCCACCGAACTATATAAACCTCACACAAACTTTAATATAAGCTCAAGTCATCAAATGACATCCACTAATAAGAATCAAGTATCAAAACTCATGTTGCATGCCTTTAAGTTCATGAACTTCAATAATTCACAACTTAGCATATGATTCATACCTAATCAATTCGGAATGGAGCTAAACTTTTCACACAAGTTTCAAATGACAAAACAAACCTATTTTGAGTTTTAGAACAACAATGCAAACTCGATAGTATCAAAGTCAATTTCTGGTCAAACTTGTGAACTTTTCACAAACCTTCAAATTATCAAATTTCAGCAAATAGAGTTGAAATAACTCCTATGTATTTGCCATTATTTTACTGCTTGAGAAAATATTTTGATTAATTCTTTCCTTAATTGTCTTTACCTGTTTGAAATCAGAGTCCCTTAATTAAAGGGAGATTGATTTCAATGTTATTTTCTTACTTTTCTTACTTGCTTGCTGCACTATAAAAGGGGCACGACCCTTATATATATATATATATATATATATATATATATATATATATATATATATATATTCGATCATTGAACACTTCAAATTCAATATTCTCACACTCTCAATTACAATATCCTTTCAATACTCTACTCTCTTCTGAGGTCTTTGTACTGTTTGCTTGCAACTTGCACTACAAAAAAAACTCCAATTGCTTACGGATTTTACCAACGCCCCGAATTTGTTGGTGTATTAGCAACAAATTGCTAACCAAATGGTAACTAATTTATTTTTCATAATTTAGTAACAGATTTCTAACGAATTGCCAACCAAAATGTTACTAACTAAATAATTCAGTTGGTAAATATGGCGGGAAAAATAGGCGGCTAATATAGCAACTGCGTACTAATGGATTACCAACTCAAATATTACCAACAAATATTTTTCGTTGGTAATATTACTAACGGAGTACATATCCGTTGTTAAATATGTTGTAAAAAATGAATTATTATTTATTAACAGATTAGTAACGAATTACCAACCAATTATTTACCAACAGAAAGATTTTGTTGCTAATTTTACCAACTAATTTAAAATGCGTTAGTAAATTACCAACCGATTGGTATCTGTTAGTAAACTTGCCAACTAATACTTAATCGGTTGGAAAATTTTATTAATAGATCTTTTTTTTAATCCACTAGGCAAGAGCCTAGGGCTAGTTTTTTATTAATAATTGAAAATAACATTACAACAAATAGGAAAAGTTCAAATAAGGGACAGTAGACCGGTATTGAAACCGGGCTATCCTTACCGTACTAATCCTATTAATTGAGGTTTGACAACCTCACTTATTAACAAGCATGCATAAAATAAGAACTTGACATGACTAAATATTTTATGATCATCACAGAGTTTATAACATACTATGTGATGAGATTACAATTGAGGATACTAATGAAGTCGTAGAGTAAAATGTATAGTACCCAATTGATTGTTGTCCCTTATTTTCCAAACTTGTATAATGTTGAAGTTGAACTTCTATGTCCTCCACTTTGTTCAAAAGGTATTCAAAAATCATCTTTTATTTTTTGAACGGTTGGATTTCGATGACGTATTTGTAGCAGCCTGCTTTTGTTTGACCGCTCTCATTGGAATTTGCCTAATTAACATTTGATTTCTTGTCTGCCCATGTTGCAATTTTCATCAAAATAGCACCTGACTTACTTGTTCCAATGTGGTCGACCACATTGTTTGGTGGTGTATCTAGGAAGTGAATACATGTGCGACAAGGAGGCTTACTTGGAATGAAATCAGGAGCCTCCCACTTGGTCTTTAATTTTCCAACTATAGTGTTTTAAAAAACTGGAGTTTGAATTGCATCCTTGATTACTCTTTCTACTCGATGATTTTCAAAATGGAAACGTTGTTTAAGTCTATTTTCCTGCTCCCTTTTCAAATTTGCGCAACACTTTCCTGCGATCTGAGTTTTATTGTTGGATTTTGGTGTTACTTATTTGTTGGCCATCGATGACCATTGTCCATATTCTCTTGTGTGTTGTCGATTATCAGCAGACTGTAAAGCAGAATTTGGTTGAGCTAAGGCAGCATTAGATATAGCATCAGTAGTTGTATATGAAGAATTGATCACATGGAACAATGTACTTTGATGAAACAATATATTTAGTCAGTTGTGTTATATCAAACTTTGGCATTGAATGAGCCTCTTTAGCTTGACAGTAGATTGATTAGTGGCAACAGTTAATGCAGCATTTTCATTTGACTTCTGTGCAAAATTGTAATAGTCTTTACAAAGATGAGCAGTAGTCGAGTTTGTCATTGAAAATTCTGTAGCATTCTTCAGTGAGGATTCTGTCGACAGCAAGTCTGGACCTTTTGTATAATTCTAAACAACTCTAATATTTGACATGGTCAGTGTACGCGCATATCGGCGTGGATAATAATACTCGTTCTAATATTAATTAGAAATAATTTCATTGCATATTCGAACATTAAGTAATTAGCTATAAATTATGTTTGGACCTAGTTTATATTTAATAATTAAAATATGAGTGCAATTAAAATTTTATTATTTTATACATATAGTTTGGTGCAATTAAAATTTATTATTTTGTATGATAATATAATAACCAAACGATACATGTATAATTCATGTGATTAGTTAGTATTAACATAGTTTTATTAAGAATCAAAAATAAAATTACGAAACTCAAATTAATATTTGAAGATTTTATGGATTTTAAATTTCTAACAATTAAGATTTTTTAAATAAGTCTACGCAAACAAATTAAAAGACAGAAAATAAGAGTAAGGAAAAAAAATATTTTGCCACCATATATATCCATATATATATATATATATATATATATATATATATATATATGTATATATATATATATGTATATATATATGTATATATATATATATATATATATATATATATATATATATATATATATATATATATATATATATATATATATATATATATATATATATATAAAAATATATATATATATATATATATATATATATATATATATATATATATATATAATTAATGAAACACCAAATTAAAGTAATAATTCTCAAAGAAAATTACATCGAGTGTACCGCCTAATTAATTACCCCCAATTACACAAATTTCAGGTGTGCATAGAGGGTACCGCCTACCATCCCCACTCTCCTAAAATTACAGAGAACTGGCGCCATTTTAGCTTCTTCTCTGTACCCACGATCACAGTATGGCTAATCCTTTCCATTATCTTCCCAACTGATAGATAATCTCACAACAGTCTCTCACAAGTTATCGTTTGGAATATTCGCAATTCCACAATTCAATATTCGGCGGGTAAGTGGTAAGTATTTTCTATCAATCTAATTTATCCAGTGTATTGTAGATATATGTTGAAAGCTTTTGCTCATTATAATTGAGATTTGAGGCCTAATTTGATTATTAGTACTCTTTTTGTACTACTATCTGACGATGTTTAGAAATCAATAATGCTACTGTAATCCTTTACATTATCAGGAAAGAAAGTTTGTTTGAAAAATGACTTTAAATCGCGAGTGGATATACAGAAGGTTAACGAAAGGTTTGTATAATCCTGAATTCATAAGGGGTGTTGAGCTATAACAAATAAATGATATGTACTTAATTAAATAATTTTCCACTTCATTCCTCCTATTCTCTTCAACTTGGATGAATTTTTACTTTACAGTGGATTCAGTAAATACCTTGAGATAATTGGCTCGATATTGATTTTTTGACTAATTTTGTAATAAGTATACTACGAAAAACTTTTACAAGTAGAAAATAATATTCTAATTAACAAATATACTCAATGAAATAAAAGATTTACTAATTCTTATTAATTTCACATGCCTATATGAAAAAATATATTGCTCATAAAAAAACATGAAGATATTTCCTCCAACGGGAAGTGTTTTTTGAAAACAAAATTAATAAAACTTTAAGATCAACAATATCTCAAGAATAATCAAATAAATTGGTTATATTATAAATTAGAGAAAAAATATTAAAAGAAGTTGATTGTAAAAGGTAGGGTAAATGATAAAATAAAATTATTTAATAATAATGAAGGGTGAAATTGAGAGAAAAATACAAGGTAACGACGCGACCACACCAAATCGATCGTTATATAAAGTGGCACATTTCGTCGTTATGTAACAACATATTTAACGATACGATAAGATACAAGTTTAGTAACAATAAAAAATATTGTATTTAATGTAACAATACGATACAATACAATAGGTACAACTATCCAAACAAGCTGTAAGTTATTTGTGGACTTAGTTTATATTTTGTAATTTAAACATGAATGCAATTATTTTTAATTTTTTATACACATATATAGTTTGGTGCAATTAAAATTTATTATTTTATATGATAATTTAATAACCAAAGACTCTTATATATGCCATGTGACTGATTAATATAGTAGAAGAGTCTAATAAAATAAAATAACTAAAATACTCCCAAAAAAAAATGGAATGCGGGAGCATTAAATAAAAAGAAGAAGAAATTAAACAAAAAAAAAGAAGAGAAATTAAACAAAAAAGAAGAAGAAATTAAACAAAAAAGAAAAGAAATTAAACAAAAAGAAGAAGAACTGGCCAAAAAAGAAGAAAAATTAAACAAACAAAAAAAGAAGATATGTTAAACAAAAAAAAGCCGCCAAACCAGTTCCTCTGTTTCTGAAAAAACCACGCATTTTTTTTTTCCATTCAGTTTCACGACGACTCCGACAGTTCCAGCCACGATCAGCAAGTTCGTCCATTTTTTTCCCAACTGAAAGATTATCTCAAGCAGCCTCTCATCACAAGATATCAGTTGGATTCTTCTGATCAATTGCAAAATAGATTCGGCAAAGTGGTAAGTCTCTCACAAGCTATTATTTGGATTCTTCTCAATTCCACAACCCACTCGGCTAAGTGGCGAGTGTTTTTTTTTATCAATCTTATTTTTTCAGTATATTGTCGATATGAATTGATATGCTTGTGAGCTTCACTTGATTGTTTTTTAGTCCTTTGCTATGGTATGTAACTATCTCTGCCGACGCTCTGTTTGAACTTTTATTCTGCCAGTTTTTTGCTAAATATTTGAAAGCTCTTGCTCAATATACGGGGATTTTAGACCTAATTTGATTATTAGTACTCTTTTTTATTGTCCAAAGATTTTTTGTAATCAATAAATGCTACTGTAATACTTTTACATTATCAGGAAAGAAAGTTTGTCAGAAAAATGACTTCAAATCGCGAGTGGATGTACAAAAGGCTAACGAGAGGTTTGTATAATCCCGAATTCATAAGGGGTGTTGAGAAATTTATCGAGTTTGCAAAAAATTATCGTGAAGGGAGGGATGGTGAGAGACTAAGGTGCCCATGTAACCGAAAAAAGTGTCAGAATAGAAATTTTAAAGATGTTCTTACTGTCCACGAGCATTTATTGCGCGATGGCTTTGTACCTGGATATCATATATGGTACTTGCATGGAGAAAATAAGGTTACGAGAAATATAAATCAACATGAAGAGATGCGAAATTGGGATCAGTCTATGAATACAAAATCCGTAAATGTGGGTGCAATTGATGAGCCTGGATCACCTACTTCATACCACAGAATGGTCCTTGACGCCGCTGGCCCCTCATTTGATCCGATTGATAGGGATGAATTACCGAATCCTGTTGCGCAGAAATTTTATGATCTGGTAGATTCTGCAAATCAAGAGGTGTGGCCTGGCTGTGAAACACATTCTCAATTGTCAGTTGTTGCACGCTTATTGCACATCAAGTCTGAACACCATCTATCTGATAGATGTTTTGATGATATTTGTCAATATGTGAATGAGATGATTCCTCCGGATAACTTAATGCCAAATAATTTCTATGAAACTAAGAAGTTAATGCAGGGAATGAACATGCCAGTAGAAAAAATCCACAGTTGTGTAAATGCCTGTATGATTTATTGGGGAGAAGACAGCGAACTCAACCATTGCAAGTTTTGTCGCCATCCCAGGTACAAGCCTACTAGGCAAATATCGAGTTCAAAGAGAAATCTTGTACCTTTCAAACATATGTACTATTTTCCCCTCACTCCACGATTACAACGGTTATATGCTTCCGACATGACTGCTGCACATATGCGATGGCATGCCGAGCATGAAGTTGAGGAAAATGTGATGCGTCACTGTTCAGATGCGCCCGCATGGAAACACTTTGATAAGATGCATCCATCTTATGCAGCAGAAAGTCGTAATGTCAGATTAGGGCTATGCACAGATGGTTTTGAACCATTTGGACAAACAGGTCAACAATATTCATCTTGGCCAATAGTTGTGACACCATACAACTTGCCGCCTTGGATGTGTATGAAAGAGTCCTATTTATTTTTATCGGTTATAGTTCCTGGACCGAATAACCCTAAGCAAAAGCTTGATGTTTTCTTGCAGCCTTTGATTGCAGAACTAAAACAATTGTGGAGTACAGGTGTGGACACATATGATATCTCCAAAAAGCAAAATTTTAACATGCGAGCTGCTTTGATGTGGACAGTTAGTGATTTTCCTGCATATTCGATGTTGTCTGGATGGGGTACTGCGGGTAAGCTAGCATGTCCATATTGTATGGAGAATACAGATTCTTTTACTTTGACTAAAGGTGGTACCTAACGATGACATTATTCTCCTTAATGATCCAAATGGTGGATTCATAAACATAAGAGACGAGGATGATGATTTAGATGATGAGGTAGAACTTCATGTTGAATTTGGATCGGACGAAGATGAAGATAAGGATGAGGATAATGAGAATGAAGAGCTATATGATGAAAATGACAGTGAATAGAGTCAAAGTGCTTCAATCTCTTCAAATATAGAGTCTGAATGAATGAAACATAGTATATAATTTATTTTTAGTTTTTAGTTTTTAAGAAAAAGTTCCTGGATTTCAGATTTTATGGGTTCTTGTTTTTTTTAACTTAAGTAAGTTTGTCTTTTGAAATACTTTATAAAGTAAATTTGTTCATTTTTAGATGTTTGTCTTTTGAATCTGCCATCTCTAGATTAATACTTGTATGCCTTATTTTTTCAAAGCATTTTGTTCTTGGAGTAATATATCATTTAATTACTCTTGGAATAATATATCAATTATTGTATCCAATTAGATTTGACCATGATTCATTAAATATGTTATTTGTTCATCTGCATCTGGCTTTGGAATCGCAGATATGGCACCTAGGGGAGGTGGAGCACGTAGATATGCTGAAAATAGGAATTCAAACACACCGAGATCTCGTGAGATGTTGAGTCCCACATCTGATCAGTCACCCGAAGCTGATCACTCACCTGAACCTCCAGTTACAGAAACACCACATTTGGATGCAACTCTAAGCAGATCCTTACCATCTTCTTCTTCTGATCTTGGTACACCTGCAGATGAAATCCGATCAGCAAGTTCGTCCAACACAATTGGCGGTAACCGTATCCCAATTACAATCGTCCCTGGAGGGTAAGAGTAACAGTGTCACTTGTTTATATTTTTTAATATTTTGTTTCTTGCTTATCTGGTATGCATTAGTGCATCTCAAATGCTTCTTGAAAGAATATGAAAGGCTTAAATGGAATAGAGTAACAACATAATTCATTTCTTATTTACTTTAGCCAACTGGACCCGGGCAATGACGTCGCTCGGTCTGTCACAAAAATCTTCAAGGAGAAACTGGATCCTGAAGGACATAATTGGAAGTCTATTACACCAGAGACAAAAGACTTCTATTGGGAAGAGTTTAAGGTAAAGTTATAGCATTATAAGATCAATAATATTTGGAGTTCCTTTATCTTTCTTGAGCAAGGGATTTACTATACTCGGTATAAGTTGTTTTTGTTGTTATTATCAATATCTTGTGTTATTTTCATTTGATGTTCTCAAACAGAAACGATTTTAGTGGGACGCTGCAAATGAAGGTTCCATAAAGGATAAGTTTATGAGCAAATGTGCAGAACGATACAAGGGTATGTTATCTGAAGCAAGAAGTTGTGAGAAGAAGCGCAAAACTATTCCAGTATCTATTTTGGACAGCTGGAAGCCTCACTGGGAGACTGAGGCTTTTAAAGCCAAGTCTGCACAATGCTCAAGGAATCGGCTAAGTGAAAAAGGTGGTGAAGGTTCTGGTCCCTCGCGCCACACAGAAGGCTCCAGAAGTCACCGAGAACATGCAAGACAAATGGTATATTCCTTTTTTATTAGCCTAGTTATAATATCTCCAAAGCTAGTGATTATGTATTAATATAGTGAACGTGGTTTTCAATTCTAGGCTAAAGAACTGGGAAGACCAGCTCATCCACATGAGCTTCTGAAGAAGACACATGTCAAGGCGAACAAGGAGTTTGTGGACCAGAAATCTAAGAGCACCTACGTAAGTTACTTCTCCCATTTTTTCTGTGACGTTTGCTACTTTGATTGCGATGGCCATTTAATTTTAACATATATATCTATAGTAGTCATCGTCACAATTTATAGGATTAGCACAAAGCATGCAAGATGTTACTTAAGAGTCAAAGAATTGATGATAATTGAATGTTATTTTCCAGTGGAAAGCATTCTTCTGATTTTGCGAATCTTCAATATTTTGTCTAAGGGTCCCAACTACAGGTTATATATACCACCTTTTACTTGCTACTGCGTGTTTTTGCTTTGCCATTCTCATTGGGAGCTTTCTTACTACTGCGTGTTCAACCGATCTGTCGTCCCAACTTCTTTCCCTTCGGTGATTCTTTTTATTAGGATTACTGTGCATTGGAGATAAATCCCCCCGCCTTGTAGCATTTATTCGGCATTGCGTTAGAATATCCTCTTCTTCTCCTTCTTCATATATGTGCCTTCCTTCCGTTTCATTTTGGATAGGAGCTTGCTCTGAGGATATGAACATTCCAAGGGACTGATGCGATACTGTTATCGCCTTGTTTTCCGAAAAAATGCAATTCTTTTATCCGTATTCAGTAGTTGATTTGTCAGCAGAGGAGATGATAACATTCTGTTCTTGTTCTTTTTGTGTGATACTTGTTTGTGGGTTCATCAGAGCATATGCTGTTGCAGTCTTGTTTGGGTTCAAAACACTAGCTGAAGCTACTGGTTTTGAGATTCCGTTCCTTTTAACTTGACTCGGATGAGCAGATGGTTTGGTCGTGGTATCACTTTCCTCTCCTGAGCTATAACCCTCCTGTTGATTCTCTTCTTCTGTAGACGACCCTCCACCAGAGCCTTCGTCCCAACTCTCGTCATCATCGAAAGGTCTTTGATCCTAGAGTTTTGATTTTATGACCGATTCTTTCATGGTAGATATAATTACGTGTTTACTCGTTTCTTCAAAGCTTGAAATATCTTCATTGTCGATGATATCTTCCCCGCTGTATGCACTTGAAATTGACATGGGTGTAATACTGTTCACCTTCTTAATCACTCCTCCAATCTTGTTTCCATTAAGATTTTCCATCTTTTCCATCACAAGAACTGTTTTAGAGGATGATGTTACTATCTGGTTATTGTTTTTCTGGACAGTTTTCTCTGTTTTGGTCTTCGATGAATCAGAAGTTCTTGCAATTTGTTGGTCATCGAAATGGTTCTGTCCATCTGATTCAGAAATGGCAATTTGTCCAGTGTCATGCACACCATCACTCACAGCTTGAATACTGGACTGCATTGATTTATTCCAGCCATTATGCTTTGAAAACCAAGCTGAACCAAATGCAGTTGGAATGTTGTCACTGTTTTGCTTATTCACAAAATTGGCCTTGCCACTGAAGCATTGTCCAGTTTGATCATACAACTGCTGCTGCGAGTGGTCATATTTGGTACCTGACACTGAGCCTATATCACATGAGCTGTTTGCTATTGAGAGTTCAAATTCTTTCATGCTTATTGGCTTTAAAGAAACAGAAGACATGGATTTTTCCCCCTATCAGTTGCAAATTTGTCTTTTGAGCAGGCTGTTTTAGAAGCATCAGTCTGAGCATTCTTATGGCCTCGATCAGATAGAGGCTCATTGTTATGTGTAGCATCAGTTATAGCTTCCTCATCTTCATTTGAATTAGGCATTGTGACTGAAAATGTTGGATTTGAACTTACCAACTTGTTGGCTTGCTGCACCAATATAACAGTAGAGCCTTCGTTCCCTCTTCCACACCGTTGAATTGATTTAGCAGTTGCATTAGACATCTGAACAGATTTCCTAACCGATTCAAGTTGATCAGCAAGATGGTCAACTCGAGGAACTGATTGAAATGTCCCTGAAACAATTTCTGCAGCATTGGCAGTATCTCCCTTCTCAATTTGTTGACTGTTTTCAATTCGTCGACTTGCACTAATCGCATTCAAATTTCCCCTGTCCTCACAACCTGATTCCCCCAACAGAGTACTATTCTTAACAACTTTAGAGGATTCAACTGTTGACAGTTGTTGATCAGCTCGGATAACAACTTGAGATGTTCCTAATAAAAATTCTGCAGCATCATCATTTGTGCCAGAAATTTTATTTTTGGCAGCTTCAACATTCTCAGTTTGTTGACAATAGACATCTGCAGGCATTTCCTTTGCTGAAATATTTGCAAGATCAGCTGATAAGTTAATGCTTTCCGTAACTCCAGCTATGACAGACGATACAACAGTAATGTGTGGTCGATCGATCATATTCACAACCTTCTTTGCTGAATGACCATCAATATCAGCTTCATGAGAATCAGTTTCACAACCTCCTTTGCCCAGGATATTCACAACCTCTTTTGCTGATCGATCATATTCACAACCTGACTCAGCTTCATGAGCATCTTTTGAAGCAGCTGCATTATCTCTAACAACAATCTTCCACACTCCATTTTTATGCTTATTACCTGCTTGGACAGCTTTTTCTTTGGCTTTCGTTATTTGCATTTGTGATTCTGACAGAATAGGAGCAGCTGCTCTACTAGGTAGATCCTCTTCCATTCGACGACTTGCATTTTTTGCATTCAAAAAATCTCTAGCGTCACCTCTTAATTTACCCAGCATGTCCTGCGTCACTGTTCAGTTTTGTTACATTTTATGACTGTGTTCTTGATGTTTTCTCTGTCAAAGTTATTATTATAGAGCTTATATCTTTTTTTTTTGTCCAGGACGCCATAATGTCTAAAATTCTATCTGCGTCTCAGCCTGAAGATGGGTCCGGTGAGCCTCCTGAAGTTGATTTCTCACAAATATATTTGGAGGAAGTTGGTGTTAAGAAGACGCGCATTTATGGTCTTGGTTCTCAAGCTCCTTTCTATGGGCATGTTGGTGCTTCCTCCAGCTCGATATCTCCACCTCAAGATCTAGACTTCAATACACGGGTGAGTGAATGTGTAGGACATCGTTTGCAAGAAATTAAGGAAGAGATGAAGCATGAGATGAGATCTGAGATCAGAGAAGAGATTAGACAAGAAATGAGAGAAGAAATGCGTGAAGAAATGAGACAAGAAATGCAGCAAGAGGTGCGCGAGCAAGTTGATCAACTACTCCAAAACCGTCTATCGGTCCTCATAGGTGGCTTACCTACACCGCCTTCTCGTAGACACGACTCGTCGCCAAATGACACGAGTCACATTTAGATTTATGTTAGCTTCTTTTATGTTAGACACATCTTGGATTCTGCTTTCAACTTCATGATAGATATTATTATTTATAAAGTTTTAGTATGTTTTTTATTTTGTTTTCGTTTTTTTGGGATCTTTTAAAGCTTTAAATGAATATTAATACAATTATTATAACCATATTTGTTAATGAATTTGAAATTTGTTTGTAAATTGCCTACAATTTACTAAATAGAACTTTTCTATAGACAAAATTACCAACTGATTGCCAATGTATTTTTAAAATTATACTATCGAATTTACCAACCAAATTGGTATCCATTAGTATAGTTGCTAACATAGTACTAATGGAAATTTTCTTGTTACTATATTTACCAACCAATTACAAACACAATTTAAATAATCAAAAACCAATTTTACTAACTCAATTTCTATATGTTAGTAAATTTACTAACGAACTTCCAACTGAATTTTTGTTAGTAAATTTACCAACGAAAATCTTGGACTCAAGATTCAAAATTTGCCAACATATTTATTTGGTGTTTACTAACGAATTTTTAGTTGGTAAGTTTGCCAACCAATTTAATCTGGTTGGTAAAATTTACCATCGAGCCTTTTAGCAACAGGCCAATTTCCGTTGGTAATCGGTTAGTAAGTCAAAATACCAACCAATTTGATCAATTTACCAACATTTTTTTTTGTTGGTAATTGAGTTTTTTTTTGTAGTGGTCTATGCTAAATGCCCTTCTTAAGAACAACTTTTTATGGATAAAACAGGCTTCCAAATTGGGGTATGTCAACATTCAAATGAGTTTGATCTTTTCTTGGAGACATGTTATGATGCAAGAGAGATGTAATTTATATTAGGAGATCCGGTATGGCCTCCCTCCTTTTCTGTGCCTTTAATATTTTTTTTTTCAATAAGATATTAAATTTAAGTTATACTGATAGTGTGATATAATTTTTTATATCATCAGTCTAACAAAATGTATTATAACAGGTTTAGTTACTTACCGATCATTGTTTATGAAAAGAATTTATCGTAATTATATTTTAAACGATCTAATTGTATGTATATTTTTGCATTGTTAATGCATATATTATTTAAACTCAAAGTAATGCACACAAGCTCCTTGAAACAAGGTGACTGATATTCTTAAATAGTCACAGGCTTCACCCAGTGATTTACCTTGCCATTATCGGATGATATATTTTAAAAAAAAATAGCGTGAATTTCAATCATGAATTAATTGAAGTAGGAGAACTTGATCTGGACTACTTTCTTCCGTCCACTTTAATTATTTTTTTGGCCTTTTTTATGATTCATAATATTTAATTTTTTCAAATATTAAAGAAAATTAATTACTTTTTTCAAATTTATTATTAGATTAAATAATATATATTATATTTCGAATGAACAAATTAAAAAGATATTAAAGATTGATATGATCAATTTTATTAGTAATTTATATTTTATATGTAAGAATAGCTAAAAAAAACACTTAAAGTAAAATGAAGGAAATATAATTAAAAAAATACATGAAAAAAAGAGAGAGATAACAAGTGTTATGGGAGAGCAATGAGCAGAGATCAAAGAGTGAAGAACAAATCTCTGAAATCTAAAAAAAGAAAAAGAAAATTAGGTTTCCAAGGTTCTGTCATTCGCATGAAAAAGAGAAGAATCAGCAGTACAATTACACAACAAAATGGTTCTTTTGACTTTTTCTTTTCTTTGGAGAATCTTTTCTTTGAATAATAAGCAGAGAAAAAACCTTTACAAAATTAAAATGAAAAATAAAAAGCTCTAATTTAAACAATAGCCAAAGTTTATGATACTTAATAATTAGTACATGCTTTTTGGTGGTGCATTTCGATATTATAGGCTGTGAAGAAAGTAGAATAAGTGATTAATTAGACGTGGATAACAAAATTAGATACAAATAAAAAGAAAGAAACAAGAGTAATGTACTTTTAAGGCATGAATAGATTGTTTCCACACTTGCACCTCCACGCTTCAGGGTAGTACTCTAAAGTGAAACTAAAACCGGGTTGAATTGAGACTCGAACTGGTTTACATGGCGAACACCTTCCACACTTGGATCTGCAGGTAGGTGGTGATGAACCCGGTCCACTCAGTCTTCTCTGAATCACAACTCGCTCAATCACCTCTTGCTGCTCACCACCTATGTAGCAGTTAGGATAACTAAGTACGCGTATATAATTAATCAGATTATTACAAGCTACGACTAAAATACACCAATAGTATAAAAATTCAATAAGGTGTGAAAAATCTACTACTATAAAAAACGAAAATTAATGAGAAATAGGTGAACTCACTGAGTCGTCGAGTGGGGTTGAGACGAAGAGCTGAAACAACAGAAGTGAGCAAAAGGAAGGTTAATGTGGCTATGGTAGCAAAAGAGAAGCAGGAGGGTGTGTGTTGGAAGTGATGATAGCGGCAGTGTAATACGCCCATCGCCCAAATGGAGCTGTGAAAAATAGTGAAGTTATATAGAGACGAGTGTTTGCTACAATTAAGCTATGGAGATGGGGAGAGTTAATGCAAAATTAAAGGCTCAGAAGAAAAATGGAAGATGGCTGCAGGGTAGGAGACTGCCTTCATGGTGTGGGGATTGGATTCTATTATTGAAAATGTTGCGTGTGAAGGTGTCAGTCCAAGTCAAAGACATACACCCTGATTTGCCTATTCATTTATTACAAAGATGAAAGAGAAATTTACTCAAGTTTGTTTGTCAATGGTACCTTCTCCTTTTCTTCTTTCTTGTTTTAGCTTTCACTTAGGGACGTTTGCCAGGTTATATAAGAATAATATTAAATAAGATGTATTAATAATATCGGAATAAGTTATATTAATATTATTTTTTATTTTTTATTTGGTTTATTTTATTGAAAATAGTATGCATTGCACATGTATGTATATATTTTTATTCATGTATTAAAAATTATGGTATTACTAAATGTGATTATTGTTATGTTTTATTTATATATATGATGATACCAAATAGGATATATAACAAATATATGCATAAGTTGAAAAATACAACCAAATAACGAATTAATCATACCAAAGCTAATACATATATTATTTTCTCCTAATACATCCTACCAAACGCCACATATATATTAGTACAACTTTTTTACTTGGTCCCATATGTCCTATTTTATGTGATCATTTAAGAAAGAAAAATAGGAAATCTCTTTATCTTACACTTTACTCTCTCCAGATCTGACTCGTAAATTTATATGAGGTAAACAATCAGCAATTGTGTAGACATAGATCATCTTATCAAAGTTTAAACAAAAGATATCCTTTCTTTTTTTGGACAAATAGAAAAAAAAATTAAATCACATAAACTGAAACAGAAGAATTACAATATATACATATTTAAAATTACTTACTACATGTTTTATACATACCTTTAACTGTCACGATCCAATATTACTACCGACCATGATGACGCCTAACCCTACTTACTACTACTACTAATAATAATAATAATAATAACTATTACTATTATTATTATTATTATTATTATTATTATTATTATTATTATTATTATTATTATTAATGGGTCTGAAAGTTGAACAATCATAGATAAATGCCAAATCAGTATAACAAATCCCAAGAACTATGTAACATAGAGTCATGAGCTCTAATGTATGAATACAAGTCTGCTAATACAACATATTATGGTCAGGAAGCAATTCTAGCTCGGGTCTAAACCGCAACATCAACAACTCAACTCTCAACATGGGTCCGACTCCTGGACCTGTACAATTAAGTGCAGAGTACAGTATGAGTACAACCGACCTCATTTACTCTGTTAGTATCAAGTATATGCTCGCTGAGATAGTGAGGAAAGTCATCAATGATACTCACTTACCAACTTGTTCAATTTACAAATATACAAGTACAAAAAATCAGTACCAAAATTTAAGTGTGAATACATATATATCAAATCAGTGCATGTAGAAAATACATGGACCGGTTTTGTAACAGTTTAACAACTCAGTATATAGAGAAGATATGCACCAAACATCAATAAATTATAAACAGTTGCATCTAAAGAAGATATAAATGAATAAGTAAGACAAGTTATACAGGTTGATATATTGAGAAGATATATAATGTGAATCAATTCATTAATCAAAGCGGCATATAGAGAAGATATGCATATAGAGACATGTATATTTTCTAGAGCTAAAATATAGTGAAGATATAACACGAAAATTATGTATATATTCAAGGTGTTTGCATATGGAGAAGATATGCAAAATAAAATATTGGCTAGTTTTCCATGATACACGTGTACATAGTCAAGAGAAAAACATGAGAGAGTGACCTAGGGGGATGAAGCTTATCCATACACTATACGGATAACTCATGTACTATAACAACTCGACACGCAAGGACCATTATGTGTTGTCATTCCAGTACGTTTCTAGAAATCATATACATGAATACTTGTATATGAATAATTAAATCACACATACTCATGGACTGATAAAATAGCATGTAAAAGTATATGCATATGTAAAGTGTATGACTACAACTCATATTAGGGGGTACGATGTACAATTACAGGTATTATGTTCAAACAGAAAATTAAAACCTACATATGATCTCTGGCATGATTCAAGAAGTTCATGTACTTATACATACAAATGCCTAAACATGAACCATAGAAATCACATAGTTCAAAAAAGGTATAAATAAAGCCTATAGTTAATTCAATCATGCATTATACATAGCAACCACTTATTCACTCGTCACCTCATATGTATAACATTTTTCACACATTTCAATTAGATAAATATGGTTGAATCCTAAGGGTTATTCCTTCACAACAAGGTTAGTCAAGATACTTAAACTCAAACAAGTAAAAATCAATACTCCAAAAACTTCGAACAACTTAAATCTCATCAAATAACACACCACGTCATCAATTAATACCATAGGAATCAATTTCAAATAAATAAAGCTTTAATCTTTAATCATATCCCCAATAGTCAACACAGACTCACATTATCAAAACACAAATCAAGGGGCAGATTCTGACAACCCATAATCGCACGAGTCTAAATATGTGATTATATTTCCAAGTGAGTCCAAATTAAGGCCCAAATCCCTTATTACACTCTCTTAAATTATAGGCTAAACCCCCAAAATTTGTCTTTCACATTCTATAATCTAAGTGTAATAATCCATGAAAAAAATAAGTTATATAATCAAAATGAAGTAGAAACTATCCATCCTCAAAGTACTAATGAAAGCCCCTTCAAAATTTGCCTCTAGCAATATTTCAAACTCAAAATAGTGAAAAATAAAGAAAATCCTCTGATTTATACCATTCTGCTAGGGATTCTGCATTTGGGGCAAACAATGTTGCTTCTGTGAAAAAACCTCGTATCTCTGTGAGCTTCACTTAACTATTTATCCCTTTGATTTTGTGCACTTCCCTCGCTTCTGAGAAGAGCACAGGTGTGACCAACCCATTGTTTTTACAATACTATAGATGTGATCACACCTCTATCTCTGCGGGCCTCAAGCTCCAAATTCTTTCTCGCATGTGCGACTTAAATCCTTGCTTTTGCAGTCTCATACCTGCACACAAAAAATCACAAGTGTGATACACCAGCACCAGAATTGTACATAATCACTAAAATAATTTGGAATCAGTTTGAAACACATAAGAGCCCCCATCGACCATACTACAAGTCCTATTACCTTCTTTCTTTCCCTTTCATGCTAGACTTACATGTAAGCTCAAAATACCATACACACATTGAAAAAATGGTGATCAAAACTCATCTCTTAACTAATTTCAAGCTCCTAACTTTATCAAAGATGTTAGAATTCCGCCCAAACATTCCAAATTCTAACCAAACTGAGCGTAACCAAAGTCCCGGAATTTCAATCTAATTCTCATAATATTAAACTCAACTTCTAAAATACTAATCGGATTCCGAAAAAAACAAAGTTAACTCCCGGTCAGACCTAACAATTGCCAAAACTTTCAAATTACCGATTTTATGTAAATAGAGTCAAAACCCTCTAGGGACCTCCAAATCCAAGCATACCTCTAAATCTAAATTATCATTCGAACCTATAAAAACATCAAAGTACCAATCCTAGGTCGTCTACTTAAAAGTCAAACATTGATCAACTCTAATAATTTAAGCTGTCCAAAATAGAACAAAGTGTTCCTATTCATTCAGAAGCTTTCTCAAAACAAAACAACCATCCTGACAAGTCACAAAATAATCACTACTAAAAGACCAGGTTTTACCGATGGACAAATTCTACAGCTAAACTAAAAAATTCATCTCTAATTTCATTTAGCGATGGATTAACAACAAATTCTAAAAAAGTTCTTCTAGCTATGAGCATTTTAGCAACAGATTAGCGACGACGTTCGTAGCTAATTTCAGTTTTTTTGTAGTGAATAAACTAGCACACAGAAAATCAAATAGGAAAATGAGGCTCAAATACATAAGACGACCAATTGAGTCATCACAATAACAATCTCTTTACCCGCTTACAATTGTATTTTTGAAAATAGTTCATACATTTGACCAAACATGGTATATATTTATATCGCTAACCAAATATGGTATAAATTTAATCTCAGTATAAATACAAAATATTTTTTCTTATCCCATCTTATCCTATCAAACTTGGGACTGTATTTTTCTCGTCTCTCATATGTGATAAATTAGTCTAGGAATAATAATTCCATGATCATAATCTTGGAATAATTTAGTACGTGTACCAAACGATCCATTAATATTCTCATTTTTACACTTAATGACATCAACCTAATATAAAATTTTATTTTTTATAAGGAGATTAAAAATATAAAGATATGTGAATTCTATCACTCATTTAAAGAATAATTTTGGTACCTACATATATTTGACAGTTATGTCAAAGGTCTTCATTAATTCTGAATTTTGTGCCCGATAAAAATCTTTCACATATATAGCATGGATGATGTAAACAATAAAATTTCTTGTTTTGTTTGATTAAATTACATGGAACTTGAAGACAATGAATTAATAAATGAAAACAACTCCATATTACAAAATGTCACGCATGCATGCTATATGTATAATTAAATTGATGAACCAAAAAGGAAAAAAAACTAAATTGCAGTGTTAGCAAAATCCAGTGGTGTGTGGCTTAGAGACGTAAAATATCTAATTTATATTATATTAAAAGGGGAGTAGTATGTATTGTTATTAAGGCAAGTGGCAAAATTAAAATGAAGCCATTTGGTAATTTTAGGACAATATTAATAATCAAAAATTATAAATGAAAATATAATTAATGGAAATTGTTTATTAAATCTTACACATAATCTAAATAGATCTTGGACAAATTTAATCTATATATATATATATATATATATATATATATATATATATATATATATATATATATATATATATATATATATATATATATATATTTGCCTCTATAGATTGATCCACTCATAAATTTTTCTTCTATATTAGCTAAAATATGAAGGTAAAAATTTAATTAAAAAAATATAACAGAAAAATAAAAAATATAACGATACGTAAATTGAGATAACCTATGACTACTTATATATGGAGTAAGTTGAAATATAAAATAAAATTAAAATACTTAAGATATAAAAGATTTATTGAGTTTAAAAATTTAATAAATTCAAGCAGCGAAATAAGATTTTATATAAAGTATACAAATAATTTATAAGGTAAGAAAAAAATTTAAAGAATCATAAAAATATTTTAATAAAAGAATAATAAATTCATATTAATATTAATTATCGGGTAAACAAATATTTATGTGTAAATATTAATACAAAAAATTAGATATAATTGGTTCAAAAATTAAGAATATTTTTGTATGATTAATATTTCAATTGAGTGCAGTTAGTTTAAATTTGAAAGAATAACATAAATTTCTCAAAATGTGTCCCAATTTAGAAATTAGAATGATAAAAAATATTTGAATTTGAGATGAGAAAGTTATTTAATTTTTATCTATATTATATTAGAATGAGTGTGATAGAAATATATATTAAATTCAAAAAAGCTAATAAAAATTCACATAACAATGTAATAATATTAGAAATTGAATAATATAATTTAAAAAATAAAGACTAAATAGAGAAAACATATAAATTCAAATTTTTTATCATAGAAAAAAGGGTAAAACTAATTTAAATTTGAGATAAGAAAGTCCTTTATATTTTGATAAGAAATGTCATAATATGAGCGAGTCCATATAACTCAAGTTATACAAAATCAAAAACTAAAAATATTGAATAATAAAAATAAAATAGAGATAATGTAAGGATATTTATAAATCATAAGTTTAGAAAACAAAATCAAGTAAATATAAAATACTTAAAGTTAATTTAAATTTTTCAAGCAATATTTTTAAGTCAAAATAAATATTTATTTTATGATTAAAAAAATTATATATATTTATCTATATTATATTGAAGAATAATAATTGATAATGATATTAAATAAAGTTACAAGTTAATGAAAATTCACATAAAACGTAATAAGACTATATATCAGATTAAAAAAGTAGCAAATTAAGTTAAACTATTAAAAATTTACTATTCGAAACGAAAGGGAATGACAATTTGAGATTAGAAAGTTCTTAAAACTATGATGTGAATTTAACTATGATAATACCACACAATTGAAGTGTTATTTATGAAAAAATAAATAAAATTATAAAAAAAATTCTGTATAGATAATTTTACTAATAAAAAATTAAAAATTAACTTTGTATCTTAAAACTAAAAAAGAAAGAAATTTACAAAATAATATGACAGTGAAAACATTGCTACACCATTCAGATATAATATGTTCAAAATAATTAAGAAACATTTTTTATGATTAAAATAAAATTTTAAAAGTACAAAATAAAATTTACTAATGATATTAAAAATTAAATTTACATGTTAAGAGAGAAGCTCTTCCTTCTCTCTAACTTTTACTGCTTCATCTTCTTCTCTGCTTCCTCTGCGTATGTAGTTTAACCTGCGCTGAGAGTGCATGGCGAGAGAGAGAGGCCGACCTAAGAAAGTTCTGGTGCCAATCTATGCAAACAACACTGTGCCACAGTCGGTTAACACTGTTCCATTGAAGCCCACTGAAGATACTGTTTCATTGCCTCATGCAACTGTAGATTCGCAGCCATCTGGAGTTCCCGTACTTCCAACAGTAGCTGATAAGGTTGATAACAACTTAGAGCCTCAATCTGGACAAGTGATTCCACCTGCAGATCCTCCCATTTCTCAAAGTTTACCTAGAAGTCAAGGACCTCCAGATGTACCGTTGATTCCGATGGTACAAGCTAATCGTGGAAGCGAGCACATGCAGTGTCAATTGAAGAGTACCGATCAAAGCAAACCAGAGGAGGGTACCAAATCTGATGAGAATAAAAAATGGGCAAATCTGTTTCGCAAAATCGATTTTCTTCTAATGGTATGTCTCTTGAATATATTCCCCCGACTATTATAGATGGCAAACCAGTGGGTTTTTTGGACAAAATTGAAGTCGAGATGGAAGAAAATAGATGGAAAAGTGCACTAGTGGTTTTCGTTCTAGGATCTACTCCAGGATACAATGCAATGAAGAGATTTATTAGCTTGCATTGGTCGCATGTGCCTAAGCCAGATCTATTTTATCATGAAAAGGGTTATTATGTTGTGAAATTTAAATCAATTGATGATGCTAAAGAAGTACTATGTGCTGGTCCTTATTCTATTGCAAATAGACCAATTATTTTAAAACAGTGGTTTGCTGATTTTGATTTCAAAGAAGCTTTTCCAACTGAGATTCCATTGTGGGTAAAATTCCCTAATCTACCTATGTCATGTTGGGGTTGTAGAAATTTAAGTAGAATAGCCAGTGTTTTGGGCAGACCTATTTTTGCTGATGAGTGTACCACCGAGCAGACTAGAATTTCATATGCTCGTATGCTTATTGAAATGAATGTGTCCAAAGAGCTACCAAGTGAGATTGAATTAATTGATCCAAATGGGAAGAAACTACTGCAGAATGTGGTATATGATTGGAAGCCTTTATACTGTGAGAAATGATGTATGGTTGGACATAACTGTATGGCTAATCCTAAACCTCCACAAGGCAACCAGGTGCTGAAAACTAAAGTACTACAGGAATGGAGACCAAAAGCTCCAAACCAGAGTAACTTACAGCAGCAAGATGTTCCTAATCAGCAATTGGATACTTTGAAGAGTGTTGTATCTACCAAGGAAATTGTGGCTCCTATAGGTGAACCAGAGGTTCATAAACAGATAGACAAAGGCAAACAGGTTCAATCTCCAGATTTCAACCTTACAAACTTCCCTCCTCTATCTCCTGTGGTGATGAGCAATAGATTTCATGTTATGTCAGAGAGTAGATCAGCTAATCCCCTAGATGATGGGGGCCCTAGTCATATCAAATGAAGTGTTTATTTTGGAATATTAGGGGTGTAAATAAAATGTATAAACAAAATGAGGTTAATGAATTTATTAGATCAAATAATTTTAACTTAGTTGGCTTAGTTGAGACAAAGGTTAAGGAGGTTAATGCAGACAGAATTGTTAAGCTGTTGGCACCTGGTTGGAGTCTTCTTTCTAATAATAAAGGATCAGCTAATGGCAGAATTTGGGTACTATGGAATTCCAAGAAGATATTGGTCACTGGTATTCAAGAGGATGCTCAACTTCTCCATTGTAAGGTCATGACATATACAGGTGTTCTGGTTTGCTATCTGACTGTGGTATATGGTTCTAATAGTATGGAGCAAAGGAGAACTTTATGGCAACATCTAATGAATATGTCTGCTGTTATAACAGACCCTTGGTTGGTTGCAGGTGATTTTAATGCTATAATGTCTATCAATGACAGGCAGTCTTGTAACTCAGTTAAACAATCTGAGATTCTGGATTTCATACAATGTATTCAGCAAGCTGGATTATCTGAACTTCCATGAAAAGGTGATTTCTTCACATGGTCCAACAAGCAAATTGGCAAGGATAGAGTTTGCAGTAGGCTGGACAGAATTCTAGGAAATTATGAATGGATGCTTAAATGGAACCATATACAAACAGTATATGGTTCTCCTCTTATTTCTGATCATTCCACTATGACACTCACCTTAACTGATGATATTTTGTCCAGAAAGATTCCCTTCAGATTTTATAATGCATGGGCTAACCATGAGGACTTTCAACAAATCATCAGTGAGAACTGGCCAACTACCACTCAGGGTTCTCTTAAGGAAGTGTGGAGTAATCTTAAGTTATTGAAGCCAAAGTTAAAAGCTCTAAACATTAGAGAGTTTAAAAATATTGCACACAGAATTGAGACAAGTAGAAGTGCATTGAGGACCATCCAACACCAGATGAACTTGGATTACACTGATGCTCTTCAACTTAAAGAGAAAGAGCTGATATTACAGTTAGAAAAATGGTCAGCAATTGAGGAACATATACTGCAACAAAAGTCCAGGGCTAGATGGATCAAGTTGGGAGATTCTAACAGTAAATATTTCTCTGCTGTGTTGAAGGAGAGGAACCAATACAAAAACATAACTGAATTGGTTACAGATGATGGAATCAAAATTAACAATCCAGATGACATCAGAAAAGAGATCAAGGAGTTTTTTAAATCACTTATGGGAACCTCAGCTACATCACTGCCAGCAATAAACAAGATGTATATGAACAATGGACCAAGGGTTACTCTTAACCAGAAGAAAGAGTTAGTTGCTGATATTATGGACTCTGAGATTCTGGACAGTTTAAAGTCCATTGGTGATGATAAGGCTCCTGGGATAGATGGATATAATGCTTTCTTCTTTAAGCAGTCATGGCATATCACTGGAGAGCTTATAATTAAGGCAGTCAAGCATTTCTTTCAAACCAGTAAAATGTACAGACCAGCTAACTGTGCTTCACTTACTCTGTTACCCAAAGTTCCAAATCCTCAAGCAGTGAGAGAGTTTAGACCTATAGCTTGCTGCTCAGTTATCTATAAAATTATATCAAAGATATTGGCTAATAGGCTGCAGGGAATCATGTCCAGTATCATTTGTGAAGCTCAGTCTGGGTTCATACCTGGCAGGAAGGTTGCTGATAATATTATATTGGCTCATGAATTTATCAAAGGCTACTCAAGAACTCATGTGTCCCCTAGATGTATGATCAAAATTGATTTGCAGAAAGCATATGATTCAGTTGAATGGATATTTTTACAACAGGTGATGGAAGCTTTGGAGTTTCCAAACAGGTTTATCAGATGGATCATGGAATGTGTGCAAACAGTTAGCTATACTGTGCTGGTTAATGGGGAAACTGTGGAACCATTTCAGGCAGCAAAGGGACTCAGACAAGGAGATCCAATCTCCCCATTCTTATTTGCCATAGTGATGGAATACCTCAGTAGATCCCTGGCTGAATTGAAAAAAAGCAAAGTTTTTTCTTTTCATCCTGGATGCAAAAGACTAGGTATTACTCACCTCAGTTTTGCTGATGATCTGTTGTTGTTTGTCAAAGGGGAATACAGATCAGTAGAAGTTATGTTCCAGTATTTCTCTCATTTCACTGATGCATCTGGACTAAAAGCTAATCATAGCAAAAGTTCAGTGTACTTTGGAGGCGTGGATACTTCTATCCAACAGCAAATCACTTCTCTACTTGGTTATGTACATGGGGAACTTCCTTTCAAATATTTGGGAGTCCCTTTGTCTACCAAGAAGATGAACTTAGTTCAATGGCAACCTTTGGTTGATAGAATTACTAATAGAATCACTTCCTGGACTGCCAGGAAACTATCCTATACTGGCAGAATTCAGTTGGTCTAGTCTGTGATTTTTGGTATTCAATCCTACTGCGCTCAACTGTTCTTACTGCCAGTTAAGATTCTTAAAATGTTGGAAGCAGTTTGCAGGTCCTACATATGGACTGGTTCTGCCAATATATCCAAGAAAGCATATGTAGCCTGGGATAAGATGTGTTTGCCAAAATCAGCTGGAGGTTTGAATCTTCTTGACCTATCACTGTGGAATAGAGCTGCTATTGCTAAGCTTTGTTGGGACTTGGCTCATAAAAAAGATGTACTATGGCTTCGATGGATTCACTCAATATATATCAAACATCAGCAGTTAGAGTGTATGAGTACTCCTAAGCAGGCTAGTTGGATGGTAAAAAAGATATTTGATGCTACTGTTCTATTGAAGCATTTCCAGTTGATGCAGAAACCAGTTGGTACTATAAGACTCTTATATCTGATGCAGATTGGCCAGCTTCCCAGAGTTTATTTGAAGAACCTCACCATACAAAATTATGCTCGACCCAAGGCAGTGTTCAATTTATGGTTGGTTCTTCAGGATAGGCTTCCTACTAAAGCAAGGTTGAACCATTGGCAAGCACGTTTAAATAGCAGTTGTGTATTCTGTAACCAAGCAGTGGAAAATAGGGATCACCTCTTCTGGGATTGCCCTTTTACAAGGCAACTGAGTAAGCACGTTATATATGGACTCCCACCAAATGCACAAAACTGGGAACAACTTATTCACTGGGCAGTTACCAAAGCTAAAGGGAAGTCAAGCCGAGCACATATCTTCAAAATGACAATTGCAGAATTGTTCTATACTATATGGATAGAAAGGAACTCGAGGATATTTGAAAATGTATTCTGTACTAGTGACCAACTACTTAGATCCATAGCGTATGTATATAATGTTAGGAGTACTCCGAAAATTAGCCTGCAGCTTCAACAATTTTTTCTGTAACCTCCTAGGCATAGTTTAGTTGGTTAGTGTTTTATTATTAGATAGTCAGCTGTGTTGAGCTGTGTTGAGCTGTGCTATGAATTTGTAACGTAATCTCTTTGGTGATTAATATATAATTTTAATTACCAAAAAAAAAAAATTACATGTTAAAGCTAAAAAGGAAAGAAAATTTAACTGCATCTAATACAAAAATAATTATAAGAGAACTAAATACACTTGAAACGTAATAATCAAATAAATTAATTCAAAGTTACAATTAAAAATAAAATATGGTATTATTTTTGTTATAGGCGAAACATAAATATAAAACTAATTAAAGTATTGTAGTAGGGAAGAGAATGTATAAAAAATAGAGGTACTGTGAGGATATTTATACTTTAAATTAATTTAATAATAAATAAATAAAATAATTAAATTATATTTTGAAATATTATTTTAAATTTAAATGATTAAAAAATTTTGAATAAGAGGTTAAAAGCGTAAAAATATACAAAATTTCAAGAATAAAGCATTTTATTTATTAAAGATTATTAAAGGATAATAAGCAATACATTAATTGAATTATTAAGCTAATAAAAAAATTATATGATAGTATAATAATATTGAATAATAAATAATAGAATAACTATAAGAAAAGAACAAAAAGAAATTTGCATCAAACTAATGTGATGAATAAGATATATTTGACTTTCGGATAAAAATAAAGTGGTAATAAGAATTTTGTCAAAATAATACTATTTAATGTGTTCAAATAAAATAGATCACAACATGACATATTGACCGTGAAACGAAATGTAAGTACTAAAATTAAGGGTTATGCTACTATAGATATACAATAAAAAAATAGGTTATCCACAACGAGATTTGAATAATAATTTTGTTATCCTACTTCATAATTAATATCTAACGTTATACATTTTTTATTTCAAAAGTTTATATTTTAAGATTATTCGTACATAATTCAAATAACCTACACTATAATTTGACATGATTTTTATTCGCGCTCCGCACGGGTATTATTACTAAATTATATTAAAGTATCATAATCTCTTTAAGAACTATAACAACAAATAGAAATGTTTCTCAAAGTCTCAATCATGTTCCCACGCGCTTAAACAACACAATATTCTATGTCGTCTTTATTCATAAAGTATGCCAATATTTGCCTCGACACCGTCTAATATGTCAAATTAGCAATCATGTACTTGAGCAAAAAAAGGAAAAAGAGGCCCTTAAATCTAAGCAGTGGATGCAAGCGCAATTTTAAAGTTTCCCTCTTAGCTAAAAAAGAATAAGACGTTTGTGTTATAAAACAATAAAAGAACAAGAGTAATATTGCAGAGAAAGAGAGAGAAAATTCTTATTGAATTTTGGGGTGGTTTACAATGAGGTAAGACCCCTCTATTCATAGGAGGAAAAATAACTTAGCCTCAAAGTAAAACTCTCTACAAGATAGACATTCACTCTAAATAGAATTCTATTCTTAACACTCCCCCTTGAATGTCTACTCAATAAATAATGTGCCTCATTAAAACCTTAACTAAAATAAAACCCAAGGGGAGAAAAAAAATCTAGAAAAGGAAAAAGAGTACACATATTTAGTAATGCGCCTATTAGTTGCCTCGTTAAAAACCTTGCAAGGAAAACCCAGTGGGACAAAACCTTGTAAGGGAAAAAGAGTGCAACGTGCATTGACTCCCCCTGAAAAGAGCATCAATTCACATCCTTGAGCCTTCGCATTCCAATCTTGTGTACCAGCTTCTTGAAGGTTGACGTTGGTAGAGATTTTGTGAACAAATCAGCCATATTATCGCTTGAACGAATCTGTTGCACATTGATATCACCATTCTTTTGAAGATCATGTGTGGAAAATAACTTTGGTGAAATATGCTTTGTTCTGTCTCCTTTTATGAATCCTCCCTTCAATTGGGCTATGCATGCTGCATTGTCTTCATACAAAATCTTGGGTAGTTTGTCACATTTCAAACCACATTTGTCTTGAATATGATGTATTATAGACCTCAACCACACACACTCTCGACTTGCTTCATGAATAGCGATTATCTCAGCATGATTAGATGAAGTAGCCACAGTTGATTGCTTAGTCGATCGCCAAGATATGGAAGTGCCTCCACAGATAAACACATAACCTGTTTGAGATCGAGCCTTGTGTGGGTCAGACAAATATCCAGCATCAGCATAACCAACAAGATCGGGACTGCAATTATTGCTATAAAATAAGCCCATATCGGTAGTCCCTTTTAGATACCGCAATATATGTTTGATTCCATTCCAATGTCTCCTTGTGGGAGCAGAGCTATAACTTGCTAAGACATTAACTGAAAAAGTTATGTCAGGCCTTGTAGTATTTGCAAGATACATTAGTGCGCCAATTGCACTAAGATATGGTACTTCAGAACCAAGTAGCTCTTCATTCTTTTCTTGCGGTCGGAATGGATCCTTATTCACATCAAGTGATCGAACAACCATCGGAGTACTTAAAGGATATGCTCCATCCATGTAAAACCGTTTCAATACCTTTTCTATATAGGCAGATTGATGAACAAAAGTTCCATTTGCCAAATATTCAATTTGCAAACCAAGACATAATTTTGTCTTTCCGAGATCTTTCATCTCGAATTCCTTCTTTAAATAATTAATTGCCTTTTGGAGTTCTATGGGAGTTCCAATAAGGTTTATGTCATCGACATATACGGCAAGTACAACAAATTCCGATATTTTTTCTTTATAAAAACACATGGGCAAATGGCATCATTTATATAGCCTTCCTTTAATAAATACTCACTAAGACGATTATACCACATTCGTCCTGATTGCTTTAGACCATACAAAGATCTTTGCAATTTGATTAAAAACATTTCCCGGGACTTTGAATTATGAGTGTTTGGCATTTTGAATCCATCGGGAATTTTCATGTATATCTCATTATCAAGTGAGCCATAAAGATAGGCAGTAACCACATCCATTAAATGCATGTCAAGCTTTTCAAGGACAGCAAAACTAATGAGATAACGGAAAGTTATAGCATCCATTACGGGTGAATATGTCTCTTCATAATCGACACCAGGCCTTTGAGAAAATCCTTGTGCAACAAGGCGTGTCTTATATCTTTGTACCTTGTTTTTCTCATTTCTCTTGCGTATAAAGACCCATCTATAGCCAACAGGCTTAACACCATTAGGTGTTTCAACTATAGGCCCAAAAACTTCATGTTTTGCAAGTGAATTCAATTCTGATTGGATTGCTTCTTGCCATTTTGGCCAATCAAGTCTTTGTCGATATTCTCCAATAGATTGAGGTTCAAGATCCTCACTTTCTTGCATAATGCTAGATGCAACATTATATGCAAAGACATAATCCACCACTATATCCACTCGATTTAAATTTGTCTCAATATCGATTGGATTTATTGATAGTTCCTTATTTTCCTGAGTCTCGGGCTCAATGGATTCTTCATGAATCTCATAATTTATTAAATCGTGAATTTCCTCATGAGATTCTTTCGTAGTGTCATTTTGATCATTTGCTTTCCTTTTTCTAGGATTTCAATCTTTGGAACCTAATGGCCTGCCACGTTTTAGGCGTGCTTTCGACTCATTAGATATGACACTAGAAGATTGTCCAATAGGGACATCAATACGGATTGGAACATTCTCTGCGGGGATGTGAGATTTTGTTATCCTTTTCAAGTCCGTGAATGTGTCAGGCATTTGATTTGCTATTCTTTGCAAATGGATAATATTTTGCACCTCTTTTTCACAAATAGACGTATGTGAATCAAGATGAGATAATGATGGATTTTTCCACAAAATTTCCCGTTTGGTTTCACCAACTTCTCTCCCTAATTTTGGGAAAAGTGTCTCATCGAATCGACAGTCTGCAAATCGTGCAGTGAATAAATCCGCTGTCAATGTTTCGAGGTAGCGAATAATGGAGGGTGATTCAAACCCAACATATATTCCTAACCTTCTTTGCGGACCTATTTTAGTGCGGTATGGCGGTGCTACAGGCACATATACTGCGCATCCAAAAATTCTTAAATGGGATATATTAGGTTCATGACCCAAAACTAATTGCAACGGGGAATATTTGTGATAACTCGCCGGTCTGAGACGAACTAGCGTTGCTGCATGCAAAATGGCGTGACCGAAGTGGGCAGCCTCGTTTTCATGAGTAATGGTCTTGCAATCAACTGCAGACGTTTAATTAAAGATTCTGCAAGACCATTTTGAGTGTGAACATGAGCTACAGGATGTTCCACTTTTATCCCAATTGATAAGCAATAATCATTAAATGCTTGGGATGAAAACTCAGCAGCATTATCTAGTCTAATAGACTTAATTTGATTATCAGGAAATTGTGCTCGTAATCGAATTATTTGTGCCATTAATTTTGCAAACGCAAGGTTGCGTGATGACAATAGGCACACATGAGACCATCTAGAGGATGCGTCTATTAAGACCATAAAATATCTAAAGGACCCACTAGGTGGGTGAATAGGTCCACAAATATCCCCTTGTATACGTTCCAATAAAGTAGGTGACTCAGTTCCAACCTTTGTTAGTGATGGTCTAATAATTAACTAGCCTTGATAACAAGAAGTGCAAGAAAATTCATTATTTAAAAGAATCTTTAAATTCTTTAATGGATGCCTATATGAGTTTTCTATAATCCGTCTCATCATAATTGATCCAGGATGTCCCAATCGATCATGCCAAAGTACAAAAGTATTGGAATCAATAACCTTTTGGTTTACTATGGAATGTGCCTCAATTGCACTAATTTTTGTCCAATACAGGCCACAAGATAAAGATGGGAACTTTTCAATAACCCTCTTTTGGGAAGAGACATTCTTTGTAATGATGAGGTATCCAAGATTATTCTCATCTATCGTCTCAATATGATATCCATTTTGACGGATATCTTTAAAACTCAACAAGTTCCTCTTGGACTTGGAAGAGAACATTACATTCTCTATGATAAATATTGTTCCTTTAGGCAGAGTTATAGTTGCTCTTCCGGAGCCTTCAATCAATTTACTACTACCAGAAATTGTAGTAACATCTGCCTTACACATACTTAAATGAGAGAAATATTTCTTCTCTTTGAATATCATATGTGTGGTACATGAATCAATTAAACAAATATTTTTACAATTGGACATTGATCCAAGTTTGCTTTGTGAGATATCCATATTTGCTTCCCATGGTTTAACATTAGATAGTTTACACAACAAGTACGAATGTGGTATCAAAAGAACGAATAATGACTATAGTAGCACAAGTATCGCAAATTATTTTTTTTGATAGACAAGATTCATTATTATATAGTACAATAAATTATATTACAACCAGTATGGATAAAAATATTTGGATGAAAGGTGCAATATAGGTGTTAATGGTAACCAAAACACGCTAGTAGAAAATTTACATAACACAGGTATTGTAATATCATTTTAATGTTACAAATAAATCTATTAATGTAATGTACTGTAAAAACTATCTAATTTCGTTCACAAAGGAATATGTATACGGAATATTTTAACAACAATTGTGACATATCCATGCGCATCTCGATAACATAAGATAATTGAAAGATGATTAAATTTGATAAACAGTGCATACATTCCATAAACATTGTTGATTTAACATAACTATTAAGCAATTATTATTTTAATGTGTTAATTAAAAAAAATGCATGGTGCATTGAGTATGGGGAAACGTTTCAAAAGAAAATTTTTGTCAAATCTATCGCCTTAAGTTCATAGACTAAAATGATGATTTGTTGATGTGTCACATTAATAAACTATCAAAAATAATTGCTACACAAAACTAAGTTAAATACGATACACTAGCCTAGCTACACAGTGTATGTTATGGAACAGGACGGTAAATAGTTAAATGCAGCCAACAAGTATATATATGAGTGTATGCATCATACAGTAAACAGAATTGAAATCAAAATTATGATAATTGTTTATTCATTAACTACTACGAAAAAGTAAAAATAAAAATATCAAACTGCTCAATCTTCTTTAACCATGAATCCATCACCGATCAAGTGATCTATTTTCCCCTCAGGGTGCTCAAAGAAGTCTGCCACATCCAAGTGGGTGATGTCAAAATTATTGTCAGAGACAAAATTGGCTTCAAGACCTTTATTCTTTAGAGATGCTTGATAAACAAATGTCTTGGTATAGGCAAGATATGATGTTATACCATTGTGGTCATGGTCAAATTATGTGCAAGATATATTTCTTGCATTATTGTTGTCCTTTAATAATCACATTGCCAAAATATTTTGGCGTACAATAGGTACGTAACCAATGACCATTCATGCCATAATAATGACATTATTTTCTTATATCATCTCAACCCTCCTTTTAGAGATGAGTGTGGTATATTCAATACCAATAGCATGTTCATATCCTTCTAATAATGAATATGTATTCATAAATCAGATGTTGTCACATTCACACCATGAATGGACCATAATAATCTGTTGTGCTATATAAAATCTCATGTCAAATCGATGACAGATATTACGTTCACAGAGTGAATGATTATTTTGAGAATCATTATTGTTCTCATTACAATAATGACGATTATAATTTCGTCTATTGCCACGTCCACATCCATTGATACCTTCACGGTAATAATTTTGTCTTCTTTCAGACTTATCACATACTGTTATCATATTCTCTAAAGGGAATGAGAATGGAGCAAATTCAATGGAACGAGTTTTCAATTCTTTGCCCACAATCATACATGATTTTGATCATGGCAAGGCATAAAACTTTTACCACTTTAAGTGGGTGTAATTTCTTACAAATTCCATTAGAATTATAATCAAACTTTGTTGTCTTTGTTTCTATATATAATCAAATTATAGAATATCAAGAATTTGAAAGAGAAAAATAAAATACTTACCTTAAATCCAGAATTTAATCATGAAGGAAGTTCATAGAATAATTGAAAATCATTATACTCAATCCCAAAGCTTCTACTCAATTGGTTAGAGTCTCGTGCTGATAACGTATTATAAAACAATAAAAGAACAAGAGCAATATTGCAGAGAAAGAGAGAGAAAATTCTTATTGAATTTTGGGGTGGTTTACAATGAGGTAAGACCCCTCTATTCATAGGAGGAAAAATAATTTAGCCTCAAAGTAAAACTCTCTACAAGATAGACATTCACTCTAAATAGAATTCTATTCTTAACAATTTGGAAATTTTTATTTTATTTTATAAATATTGTATAAACTCATTTTGACTAAATTATTGCTTATTAAAGACAAAGTGAGCCCGATGCTAATCTACTATCTATATGTAGGTTATTGCTTATTTAATGTTCCGTATTGTTTCAAATTTATAAAATTGTCTTAAGGCTGTTCTTAAAGTTAAACAATATTCTTAATTAAAGAATAGTAGAAAAATTTGCAATTTCTTGTGAAAAACTTTTCGGACAAACAGATTACGTAAAACTTGTTTCAAGAGTATTTCACTAGAACTAAGAATTTTTTTTTTGAGGTAACTCTAGAACTAGAACTAAGACTTTTCATCACAAGTATTTCATTTTTCTTTTTAATGTCTAAACAGAACTTTTAAATTTTTCTTTTCAACTTGATCTTAAAATACTTTTTGGTCCCTCAACGTCAACTAAAATATTGTCTAAACCCCAAAGTTACTTCTAAAAGAAAATAAATATACATAATACTCCATCCGTTTCATATTATTTGACATAGTTTGATTCAACACGAAATTTTTTTAAAAAAAACAAGACTTTCGAAATTTATGGTCTTAAAAATTTAAAATGTAAAAAATTTATGGGACCATACTATTTGTTTGCCTATAAAAGCTCTCACTAAAAACAAAAAGAGTAAAATGAATAATTTAAAATTAAATTATTATTAAATTTTAATTTTTTTAAAAATATACTAAAAAGTAAAATAAGTCATTCAATATTAAACGGAGGGAGTAGGACCAGGAGTATTGATATATATGTTGTCTTTTGATGTACCAGGAAAAGGAGACGACAAGGACTAGTTTTGTTTTTTTATCCATTTTTCTGTGAAAAAGCCTGTTTTGTGGGACCCAAAATCGGACTGATTGATTTTTCCTGCCTTACAATTGTGCCTTTGGGGGTGTGGGATGGTATGAAGGATTGTCCTTATTTTTCAATTTCAAGGGGGTGTGGCATGGTACGAAATTGAATGGAGGTAAAATTGATGGACCAAAAGTGTAATAGTAAGAAATTGTAGGAGGGACGAGGTAAGAGAAGAAACCAAGAAAAGTAAAGGAAAGAAATGACAGCACCCGTGTGGTAGATTCAGAGTACTGTGGTGGAAATGAGGTGCCTGTCTCGTACGAGACGAACATCTGAGCAAGGAAGCAAAGGGCTCCCCCACTTTTACCACGAGGAAGCAACGAGGTGTAGGGACATGCCACCAAGG
Organism: Nicotiana benthamiana; assembly: GCA_034376525.1. NCBI lineage: Eukaryota > Viridiplantae > Streptophyta > Magnoliopsida > Solanales > Solanaceae > Nicotiana > Nicotiana benthamiana. The sequence continues at coordinate 27,571,402 of CM067331.1, read as the reverse complement.
GATTGAAGAAATTAATTTGAAAATTCATGGTGAAACAAATAGGATCACTTTGTCCTTGACTATAATTTTAATTCGAACCCTAAGAATAAGAAGGAAAAAATTATAGGACATTGTTTATCTTAAAAACCTGAGTAACAATAAAATTTATAATGTACTTTAAGGATACGTGATTTTACTAAATACTAATAGATTAACTTAGAGATAGGTGATGGGAATCGACATGAATGTAAAATAAACCAATGCTTGGACAGTTTCCTCAAGCTGATAAACACTCGAGAGTAGCAAAGTAAGAACAATTGAAGAAAAATAATTTGATGAACAAGAGAGAGAAATATTATATTGCCTTGATATGTATGGATGTAAATTGTTTACAAATGATGGGGACTTCCCTTTATATACTAGAATATCCTAATTATAGTATAATTCTAATTGCAGAAGTAATTCCAATGATTGGTACAAATAATCTCCCTTGATGCGATCTGTTCCGAGATTTTCGCCATGATCTTCGAAGGTTGCGGATATCTCTCCTTTTCTTTATTGCGCTTCACTCAAAGTCGGTCTTAGTTAGCCTCGATTTCTGTTGTCCTCGATCTCGACAAATATCTCGATCCTTGAACTGGATAGCTCATCTTCGTGTTATAGCCCGATCCATTGCGAGGCTGGCCCTCAACGTGATCTCCTGGTCTCGATTATATAGCGAAATCGGGCAAGTCTGATTTTGACCGTATACAGATAGGCTCCTCGTTTCTTGGAGTGTAATGAGAAGAAAAGAAATAAGCCTTCGATTTTGTACCTCGACCAATTATGATGTCACTCTCGTGACATAAGCGACGGAGGCGACTGAAGCCGTCGTGTCTACACCGTTCTCAAGATTATTAATTAGTGCTAATTGATGGTCAGCCACTAATGTCTTTCAACCGTTACATTAAAAATTATAAATAGATTATCTTCATAATTTTCTCAAATTTTATTTTCAAAACTTTTCTTAATCTTCAAGCTCTCATACTTCCTTCGAGTTCCTCAATTCTGCAAATTATTTACATCATGTTTGCGAATCCTCTCTCAAAACAACAAACTTCATCTTCTTCTTTTTTTCTGAACTTACACAGAAATGGAAAAAACATCTAAAACCATTCCCCAAAAAAGAAAAAGCCTCTTCATCGCAGCCGACCGACGGTAAAATGTTGGCGGAGCCACGTGTCGAGGAGTGTGTTCCCGGGTCGTGCGATCTTACCTCCAACTTCAAAGTCGAGAAACCCTCTTCGATTCCCAGATCGATGTGATCCCATGTTGAGATATATATGCTCGATAATCGAAGGTGATCTCGAGTAGGTGAAAAAAGATTGTCACAGGGAAAACAAAGAGGTGGTGATTCCTACCCCTGAAAAGGACATCACCACTTACATAGAAGGATTTTTAAGTATCTACACTTACCCCTTTATGCTAGGTCCCGTTGATCCAATTATCCATGACTTCTGCCGCTAATACCCAATAACTCTTCGCCAAATACACCCTTATTTATTGGCACGTTATCTTGCTTCTATTCTTCATAAGCAAGGTCGAAGAGATTCTATATACCCTTGACTACCTCATTAGAATGTATAGCCCCGTCTCTATCAAGGGGGGTTAATAAGGCTCTAGCGCCGAGCCACAAAGGTGTTATTCTCGAGTATAGATGAGGACAAAGATCAGAGATGGATAGGTCGATTTGTCCGAGTGAGGACCTCCGATATAATCTTGGCCGAGAAGATGTCATTCCCCGAGGAATAGAACATAAAACTTAAGTACAAACCCATCAACATCTTATGTTGATTTATTTGTTTCTTTTATCTTCCCTCACCCACATCTTTTCTCACCCATATCTTTTCTTATAATGTAGCAGTTTCCTGGGTGCGCGGTGCAATCCCGAACCTCAAAAGTTGGGTTCAGAATCTAGCTTCAAGTTCTACATATGTTGAGCGCTTGTAGCGCGATTTAGCAAGGGGTTGATGGGAGGCCAAGAATCATGGTAAGCTTATCTTTTATGCTTTTGATACTCTTCTCTGAAATGTTTCCTTTTATTTGTATTTGATTTCCTTTTATGCAGGTCTTGGGGATGTTGCCAAAATGAGGCCGCCCCTGCCTGGGGAAGAGAAGGACTTGAAATCAGCTAAGGATAAGAAGAGGAGAAGGGTTTCGCCTTCCAATACTCCAAAGACTTAGAAGAGCAAGACTCATAAGCCAAATAATGACTCCTCCACTTCGCCCCCCGACGTAGCCCAAAAATTACAAGATGAATAAGAAGAGAAAGAAGATGCTAACTATGAGCTAGCAGCTCAAAAGAGGGAGAGTGCCGAAGCTTCAAAGGTAGCTAAGCCGGTGATGGTCGAGGAGGCTGTTCTTTGAATCGAGGAGATCTCGGAAGATAGTCCAAGCAAGTCTCTAAGTCATCAGATGCTGAAGATGTCTCCCATCATGATGAACAATCGGTAAGTGTGCCTCTCCACCGTGACGAATAATCGACGGGTGTGCCTGAAGGATCCGGTTCCGAGGCCCTCCAAGGAGAGAGTGCCCCAAGTGTCTTGCTTGGGGAAATCAACACTTATGATTCGCTGTATCTCTCCACATTTTCTGTAGGCAAATTTGAGAGGCCTAGTCTATTGAGATTCTCGATGCGGGAACGATCCACAAAGGGGATGACTTATTTTGTGGCTGCTTAATGGGGTTCGATGATATTTCTGACCTGTATGCAACGATAATTTTCGATGAGGCTCAGCGTCTCCTGAACGAGGTAGATTTTAGCCCCCGTTATTAGGTTTATGTTTTTATTTACTTTTGTATGATTTTCTTTCTTTATCTATAGGCCGTGACGCTTCATCGGGAAGCATTTTCTAGAGCACGAGCTGAGCTGAACCAATGTGAGGCTAATCTAAAATGACTCACAGATGAGAGAGACGCCCTCAAACTCTTCTATGTGCAAAACGAAGAGGAGGTCAAGGACCTCTGAGCTGAATTAGAAAGAGCTCATAAAGAGCAGACTGACTTGATTGAACATGTAATGAAGAATTTTCTTAGAAGTTTGGCGTGTTGATTGAGGGATGGCGACTAATATTTGACCCTGCAAGTTCAGCAAAAGGCTAAAAAGATCGCACAGATTTGCAAGGAGGCTGAGTTAAAAAAGGCATAGACTTTGGGGTTGAAGCAGAACATGGATCCCCTTGCCTCGGTGAAAGATACTGCTCGAGCCTAGCTATTTTTGGTTGAGAGTAAACTCAAAAGCTTGAAGGAGGAGAGCTTGGCTTGATCCAAGAAAATTGAGGTACTCAAGGTTCGGCTGACCGCTGAGCTTGAAAAGGCCGATTATGAGACAAAAAGAGTAAAAGCTAACGCGGAAACGGTCATAGCCATCTATCGGGCTGATGCTAAAGCCTCTCACGCTCGAGCAAAGGAAATTTCTGATGTTGCTCAGGTTCGATCATTATGCATTGATGATAACTAGGGATTATGATGCATTTTACACTCCTTCTTGCTTAACTTTTGATTAGAAATGTATACAAAATAGTCCCAAAGGCTCACAAGTTATGCTTGATTGCAGGTTTGATCATCAAGGTGATAAGGTGTCAAAAACCAGCTCAAAAAAGAATAAAACTTGCACAAGTACCAAAATAAGACCAAGGTTAATCAAACGGCGCCAATGTGGCCGCACACCATTCTGTGCGGTCCGCAATGAAGAGAATCAGAGAGTGCTCAAATTTCCGGCAGCCAAGTGATGCGTCCGCAATCAATTTTGTGCGGTCCGCATTTACTTTATTGCGCTGCACTTGGTTCTGTGTGGTCCGCAGAGTTCACGTTTAGAGAGTTGTCAAATGGGAGGATTATTGCCGATGCGGTCCGCATTCCATTTTGGGCGGACCGCAACAGGAGCCACCACGGCCGCGGCACATTTTGTGCGATCTATGGTGGCCATGTTAAGAGAGCAAGATTTTTAAGCTAAGAGCCTTAGTCGGCAGCACTAGCCCCGCATGGGTATTTTTGTCCAAAATTTTTGGCTTAGTATAAATAGTTTCTTTTCCCCTTTTTAGGGTATCAATTAGATTTTCCAGCTGAGCTGTGCTTGTGAATAGGATTATCATGCCATTTGGAGTAGTTTTATAATAGTTTTACCATTGAATCTTCAAGTTCTAATTAGTAATTTAATTTTATGGATTATCTTCATCTGTTTCTTTGTTTTCTTCTCTAATTATGAGTAGCTAGACCCATTAGCTAGGGTTGTGGCTAACCCTAGTATGGATAATTGATGGTCTTGTATTTTGATGCTTGATTGCCTATGGGTGTTTAGTATTTGGGCTAAGTTAGGGTTTTAGTATTAAATTAGTGGTTGTAAACACTAGTTTATGCCTAGTAGACCTTGCCTCTTCTTGAGAAAGAGAGCCTAAGTCCATGAAATTGGTCCAATAAGGAATTGGGGCATATCCAAGAGATTGATAGTCCCAATTAAATGGTTAAATCTAGAGATAGTAATACCCAACTTGAACCCTGATTGCTTGCATAAATTTGCATGCCTAATTGGTCTTGAGAAAGTCAATTCGGAAAAAATCACTTGAGCTGCCGAGAGGTATAGAGTTCGTATAATCGTGCAATGGTTATGTCATACTTCCCAAATGTGATAATCTAGCTTTAGACTCAAGAATTTGTCAATTGATCACCTAGGCCAAAGTCACTACCCCCGTGCCTTTATCCATTTGAACAACTTGTAATAGTTTAAGCGTAGCTTTACTTGGTCTAAATTAGTATTGTAGTATTATAAAATTACAATTAAATTCAAAACAAAAAATGTTTAGAAGTGCAATTAGGAAAAAATACACTACTCAACTTTAGATAGAAACTCGACTCCAATATCTCGCTCCTTGTAGAAATCGATCCCGACCTCATCGGGTAAAAGCTGCTTTGACCTCTCTTGCTACTCAATAGTAGTACAGGTTTGGCCTCGATCACTTTTTGGCACCGATACCGGGGAGCTAATGGTTTTGGCTATATATCTAAATAGTTTTGTGTATTGTCCTTCTTTCCTTTTTTGTTACTAATTTTTGTGTGTCACAATTTCAGGTACAAAAAGGCAGAAAATGCTAACGACCCTCTTAGAAATGTGATTGCGGGCGAGGAGGTAGATGATAATGGTGAGGATGAGGTGCCTCTTGTACCTCAAGAACAAAAGAGAGGCTGCCAGGCCAATGCTAATGAAAATGTTCCAGACCCTCCTCCGCCACCTCCAAGAGTGGCTCCTCGAGTGCTCCCAAACCAAGGATATGCAAGTGAAATTGTCCCACTGCGGATCTGGGTGGGCAATTTCCAAATTACTAATGTGATCTTGACATGGCTAGAGCAACATGGGTATTTCACGGGCGCTACCAATCAAAATACTTACAAACATCTCAAGGGGTTTATGGATACATATTTGGGGAGTAAACAAACAAATGTGTCTGAGGATGCACTTCGATTAAGACTCTTCCCATTTTCACTTAGAAGGAGCGTTGGATTGGATTGAGCAACTTCCCAACCATTCCATCACTACTTGGGATGAGTTGGCGGACAGATTCATTGAAAAAGTTCCTCTCATCAGGGCATATGGTAGCATCGCGAGATAATATCTTAGCTTTTATGTATGAGCCCACCGAACCATTGCATGAGATTTGGGAGAGATATAGAACCATGGTGAAGGAATGCCCCAACAATGATATGACGAAGAATATGTTGCAACAAATTTTCTACCGGGGCATCAACACAACAAATCAATATATAGTGAATCAACTTGCTGGGGGTAATTTCATGAAGCTGACTTATGATGAAGCTTGTGCCAGTCTTGACAAGATGGCTGACACGTACTCCACTTGGCAAAGTAGAGCCAATGTGCCCCAGGGTAACCCCTCAATCACTAATATGCACAAAGAATTACATGATTATGGGCATGCAATAGCTGAGTTAAGAATTACTATGAACCAACTAGCAAAGACACAGTTGCAAGAAGTCCAAAATCCCTGCCAAGTGAATGCCATGGAGGGTGTTAGCATGCTAGTGAACCAAAGAAGACAAAGAGGTCAAAAGAACCAAGGGAGTTTGGATCAATTTGCCAATGATTATGGTGGATTCCAAGATGATGGTTATGATGGGTAGAATGAAGAGGTACAATATGCGAATAATTATCAAGGCCAAAGAGGCAATTCTTCTAACCAACAGAAACAATGGAGATCCCAGGGCAATTGTGTTAATCAACAACAAGGAAACAACAATTAGAATAATAAACAACAAGGGAACAACAATTAGGGAAACAATAATGAAAAACCAAACTGGGAAAATAAAAACAACAATCGGAGCAATCAGGGAAAATAAGGTAATAACAACAACTAGGGTGGATGGAACAATAATCTAGGAAATCAGGGGTAAGGCTTCCAAAGGCCTCCAATCTACCAATAACCGAGCAATCCAACACCTTTTCCATCCCAGGGTCCTAGGTCTTCCAACAATGAAACGAGAAGAATTGAAAAGATATTTGAACAGATGATGAAAAAGAATGTTGACTCCAATGTGCAATTGGCTTCTCACTGTTAGGATTTATGCCCGTCACTAGAGGGGGGTGAATAGTGCGGCACGAGAATATTGATAAATATTGCGGAATTAAAATTGCAGGAGTAAAGTAAATGCGGTAATTAAAAGATTAAGAAAAGGACACACCGAATTTATACTGGTTCACCACAACGTGTGGTTAGTCAGGTCCCCGAAAAACTCTCTCGAGTTTCCACTAACTCCGTTAAGCTTACGGGTGCCTAACAAACCGTTACACTTGCTCGTAGATGTACACTCTACAAGACTTCAACTTGCTCGAGGATACCTCACCTCAAGACTTCACCTCGCTCGTGGATACCGCACCACAAGACTTCACACACTAAGATTGAGGGTACTTAGCAAACTCGACAATCAATGAGAAGATATGGTCTTCTCAAACACCTTTCTCTTTTACAACAAGAACTCTCTAAAAAGAGTAGATAAAGAGATACAATATTAGCTCTATGAACAACTCAAAGTTGTCTCTCAATTGGCTCAACAAAAGCTCTAAAGTGATGCACAAATAATATCAATATGTATATGAATAATGAGAGGTGTTGTGTGTTTCAAATCAGCTCAAAAGACCTCTATTTATTGGTGGTAGAAGTAGTATGTCCGTTGCTTAATTGGCAATCAAATATGCTGATTTTATGCAACATAATCGATTATTGGATTTGCATAATCGATTATCAGCTTACCGTTACAAAATCGGAAGCTGATTTTGCTCTAGAATAATCGATTATTGGATTTGCATAATCGATTATCTGCCTGTCGTTCAAAAACTTTGGCAACGGATACAAAATAATCGATTATGCCCAAGTGTATAATCGATTATCCTACTCTGCGGAAATTTCCAATAAATGGAATTTCCCAGAATAATCGATTATCACTTTTGCATAATCGATTATTCACCTATGCTGTCCAGAATTGAAAATTTACTTCAAAAACCATTTTGGTTAAAATGAAAACGTTAAAATCATTTTGTTTGAAGTATTTGAAATATGTTTATGATAAATATGATTTGATAAAAAGATTTTATGCATATTTATGATGACCTATGTTGAGCCAAAAGATGAGATAACTTAAACGTTGCTCTTACATTGGTTCTACCTAACGACCTACGCCTTGGGTCTTCGGTCTTGAACTTTTGAGCTCGTCTTTGGCTTTTCCATGCAATCCATTCATCAATATGCTTCTCGGCATTCAATCTTGATTGTTTGTCATATAATAACGTTGTTTGACACTTGACTTCATTGTTTGTCATTCATCAAAACCTATACCTTAAAATCATGCTAATACAACCAAAGCACACATATCATGGATAGAATGATTTTCTACAATTTCCCCCTTTTTGATAATGACAAACAACAGGAGATATGCATATCGGATTCCCCCTAAATTCATGCTATATCTCAACATACAATTCATGCAAACGATTCCCCTTAATGATAATTCCCCCTCAAATAAGGCATACTATAACGTAGATACATTCCCCCTTATTTGATGCATATCTCCTAAACTCTTCCCCCTTTTGGCATTAGCAAAAAGAGAGATGCAAAGGCTACTTTCCCCTTTCGACACTTCCCCCTTTTGGGTACATCAATTGTTAGTGTCAAGAATAAAATAGGAAATATAATGAGGAATATACATTGACGATATTTAAACAATCATACCAACATGAAATAATACCAAATGTTAGTAAAAACATAACAACCATAATAACGGTTATTTTTCGCAAATCATATTGCTTAAGAACATATCAACAGTTAATTTTTAACAAACCAATGGTTGTATTAAAAACACGAATCATTTATTTTTCAAGAATATATCAACTGTTATTCAAACCAAGAATAATATTCATCATAACATGAATCAATTATTATTTTTAACAAAAATAATTGATACCAACTGTTATTCAAGATAAAAGTTATCAAAACATGAATCAACAAAAATAATTAATATCAATTGTTAACAAAGATATATTAATTGTTAACACATATCAACTATTACGTTTTTATCAAAAATATGATAACTAACCAACATTCCCCCTCGATGCAATAATGTTTCGTGCTTGGTACATCTACTACGATATTGTAGTCTTCAAGCACACCTGCAAACGTACCTAAAAATAGGTTTTAGGTACCCAAGCACTTTTGGATCCTTGGGGGTTAGGCAAATAATAATCATAGCTTAAAGATAAATCCCTATGTTTTGCAAAACATACGGGTGCTATGTGTCCTACCCGGTTGCAATAATGACATATAACATTCGGGTTGTGCATATGTCTTGGTTGAGCCAAAAACGTTCTAGGTGATCTAAAGTCGTTATTCCTAGACGTATTGCGATTCCTAGAGTTATTTTTAGGTGGTCTAAAATGATTCATTTTAGAATCATTACCAAAATTCCTAGAGTTGTTTCTAGGTGGTCTAAAATGATTAATTTTAGACTCATTAGTGAAGTTCCTAGAATTATTTCTAGGTGGTCTAACTTCATTTCTATCATCCTTTCTAATATTCTTCTTAATTTCTTCAATTGTTTTAGGATCATCTACACTACGTTTTTCTTGTGTGTTCCTAAGTTCTATGTTCTCTATTTTCAAAGAACTACAAGAAGAACAATTGGAACTTTGATCAATTGAAGAAGTTTCATTCATCTCCTTAATTTTATTTCTAAGATCAATATTGTCATTTTCCAAAAAATTATTTTTCTCTTCTAAAACTTTAATTTTAGCCTTGGCCTCTTTGGAGATTTTTGAAGACTTTTTCAATTCATCATATAATTCTTGAAAAGCTTCTTGTAATTCTTCATAAGAGTAAGAGTTAGGAGTACTTACCTCTTCTTCCTCGTTGGCCATGAGGCATAGTGCGGCAGTTTCATCGCCCGAGCTGTCCGAATCCCATGTCACACGCCTTTGGTGTTTGTTCTTCTTCTTGTCCTTGGATTTTGGACAATGTGATTTGGTGTGGCCAAGTTTTCCACAATTTTGGAATGAAGGACTTGGTTCTTCCTTCTTTATTTCCTTTTTCATAAAATTATAAAACTTTTCGATCAAGGCATTGGAAATATTATCATCATCGCTATCCGAATCACTTACCTCTTCTCTTTTAGAGGATGAGGCTTTGAAGGCAATACCTGGACCTTTATTTCCAAGATATGGATTAAGAATAGTGCTTTCATAAGTTTTGAGGTTACCTCTTAGTCCATCAATTGTGACGTCCGTGATTCCTATCGACTCTTGGATGGCATTGGCTTTGGATCGCCATTCGGGAGTGAGACTCCGCAATATTTTTCGAACTAGATCTTTGTTCAAATATACTTTTCCGAGAGCATGAGATCGTTGATGATCATTGAGAATCGTTCGAACATAATATCGATGCTTTCATTTTCCCTCATTCTAAATAGTTCATATTCATGTGTTAGAATATCAACTTTTTGATTCTCGGACTTGAGGCGTACCTTCATAAGTGATTTCAAGTTTATCCCACATCTCCTTGGCGGTTGTGCAGCAAGAAATCTTCCGATAGTCATCCGGATTCACCGCACAATATAATAAATTGACGGCCTTTGTGTTATTTTCAACTTTCTTGATGTCCTCGGCAGTATATTCATCTTCCTCCTTTGGAACCGTGGTTTCTCCAACTTTCTTTGTCGGTATTTGTTCACCGTTCTTGATGATTTGCCACAGACGAAAGTCATTTGATTGGATGAAGATTCTCATCCGCTCTTTTCAATATGTGTAATTTGTTCCGTCAAATAGTGGAGGCCTATTGGTGGAGTGTCCTTTGCTCATCATTCCTGCATTCAATATTCTCAAAGAAAATATATCGTTCTCTCAACCGGTTAAGGCTTTCAGAGAGTTAGGCTCTGATACCAATTGTTAGGATTTTTGCCCGTCACTAGGGGGGGGTGAATAGTGCAACACGAGAATATTGATAAATATTGCGGAATTAAAATTGCAGGAGTAAAGTAAATGCGGTAATTAAAAGATTAAGAAAAGGACACACCGAATTTATACTAGTTCACCACAACGTGTGGTTAGTCCAGTCCCCGAAAGACTCTCTCGAGTTTCCACTAACTCCGTTAAGCTTACGGGTGCCTAACAAACCGTTACACTTGCTCGTAGATGTACACTCTACAAGACTTCAACTTGCTCGAGGATACCTCACCTCAAGACTTCACCTTGCTCGTGGATACCGCACCACAAGACTTCACACACTAAGATTGAGGGTACTTAGCAAACCCGACAATCAATGAGAAGATATGGTCTTCTCAAACACCTTTCTCTTTTACAACAAGAACTCTCTAAAAAGAGTAGATAAAGAGATACAATATTTGCTCTATGAACAACTCAAAGTTGTCTCTCAATTGGCTTAACAAAAGCTCTAAAATGATGCACAAATAATATCAATATGTATATGAATAATGAGAGGTGTTGTGTGCTTCAAATCAGCTCAAAAGACCTCTATTTATAGGTGGTAGAAGTAGTATGTCCGTTGCTTAATTGGAAATCAATTATGCTGATTTTATGCAAGATAATCGATTATCGGATTTGCATAATCGATTATCAGCTTACCGTTACAAAATCGGAAGCTGATTTTGCTCTAGAATAATCGATTATTGGATTTGCATAATCGAGTATCTGCCTGCCGTTCAAAAACTTTGGCAACGGATACAAGATAATCGATTATACCCAAGTGTATAATCGATTATCCTACTCTGCGGAAATTTCCAATAAATGGAATTTCCCAGAATAATCGATTATCACTTTTGCGTAATCGATTATTCACCTATGCTGTCCAGAATTGAAAACTTACTTCAAAAACCATTTTGGTTAAAATTAAAACGTTAAAATCATTTTGTTTGAAGTATTTGAAATATGTTTATGATAAATATGATTTGATAAAAAGATTTTATGCATATTTATGATGACCTATGTTGAGCCAAAAGACGAGATAACTTAGACGTTACTCTTACATTGGTTCTACCTAACGACCTATGCCTTGGGTCTTCGGTCTTGAAATTTTGAGCTCGTCTTTGGCTTTTCCATGCAATCCATTCATCAATATGCTTCTCGGCATTCAATCTTGATTGTTTGTCATATAATAACGTTGTTTGACACTTGACTTCATTGTTTGTCATTCATCAAAACCTATACCTGAAAATCATGCTAATACAACCAAAGCACACATATCATGGATAGAATGATTTTCTACACTCACAACACTTCAATGAAGAATTTGGAGGTTCAACTAGGCCAAATCTCAGAGTCCTTGAATACTCGCCCTAAGGGGGCTCTACCAAGTGATACGTTGGTTAACACAAAGTGTGGGAACAATCATGTTATGGCGGTAACTACTAGGAGTGGACGAGGAGATGATGTGAATGCGTCCAAACAAAAGCAAGTTCAGGGTGTTGAAGTTGAGTTACAAGAAGATGAAGTTCCTTTGGTGGTTGAGAATGTGGTTGATGAAAATATGAATGAAGAAGTGAGGATTGATATTCGAGATGCCGAGGTAGAAATGCGAAATGACATAAACGCATCTAGGGAACACATAATAGACATGCCGGAATTGGTTGTGCCAAAAGCCAAGGCACCTTACCTAGGCCACTTCATCTTATCCTCAAAGGCTAGCCAAGCAGAAAAATTTGAATTAGTTTGAAAAGTTCATTAACATGATGAAGAACTTATCCATCAATGTGCCTTTGGTGGAGGCTTTGGAGAAAATACCTTCATATGCTAAATTTATGAAAGACTTGGTGACAAAGAAAATATCCATGGACTGTGAAACTATCAAGATAACCCACCAAGTTAGTGCTATAGTACATTCAATAGCTCCGAAGTTGGAGGATCCCGGTGCTTTCACTATCGGTTGCACTATTGGAAGTGCAGACTTTGCTAACGCTGTATGTGATTATAGGGCAAGTATTAGCTTGATGCCTTACTCAGTTTTCAAGACTTTGGGCATTGGGCCACCGAGGCTGACTTTCATGAGATTGCAAATGGCGAATAGATCTATGAAGCGACCATTAGGTATTGTTGATGATGTGTTTGTCCGGGTGGACAAATTTATCTTGCCATCTAATTTTGTGATCTTGTATTGTGAGGTAGATTATAAAGTTTTGATCATACTGGGTAGACCTTTCCTTGCCACGGGGAAGGCTCTAGTTGATGTGGAAGCAGGGGAACTCACTTTTTGGGTGGGTGACGTAAAGGTGGTCTTTCATTAGTGCAAGTCAATGAAGTATCCCAATTGTACCGAAGTGTGATCATTTGTGGATATTGTCACAGCTGTGATAAATTATGATACTAGTGCAATGATCAATGTGGAGGACCCTCTGGAGATTGTTAAATATTAATATCACTGATGATGAGGGCCGAGTGTAGTGCGTGAATTCTTTACATGGAATGTGCTCTTATTCTTATGAGCCTAGGAAACTCTCTTTGGATCTTGAAAATATAAAGAATCCTCTAACAAATCCTTCAATTAAGGAACCTCCGGTGTTGGAGTTGAAGCCATTTCCTTCACACCTCAAGTATGAATTCTTAGGCCCTAGTTCACTTTTACCAGTTATTCTTTCCTCTTGCACTACTAACATGCAGGTAAATGCCACATTAGCAGTGCTCAAAAAGCAGAAGAAAACAATTGGATGGACTTTAGCTGATAAGAATAAGCCCCGCATTTTATATGCACAAGATTATTCTTGAAGATGATGTAAAATCCTCATTGGAACATCAAATGACATTCAACGAGGCAATGCAAGAAGTTGTGAAAAAGGAAGTGATCAAGTGGTTAACTGTTGGGGTTGTGTACCCTATCTCTGACAGCTCGCTGACTTGGCCGGTGCAGTGTGTGCTGAAGAAGAGTGGTATGACTGTGTTGACCAATGATAATAATGAACTAATACCTACCCGAACAGTTATCGGATGGAGGGTGTGCATGGACTACTGCAAGTTGAACAAGGTGACCCGCATGGATCACTTCCCATTGCCTTTCCTTGACCAGATGCTTGATCGTCTTGCTGGGCGTGCCTTCTATTATTTCATGGATGGATATTCTGGGTACAACCAACGATGTATGTTGACCATTTTCACTGATATGGTGGAAAATATTTGGAGGTGCTCATGGACGACTTTAGCGTGGTGGGTGATTCATTTGATGAATGTTTGAAAAATCTGGATAGAGTATTGGCCAGTTGTGAAGACACCAATCTTGTGCTCAATTGGGAAAAATGCCACTTCGTGGTTGAGGAGGGGATAGTGTTAGGTCATAAAATTTCAAAGCATGATATAGAAGTTGATAAGGACAAAATACAGGTGACTTCAAGGCTTTCTCCTCCCACTTCTGTCAAGGGGGGTTGGGAGTTTTCTTGGTCACGCGGGGTTCTACTGGAGATCTATAAAGGATTTTTTGAAGGTAGTGAATCCTTTGTGCAAGCTACTAGAAAAGGATGCCAAATTTGTGTTTGATGAGGGATGTATATAGTACTTTGAACTTCTCAAGAATAAGTTGACCACAACCCCTATCATTACCACATCCAAGTGGATCTTGCCTTTCGAGCTCATGTGCGATGCGAGTGATGTTGCGGTTGGGGCAGTTTTGGGTCAAAAAGTGAAAAAAATATTTCATCAAGTATACTACGCGAGCAAGACAACGAATAAGGCTCACATGATCTACAGGGTGACTGGGAAAGAGTTATTGGCTATTGTGTTTGCAATGGAAAAATTTTGGCCCTATCTCATGGGAGCCAAAGGCATAGTGCACACCGATCATACAACCCTTAGGTACTTGATGGCGAAGAAAGACTCCAAAGCTAGGCTGATTCGATGGGTCTTCTTACTTTTAGAGTTTGATTTAGAAATTGTGGACCGAAAAGTTAGTGAAAACCAAGTGGTGGACCACTTGTACCACTTGGAGGAAGGAAGGCCATGTGATGGCCTAGAGATCAATGATGCAGTTACGGATGAGTTGCTACTTTCTGTGTCAATGAGTGATATGCCATAGTTTGCGAATAATGCTAATTACCTTATGAGTGGCATCATCCTATGTGAGCTCTCTTCTAACCAAAGGAAAAATCTCAAACGATATAGTTTGGATTCCTATTGGGATAATCGTACTTCTTCAAGATTTGCACAGATGTTATGATCTGAAGGTGTGCCCTGGAGGAAGAGCAATAGTATCTTAGAGGCTTGTCATTCCTCTCCCTATGGTATCCATCATGGCGGGGCGTGTACGACTTCCAAAGTTCTTAGTTGTGGATTTTATTAGCCAACTTTGTATAAAGATACAAATGATCTTGTGAAGAGATGTGACGAATATCAAAGAGCGGGTGAAATTTCGAAGAAAGATGAGATGCATTTCAATACCATTCTTAAGGTTGATATTTTTGATGTATGGGGCATTGATTTTATGGTCCCGTTCATTAGCTCGTGTGGGAATACCTACATTCCGGTGGCGGTTGACTATGTTCCAAAATGGGTCAAGGCCATGGCATTTCCCAAAAATAACACTTTTACATGGTTTGTCTCTCCTCGTGCAATCATAAGTGATGGGGGTCGCATTTTTCCAATAGATCTTTTGACACCTTGCTTGCAAAGTATGGTGTCAACCACAAAGTGTCTACTCCTTATCATCCTCAGGTGAGTGGCCAAGTTGAAGTCTCAAACAGGGAAATCAAGAGTATTATGTCTAAAACAGTCAATGCAAATAGGACTGATTGGTCTAAGAAGTTGGATGATGCTCTATGGGCTTAAAGGACTGCTTATAAGACTTCGATTGGTATGTCTCCATACCAGTTGATGTTAGGGAAATATTTCCATTTACCGGTTGAGTTAGAGCAGAAGTCCATGTGGGATTTGAGGAAACTGAATCTTGAATGGGATATAGATGAAAGTCTTCAGGTGGAGCAACATAATGAACTTGATGAATTCCGATTCCATGCTTACTCCAGTTTGTCCTTGTACAAGGATAAGATAAAGTACCTCCATGATAAATATGCTAGTGGCAAGGAGTACAAAGTGGGGGATTTGGTTATCTTGTTTAACTCTCGGTTACGGTTGTTTCTGGGAAAGTGTAAGTCAAAATGGAGTGGACCATTTGAAGTGGTGTTTGTGACTCCGTTTGGTGCAATTGATCTGAAGAATAAAAATGGTGAGGTTTTTAAAGTCAATGGGCAAAGGGTCAAGCATTACTTGGGAAAGATTGATGACAGCCACGTGGTGGCACTTCTTCATCTCAAATGATTTGATGGTAACCTGTGCCGTGCCACGACGTTAAATCGGGCACTTCTTGGGAGGTAACCCATGTGTTTTTCTTTTTATTTTTTTGATTTTCATTATAGTATATGATTTATTTTTAAACTGACTGGTTGTGAGATGCTGCATGATTATGTTGATGCAGTGCATGACAAAGTGGATAAATTTTTTTTCAAGTCTTTGAACTTTGCAATATGGACCATACCACATTTTGTACGGCCGCAAAGAACTTAGTAGGGGGCACAAAATTTGTGCGGACCGCATTGAGGATGGACATGAAAACCAACTGTCTAAAGTTTGCCACCGCGGCTGCATTACATTTGTGCGGTCTACAGTAGACCACTGCAGCCGCGAAGCATTTTGTGTGGATTGCAGTAGATGCCTTTTCAAACTTGTATAATTTTGTGTCGTGCGGAGCGCACTGCATTTTGTGCGGTATGCGGTGGGTAGGTAAGCTGTGCCCCATGAATTTTTCTATAAATAGTACATGAGGCCCTTCTTTTGAACTTTTCGATCCTTTTACACTAAAATCCCTAAAAATCACAGTTCATCAGCAATTTCACAAATTCATCTGCATCATCTCTATTAATCATCAGTGCATATCATTTCTGGTAACTTTAGTTCTTTCTTAGTTGTTTAATTTTTCTCTTTTCTTTCGATTTCTATTTTTCTCTTAATTTTTCTTCTGTTCTTCCCATTTTTCTTTCAATTTGTAGTTTAGGTTAGTTAATCATGTGTTAATTAGGCATAATTAGATAAGACTCTGAGGCAACACCTAGGAAATCATTTGTAGGTAAAACTTTAGACTAAAATTGGACAACATGTTAAACCCTAGGTTGGTGTTGCTGCTAGGAACTTAGTAGGGACCGCGATGGTTTTTGTACAGTCTGCGGTGCTTCTGTGTGGTCCGCTATATGAAAGTGGAACTGAAGAACTGCAGCCGCATTGCAATTTGTGCGGTCCGCAGTGCCTCAATGCAGACTGCATTGCATTTTTATGTAGTTTGCGATGCATAGATTCAGCGATTGGGTAGTTTGAACCCTACCTCTATGCAGACCGTAATGAATTTTTTGCGGTCCGCATTGGCCTCTATGTGGCAACATTGCATTTTGTGCAATCAGTGGTGCATAGATTCAGGGAATGGGTAGTCGGAACCCCACCTTAGTGCGGACCGCAATGAATTTTGTGCGGTGTTTTGGCCTCTGTGCGGCTGTACTGTATTTTATGCGGACCGTATTATGCAATTTTTACTGTCTACAACAATTTTTCATGCAACTCTAAATTACATTGATTACGTTGATACTAGCAAAGCATGATTGGATTTGTTTGCAAAAAATGGTTAAATCTGGAGGCAAGGGTGCAAAACAACCACGAAGAAGAGAGTCCTCCTGGGGTGGAAACAAAAGATGATAAGACTGACCCCCCCAAAGTTCTGGAAGCAATGAAAACAACAAGGAAGGCAATTCAGGCTGCTGATAGAGCTGCTTACTACTCATCGGGAAGTGAGTATGAGCCCTCCCAGGAGGCATCTTCCTGACTGGCCGGAGAGACACAAGTTGACAGACACACCTCCAACACCCCCCACTACTCAAGCTTCAGCATGTATCTTCTGGGTCGTCTAAGGGTTCAACTGAAGGCAGTGGGGATGAGTACTCCACCTCTCCCAAAGATTCATTATCTGGAGAGTGCGCAGTAGGAGAAGAAGAGGCAGTAGGAGACGAAAGGGTTGAGGTAGAAAGGGTGAGACTCAGGTTGGAGGAGGGGAGGTAGCGAGAAATAGAAACCCGGAGGTGTGGAAAGACCTCTTTGTGAGAAACGTGGCCTACCATAAGTGCAGAGAATGGTGGCGTATGAGAAAATTAATTCCGGAGCGAAGTTTTGTGGATAAAGACCTTTTGCCTCACAACCACAATGTGAGAAGACACTTTAGACAGAGAGTGGGGTGGGAGTACTTCTTAAGCAACTGTATAGATACAAACGAGCACCTGTCAAGGAATTCTACACCAATGCTGCCCACATCAAGAAGGGCACCAAAGTGACCAAGGTATGGAATTTGAAAGTACTATTCGATGGTAATGCAATAAATGACTACTTAGGCTTCAATGAGGATGGTCAAGCACTGTATCTGGAGAAGATGACATTATGTTAGGAGGTCCGTCCTTGGTTGGCACAGTACTTGGCAATCCCAGGTACCACCTCTGATTGGTTGAATGTGGGGTGAAGATGTTAAGGAGTAGTTTGAATTTCGAGGCTAAGGGGCAGGAACCATTCGGGTGCAGCAGACTAGACCCCACTACCCATGATAATTTACTCCCTCTTCACCAGGCTGTATTGGTAGCATCAATTATGGCGGGGTACCTGATTAATGCCAGGAATGTGATGTCTTGGGTTATTATGTAGGTAGTGAGTGAAGGTGACAGAAACTACCCCTTCCCCAGCTTCTTAACCATGTACTTGAGGGACCTAAAGGTAGAGAAGCAAAACTTTGATGTCATAGTGAAAGAAAAGGCACTGTTCTCATGGTACAACATGCAGGGTGATGACAACCCTAAAGGAAAAAACTACAAAGGAATAGCCACTGCTTCAACTGGCCAGTCTGAAGATCCAGTAGTGGTAGTGGCTCCTACTCAGCCTTCTTCCATCTTAGCGTACATGCCCCCTGGTCCATCCACTTCGGCAGTTCCAAACATACCCTCTACCCCGGCTTTCCCATTGATTGGTCACCGTCTAAGCCAGGCCTTTCTCAGCATCAACAACAAGATGCAGCTAGCTTCCTCAAGTTGTCTGTCCTTACTACTATAGTGGCATCTCAGTCAGCACCTCCACCTCCGTTGGTCCCACAATCTATTAAGGACGCTCTCAAAGATCTTCGAGACAACCATAAGAAGATCCTTTAGAACCAGAAGTCGCTTACGGATGCTGTAGATTCTTTGGAAAAGATCTCAAGGAGCTTCTAGGGAATCCAAGAAGATAAGGAAGACTAGGGTCTCCAAATAGTCTGTGAAGGAGCTAAGGGTCGAGGTTGAGAGGTTGAAGGCAGATCACCTACCTTTGGATTTGTTGCTACATGACCCTATGCCAGTAGCCCATCCTTAGTATGAGCAATCGGAGAGGCCTCCCAAGAGGTGGAGGGTGATTCCCGGTACAGATGATGCAGTCATATAGTTGGAGGACCCGTAGGGAGATTCCTCCAGCCAACCCCAGGAGTTAGTCCAAGCCTCGGTCCAGGTCCAGGCACATGTCCCAGCAGAGTCACAGGGCATAGGGCGCCAATCACGTGTTCTCGAGCAGATAGAGGCCCTAGGGACTCAGATTTAGGATCCCATATGGAGAGTGGAGCCATATGGAGTTTGTTTTTCCTCCCTTCTCTTTTTATGCTTATTTTGGTTAGTTGGCATTGAGGACAATGCCAGCTTTCATTTGAGGGAGTAGCCCTACTTGGATTTTGATTATTGTACACATGATGACATTTTATGCTTTATTTTTTTGATCTTTGGTATGTATATAACTTTAGAATTTCTTTACACTTTTTGTAATTTTTACTTTGGATCTATATATAAAGTTATCTTCTTATGTGTATATTTATTCTCCATATTGTGTATTCTTCTAAATACCCTCTTGTACATATTCTTTTTGTTTTCTGCATTTTTCATTTTTTTAGCTTCTTATTTTATGTTTGTGTCTTCTTGTTTTGAGTTTTCGCAATAAGCCTTTGGTTTTCTTAATGCCACGGTTCTTTTCAAAGGTGGAATTTGTGTGAACCGGGTGGCTCTTCCCGATGATGGATGGCATGACAACCTTCTAAAGGGTTTGAGCCTGTTTTTCTTTTTATTTTTTAGTAGTTAGTTGCTAAGGGTTCCTCAAGCATAGCTTCACTTTGGCCTATCACATTTTCCTTTGATCTTATGGTAAAAAAACAAATCGTTGTGTATAGGACGGTGAAAGTTGTGACCTTGAGACTCTTGTGTTGGCCGATAATCATCAAGTGGTTTTTCGGGACTTATGTGCTCAAATGTTATCTAAGGTTGTTGTGGTCCCCCGACTCTGTCTCTTTAGCAATCCCATAGCTTGTGCGATGAGAAATTCTATTGCAAGTCCATGTCCCGAGCCATTGGTCTAGAACTTGTCCTGAATGATTGTCGAGGCGAAATCCTAAGTGAATTTTGATTTGAGACATGATTATAGGCTCTCCTTGATCCAAATGATAGCTTGAACACTTCCATAACCCAATGATGATAAAATCCCTAGTCAACCATTTTGAGCCTTAAACCTTTTTACTTCAAGAACCATTATACAAACCTTTACCCATTCTAAAAGATACCCTCTCTTGGCACCCGACCTTTCCTTAGCACATGAAAAATATATAAGTTTGGGGGGGAGAGAGAGGAGGATTGAAACAAAATGGTAAAAAGGTACAAAAATGAAGTAAAGGAAAGAAAATGAAAAAGAAAGAAAGAAAAAAGATAAAAATAATGTTCAATGTGTAAATGAATAAAGGGTTTCAAGAAAAAGCAAAGAATGAAAGGTGTGAAAAGTTGAGAAAGGAGAAAAGATTTGAAATGTACAAGAAAGAGTGACAGCGTGTCTCTCTAACCCCATAGAACTAAGTGAAATGTCTTCAAAAGTCAAGTGAATGTGTGCCAAAATGAGGAAAAAGAAGTGCTAAAGGGAAGATGGAACCTACTTAGACCAAACATTTCCTACCCTGAACGAAAAGCCTTCAGCTTGTCTCCACAAAAGCCCTATATGATATTTAATTGACTGAAGCTTACATTAGTCGAGACTCACATAAGGGGCAATCATATGTTACTTAAAGCCGGACTTGGAACTTTTTCTTGACAGAGATGAGTGTATGTCGGTTAACCTCGTTCTAAGTGCTAATATCTTAAAGGTGAGGTTTGCTTAGGAAGAGTTGAGGATGTGTGAGTGTAGGTTTCATAATGACCAAAGTAATAGAATGAGTTTCTTTGATGTGTTGAGTCAACTCTTGATTCTCTAGTGTCGCACTAAATCCATGATGTTTAAAAGAGTGAATGTTATTAATGATTTATTTGAATTGAAGACAATTGTTAGTCCCAATTGAGGTTATATGAGGTCACTTTAGGTTGGCTGAATTTTTCTTGGATTAACTCTTAAACGGTGTGTCTTATTTTGTTTGCTTGAGGACAAGCAAAAGCTTAAGATTAGGGGAGTTGATAACTGCGGATTATGATGCATTTTACACTTCTTCTTGCTTAAAATTTGATTAGAAATGTGTACAAAATAGTCCCAAAAGGCTACAAGTTGTGCTTGATTGTAGGTTTGATCATTAAGGTGACAGGGTGTCAAAAACTAGCTCAACAAAGAGTGAAACTTGAACAAACTAAGACAAGACCAAGCTCAGTCAAACACGGCCAACGTGGCCGCACACCATTCTGTGTGGTTCACAATGAAGAGAACTAGAAAGTCCTAAAATATTAGGCAGCCAAGTGATGCAGCAACACTCAATTTTGTGCGGTTCGCATTGACTTCATTGCATCCGCACTTGGTTCTGTGCAATCCATAGAGCTCAACTTCATAGAGTTGTCAAATGGGAGGATTATTGCTGATGGGGTCCATGTTCCATTTTGGGCGGACTGCAATAGGAGCCACCGCGGCTGCTCTACATTTTTTGCGGTCTGCAGTGGCCATGTTTAGAAAGCAAAATTTTTAAGCCAAGAGCCTTAGTGCAGCCACACTTAATTTTGTGCGGTACGCACCAGGCCCGTAGGAATATTTTTGTCCAGAATTGTTCGCCTAGTATACATAGTTTCTTTTCCCATTTTTAGGGTATCAATTAGATTCTACAGTTGAGTTGCGCTCGTGAATAGGATTATCTTGCCATTTGGAGTAATTTTACAATAGTTTTACCATTGAATCTTTTTGTTTTAATTAGTAATTTATGCGTTTATCTTCATCTATTTCTTAATTTTCCTCTCTAACTATGAGTAGCTAGACCCATTAGGGAAGGTTGTAGCTCAACCCTAACATGGGTAATTGATAGTCTTGTATTTTGATGCTTGATTGTCTATGAGTGTTTGGTATTTGGGCTGATTTAGGGTTTTAATATTGAATTCGTGATTGCAAACACTAGTTTATGTCCAGTAGACCTTGGCTCTTCTTGAGAGAGAGAGCCTAAGTCCATGAAATTGGCCCAACAAAGAATTGGGGCGTATTCAAGAGATTGATAGCCCTAACTAAAGGGTTATACCTAGAGATAGTAATACTCAACTTGAACTTTGATTGCTTGCACAAATTTGCATACCCAATTGGTCTTGAGAAAGCTAATTCAGGAAAAATTACTCGATCTACCTGGAGGTATAGAGTGAGTAAAATAATGCAATGGTTATATCATACTCCAAAAATGTGACAATCTAGCTTTAGAATCAAGAATCCATCAACTTACCACCTAGGCAAAAGTCACACCCTAATGCCTTTTATCTATTTGAAAAACTATCAATAGTTTAACTGTAGCTTTACTTGGTCTAATTTAGTATTGTAGTATTATAAAATTAGAATTAAATTCAAAACCAAAAATATTTAGAAGTGTAATTAGGAACAAATACACAACTCGACTTTAGACAGAAACTCGCCTCCAATATCTAGATCCCTGTGGAAATCGATCCCGACCTCATCGGATAAAATCTGCTTCAACCTCTCTTGCTACTCAATAGTAGTATAGGGTTGGCCTCGATCACTTACCGAGCATGCCAAGTCTGAATCTCCAAGGGAGAATCTCGAAGAAATTCATGCTCGTGGTTTTGACCTTATTGACAATACCGAGAATGCGAAAGTGCTCGAGGCCGAGGCCAAAGCTTTGCTCTCAGAGGATGATGACTCTGGGAGCACAAGTGGACCTGAGAGAGGAGAAGATGAAACTGGAGCTCCCGGGGAAGATTAGGCACTTAGAATTTTTTCTCCTTTTTCGGATTTTTGTGTAAGATTCTAAGTGATGTTTGTGAATAGTCCTGCATATATGAAAGATCCCTTTTCTTTCCGATTTGTCTCCAATTTCTGTTTTGTGAAGACACTATTTGCTTTTCGCCTTATATATTTTATACTTCGTGAGGATTTTGACTCATGTCATTGTTTTGCAATTTTTTTTCATTTTTGTCCATTTGTGAATCTGAAACTTGAGCGATTTTATTGTAGTTTGACTATTATAGTCCCTATCATTCAGTGAGTACTTACTTGAACTCGGAGTAGAAAAAACCCCTAGGTTTCGATTTAGCGAAGGCAGATCCTCGAACCCAAAAGATATAATGGCCCTTAGGCTCTTTGAAGTGGGCCAATATGGCCTTAAAAAGTGGCTTCTTCCCTTTTCGGCTTAAAAAGATTAACCATATAAGAATTTATTATGCCTTAACACCAGGTAACTCTGTACCCATCAGGATTCTTTGAGGTTTAGAGTTGTCAAAAAACTTTGCCCTAGCATAAGTTTGTTCAAGAGTTCGAATAATTTAGTACCCCTTAAAGTTTCTAAGGGTTTATGTAATTGAAACCTTTTATAATTTTGCAGAGGGTAGCCTTGTTTAACCGATTTTAGAAAAATATTTGAAGGCTTATTTTATTACGAAATTCGGATGTCTTCAAGACGTGTTAGTTTGGCCATAGCCTTTAACTTGAGATTTTATCTTTGGTCTTGTTTCTCGAATATACTTCAAACTTGTTTGAAGTAACAATCCCCGAGTTGGGTGACCATGGCTTATAAAATTGAGGATTGCCTTTTTAAGGTCTTAAGATTTAGAAGTTTGATAATTCGAGTATGTCGATTCTCGAAATGCAGTTCCCAAATACGGGTTTAGTTGTTCGAGCTTTAGTTATGATTGGTTCTTGAGTCGGTTTTCGTAATATATCGTAAGTACAAAATTGTAAGTAGAAATCTCACTAAGGCATGGGGCAAATAATAAGGAAAAAGTACTTCTTTTAATAGATCATTCATGCGTACTTGTTTTATCATTAGGGCTTGGGCAATCTACATGCGCATGGTTCATTTGACCATTTGTCCATGTACAAAAATTTCCTATCGAGACCCTATTGACACGAAGCATTTTCCTTGAAAACATAACATCCGAGGGTGATGCCCCCAGTATTCGAGATTGATTGTAAGGAAGCCCTGGATACTGTTGAATTGTTCCTGCATTGTGCAAATAATTGTTGCCTTGTTAAAAACCTCAAAAAATACCCATTTGGGATAAAAGCCGATCTAAGGAAAAAAGAGTGGAACACGTGCTTCAAAACTTTTCATATTGAAGAACTTCTCAACATATTTGATCGAACACCTGCAATAAGTTAGTATCATTTGAGGAGTGATATGTTCTAATTATTTGGCAACCGTTCGCCCTCCATTATGCCAAGTTTGTAATAACCCTTTCCAATTACACCGAGGACCTGACATGGCCCTTGCCAATTTGGGCCAAGTTTCCTTTCGTTTGAGTCTCGAGTAATGAGGGTAACTTTCCTCATAACTAAGTCTCCAATTCGAAAGTGGTTAAGATTGGATCTTCGATTGTAGTATCTTTTGATGCACAACTTTTGTGCTACCATTCTAATGAGGGCGACTTCCTATTTTTCATCTAAAAATTTGAGGCTTGTGTTTATAGCCTCGTGATTCGACTCTTCTATTGTGTATGAAAACCTGACGCTAGGTTCCCCAACCTTGACCAGGATCAAAGCTTCGGTGCCATACACTAACAAAAAAGGTGTTTCCCCTGTGCTAGATTTGACGTTGTTGTTCGATACGCCTAAAGAACTTCGGGTAAAACTTATCTCCATTTTCCCTTAGCATCGTTCAATATTTTCTTTAGATTCTAATTATGGTTTTGTTTTTTGATTCGTATTATCCATTCCCACTAGGATAATACGCGTCAACAATATCCTTTTTGTCTTGTGATCCTCGAGGAACTTCGTTACTTTAGTGCCGATAAGCTATTTTCCGTTGTCACATATTATCTTGGCGGGTATACCAGACCGGTATATGATGTGATCCCAGAAGAAGTCTATAACGTTTTTCTCTCTAACTTTCTCGAAAGCCTGATCTTTAACCCATTTAGAGAATAGTCAGTCATAAATAAAATGAATTTAGCTTTACCTGGGGCTGATGGCAGAGGGCCGACAATATCAATTCCCCATTTCATGAACGACCATGGGGATAGGTTTGAATGAAGCAGCTCCTTGGGCTGATGAATCATCGATTCATGTCTTTGGTATTTGTCACATTTTCAAACAAATTTCTTAGTATCTTTTTTCATATTGTCCCAATAATATCCTGCTCTGATGACTTTGTGAGCCAGTGATTCGGCATCGGAATGGTTCCCATAAGCACCCTCTTAAATTTATCGTAAGGCGCATTTAGTGTCCCCAGACCCAAGAATATTGCTAACGGCCCATCGAACATTCTTCTGTACACTGTTCCATTTTTGGCAGTGTAAATCATGCAACTTGTTTCCGTAGAATCCCCGAATGCTCATATTCTAACAGAAGATTCCCATTCTTCAGATAATTGATATATTTGTTTCTTCAATCCTAATTTATGCTTGTAAAGTTTATTTCAGCTTGTCCTTCTTCGACCATCACTTTTGAAAGCTGTACGACAGTCCTCAAGCTAATTTCATCATCTTTGACTCATGACCTAAGTTTGCAAGGGCATTGGCCTCACCATTCTGTTCTCGAGGTACATGCTGTATGGTCCATTCTTTGAACTGGTGTAAGTTTACCTACAATTTATCCATGTACCTCCGCATTCGATCTTCTCGGACCTTGAAGGTTTTGTTGACTTGGTTAACCACGAGCTGGGAATCACACTTGGCCTCGATGATCTCAACTCCCAAAGCCAGATTGAGACCTACAATCATGGCTTCATACTCGGCCTTGTTGTTAGTCAACTTAGAGATTTTGATAGATTGTCTAATCGTATTGCTTGTGGGTTGCTTAAAAACGGTTCCTAGCTCGGGACCCTTCATAGTCAAAGCACCATATGTGAAAAGGTTCTACATTCCGAAGGATGTAAAGTCGGGCATGAAGTCTGCTAAGATTTGAGACTTGATGGCTATTCGAGGTTGATACTCGATATCGTTCCCACTTATTTCAATGTCCCATTTGTCCAGTCGACTTAAAAGCTCAGGCTTTTGCACAATGTTGTGAAGGGTATTAGTGGTTTCAACACAAATTGGGTGACATTGAAAATACAGTTTTAATTTCCTAGAGCCGCTTACTAGAGCAAAAGCTAATTTTTCCATGTGTGGGTACTGATTTTCTGCTTCACTTAAGATTCGACGAATGTAGTAAATAGGAAATTAAGTACATTGCTCTTCTCGAAATAGGACACCACTTACCACGACCTCCGAGACTGCCAAATATAAGTAGAGTTGCTCGTCCTCTTTTGGAGTACGAAGCAACGACGAGCTTGAAAGATACCATTTTAATTCTTCGAATAACTGTTGGTATTCCGGGTTCCAAATAAAATTTTTTCTTCTTTTTAAGTAGTGAGAAGAACTTGTGACTTCGATCTGAAGACCTTGAGATGAATTGGCCTAAAGCAGCTATTCATCCTGTTAGCCTTTGTACGACCTTAATGCTATCCACGACTATGATGTCTTCGATTGCCTCGATTTTATTGGGGTTGATCTCGATTCCCCAATTTGATACCATAAAGCTGAGGAACTGGCCTGAACCGACCCCGACTGCACTTTTCTTGAGGTTAAGCTTCATGTTGTATTTTCTCAAGATGTTGAAGGTTTCCTACAAATGTGTCAAATGATCCTTTGCGTGCAGGGGTTAACTAGCATGTCATCAATATAAACCTCCATTGATTTACCTATTTGTTCAATGAAATTTTGATTTACTAGACGTGGATAGGTAACACCAGCATTACATATAGAAATAAGCACCGTAATTAGTGATAAATAAAGTCTTTTCTTGATCCTTTGGATTCATTTGTATTTGGTTATACACAGATAGTCATTGAGAAAACTGAAGATCACGTGGCCGGCAGTGGCCTCGATCATGCGATAGATATCCAACAAGGGAAAAGAGTCCTTAAAGCATGCTTTGTTCAAGTCTTTGTAGTCTACATACATTCTAAGATTAATCCCCTTCCTGGGGACTACAACTACATTTTCTAACAAGTTGGGATATTTTACTTCCCGGATGGATCATATTTTGAGAATTTTAGTTACCTCGTCCTTGATGAAGCATACTTTTGCCTCGGACGGTGGTTTTCTCTTTTGCTTTACGGTTTGAATTTCTGGTCCAAACTCAATTGATGAGTGGTGATCTTCGGTAGGATCCCTGTCATGTCAAGGTGAGACCAAGTAAAACAATCCATATTTTTAATAAGGAATTTAGTGAGTTTTTCCTCGAGCTTAAGAGTTGACCCCGTGCCCAGGTATACCTTTTGACTGGGAAATTGCTCGATCTGTATGACTTGTTCCAACTCTTCGACCGTTGACTTCATGGAATCAAAATCATCGGGGATTATGAAGGTTCAAGGCATCATGCAATCAACATCCTCGATAATTTCCTGCTATTCCGATCTGGTCGAAGCCGGTAACTTGCTAGTTGACCTTCTACTTTTCCTTTGATTCTGTTCCCTTTGTTGATGTTAGAGTCGATACTGGTATCACCTCATTGATTACAAACATATCTTTGGCTGCTGGTTGTTCGCCGTACACCGTTTTGACTCCCTCCGGTGTTGGGAACTTCAAGATTTGATGATGCGTTGAAGGTACCACTATTGTATGATGGATCCAAGGTCTCCCGAGCAGTGCATTGTATCTCATATCACCTTCAAGTACATGGAACTTTGTTTCCTGGATAGTTCCTGCCACGTTAATTGGCAACATGATTTCCCTTTTGGTTGTTTCATTTGCCATGTTAAAATCGTTAAGGACTCGAGCTGCATGCATGATTTGATCTCGAATGACGAGATGCTCCACGACCTTTGATTAACTAACATTTTTCGAGCTACTGGATCAACCAACACATGTTTAAATTGAAATTTATTCGTAAGGATAGATATTATCAGTGCATCATTGTGGGGCTGTTCGATCCTTTATGCATCGTCATTTTGAAAGATATGTCATCTTGTAGTAAGTAGTCCCGGGTACGTTTCTCCTTTGTAATTGTGACTTTGGTGCGTTTGAATGTCGGACCCTGAGGGATATCGACTCCACCGGCGATTATATGAATTACGTGCTATAGTTCCTCCTGTTCGTTTTTCATATTTGCATCCCTGTCTCTGAAGTTATTTTTTGCTCAGTCACACAAGAACTCTCGAAGATGATTTTCGTTGAGTAAACGAGCTACCTCCTCCCTTAATTGTCTGCAATCCTCGGTTCCATGACCATGGATTTTATGGTACTTGCACATCTGATTTGGATTCCTTTGAGCTCGATCGATCTGTAGGGGTATGGGCTACCTACTGTCCTTGATCTGTACAATGGCTGACATAATACCTGAAGCATCGAAGCTGAAGTTGTATTCTAATAAATGTGATACTTCTTTAGGCTCGACATGTTTATTGAAGCCACTCTTACTCATGAAACCTCGAGAATTTTGACCTCGATCATTCTTTTGATCATTTCGAATGGGGCAACCCCCTAGTCTGTTACTTCTATGATCTGCACTAGATGGTTGGTATTGATCTTTATTCGATTGGGACTCTCTGTTGATGTCTCTTTGAATCCTGCCTTCAGATCTATTTGGGTACACGGAACCTGACGGGGCTCCCAATTGATCATCCTCCACTCAAATCTTTGACTGGTAGGGATTATGCACATCGTCCTTGGTCACCGCTGGATATTCAATCAAATTCTGCTTTAGTTGACATGATGCTATCAAAATTCAGTCGTTCAAAGCCTGAGTAAAGGCTTGGACAACCCAATCACGGTTAACGATGGTAGTTCCACGCATTCCATATAAAATCGAGATATGAATTCCTTTAGAATTTCATTATCCTTTTATCTCACTTTGAAGAGGTATGACTTCCTGGTTGTGACCTTTATTGCTCCAGCATTTGCCTTTACTAACAAATCGGTGAGCATGGCAAAAGAATCGATAGAATTGGGCGGCAAATTTTGGTACCATATCGTTTCCCCCCTTCGATAAAGTTTCTCCAAATTTTTTCCAAAAAACGGATTCAATCTCATCATCTTCTAAGTCATTTCCCATTATTCTGCATGAATACGAAGTGATGTGTTTATTAGGATTGATGGTACCGTTGTACTTGGGGATGACCAGCATACCAAACTTCTTAGGGATGGGCTTTGGAGATGCACTTTGAGGA
The DNA here is from genome assembly GCA_034376525.1 of Nicotiana benthamiana. Classification (NCBI taxonomy): domain Eukaryota; kingdom Viridiplantae; phylum Streptophyta; class Magnoliopsida; order Solanales; family Solanaceae; genus Nicotiana; species Nicotiana benthamiana. The sequence goes on along the minus strand of CM067331.1, from coordinate 27,542,267 downwards.
AAAGGTTTCTGTACGAACTTCTCCGAATCCAAACCCCTTAGGATTAGGGGTGCCCCCGGTAATTAGTTAACTCATGAGTTTTATGTTTCTACCTTGTTGTTATTGACCTCGATATTATCCTCTCCCGATTCAATCCTTTTAGTGAGCTCCTCGAGCATCTTCATGATGGCGGGATCTGTTCCCGATCCGTTATCGTTTCATTTCTACTGTATGGGTTCGATCCTATGAGCAACTTCATGTGATGTATCAAGTTAGATTCATCTTGGGACTTCATTCTGATTTTAGAGTTGCGATATCGCGGCCTTCCGAGTTTGTAGCATGTCAAATATCATTCGAATGCTAATTCCGCCTTCTTCACCATTTTGCGCATTGTGATCGGCTGCCCGGGCGTCTTTGCATGCGCTATATTTAGGGTTGGCGCCTAAATCTCTACGAATGATGACACGAGAATTGACATCAATGTGATTTATGGCATGTGGTGCATCGGGATTGATTGGAGGCACTCCGTATCTGGGTGAGACTACATGCTTGTTTTCACCATGAAGACCAAGGCTAGTATCAATGTAAGTGGGTACTGCTTGAGAGTTCGACATATTGATCTCTGAAATAAAAAAGTACTCACAATAACAAGTGTAAAAGGAATGTCCGTAATGAAGATTAAAAATATTAAGCAGTCACTATTATCCTTAGCCCCACGGAGGATGCCAAACAGTTTACCCTAAAAATTGAGTAACAATTAAGTCCTAATGTATTTTTAAGAATATGTGATTTTACTTAATATCAATTGATCAACTTAGAGATAAGTGATGGAAATTGACAAGAATGTAAAATCAATCAATGCTTAGAGAGTGCCCTCGAGCTGATGAACCGTTGAGAGTAGCTAAGTAAGAATAGTTGAAGAACAATAAGTTGATGAACAAGAGAGAGAGAAATATTATGCCTTGATCTACAGGAATTAAGGTGTTTAGAAATGAAGAGACTTCCCTTTATATAACAAAGGAACCCTAATTATGGTACACTTCTAGTTACAGAAGTAAATTCAATGATTGGTATAAGTAATCACCCTTGATTCGATCTGTACCAGAATGTCCGTTGTGATCTTCGGGTTACGGATACCTTGCCTTTCTGCTATTTTACTTGACTCGAAGTTTGTCATACTTAGACTCGATTCCTATTGGCCTCGGTCTTGACAGACATCTCTATTCTTGAACTCCACTCCTCGTCTTCTTGTTTAGCTTGATCTATTGTGAGGCTGACTCTCGACATGATCTCCTGATTTCGACTAAATAGCGAAATCGGGCAAGCTCGATTTTGACAACAACAGACATAAATTTAAATTAGTCGGGAACTTAAAACACGTATCAAACACCGGATAGAATCCAGAAAAACATATATGAGTATTGTACTCGTTCTTTCATTTGAATTTTAAAATTCAAATACATTGCTATATTTGTTTTCCTTATAATTACTTGATGTCTGCATAACCGGTGTAACGTCTAATTTACAATATTACATTATACGTTTCCCTAATACTGATGCTCATGCGGGAATTGACTATTAGCACGTATAGCAAAGTGTCGTCCAACCTTATGAGGCTACACCAGGGTCAAAGGTTGGTTTATAGCTTCTCAAATTGAAGTATGTTATTTCGTTATATATGCTGAGTTAACAAGAGATAATATTTTCCATTGAACGAAAGAAGGCCAGAAAAACCCTTCAACTATGGAAGAATTATGCTCAACATGTCCAAAATTAACAAACCCCCCCCCCCCCCCCCCCCTCCCTTCCAACTGTGCTTCCATTTAGGGGTTAGCAGACAAAGTTATACAGAATTATTATGCAAACATTCTGATACTACAATCTATAATCAATGGATTATCTAGTTTTATATACTTTCCTGGTGGGTATGATTCAGTATATTAAAAATGGGATGCAAAGCGTATAGTGTACAAAAGATTATAATTTTACCATTTAAAGAAAATTTAATATAAAATATGAAAATCAAGGTTATTTTGGTCATTTAGTTGTTTTAACTCCGTATCCTTTATAGGTTATCTCATGTCAGATCAAGTATAATATAATACAAAAATTATTCCATAAAACTATATCGGTATTGTTTCTATAAGAAATTATCACCCCTTAGTACTTGTATACAGTCGAAATCAGGTATGTCCGATTTCGTAGGTTCGGAAAGTTGCTTCGTGAATAAGCTCAAAATGAACCTAGCTCGAGCCCGATAGCGGAGTATAGGACTTGAGGATTGAAGTGCTCGATGAAAACCAAGGCCGAGTATGACAAACCTAGAGATAATACAATTATGATTTAGTAACAAAAAAAGCGAGATTCCCTCAACGGCCGAAGATTGCGGCGTAAATACTGAAACAGATTTGTACTTGACTATTCGACAGTAAGATTCCCTACTATAATTAGAAGTGTACCTTATTTAGGGCCGCCTACTATATAAAGGGAATTCATTCATTTGTAACACATCATTCAATGACAAGAGAATTTACATTCATCACTTTCTTGCTTATTTTTCATCAGGGTTGCCTTATAATTTTACTGTTCTTACTAACCTACCTCAAGTCTATCATAACTCGCGGTTACGATTGGGCTTGCACATTGGTTTGACTTGTTTTTTTCTTTAATTTATATATTATATTCCTTGTTTATCAACTGGTATTGGACTAAATCATGTATCTTTAAAATCACAATATAAGTTCCATTGATACTCGGATTTTAGGGTAAACAGTTTAGCACCCACTATGGGGCTAAGGATAATAGTGATTGTTTCAATGTTGATTTTGATAATACACGTTATTTTAAAACTTGTTCTTGTCAAAGATTTTTTGTTCTCATGTTAAAACATGTCAAACTCACAAAGCACACCCGTACATTTTGAAGACGGTCTTTGATTTCACGGGGTAAACATAACCTAATTTCTCTACGAGTCGGGGTGCCACCGATTAACCCTGGGAAAGTCCCGATTCCCGATCCAGTTGATGTCAGTTCGTACATTTCTTTTGAACGCGGACTTAGGCATGAACCACGGAAGGAGTGTGCTTAGGGAAGGCCGATATGGTGGCCAAGGAACACAGGGCGTAGAAGATGGGGGGTTAGTCTCCGGGTAATATTCGAGATGCTACAGGATCAAAAGGCCGCTATTGCTCAGCTTCAAAGTCAACATATAACTCTGAGTATGGTTGAGCCAGTATCACTCGCTATACAGAGCTAGTGCCGGAACAGACGAATGGTAACAAATCAGGAGCTGATCCTACAAATATGAAAATAGTTGAGGAGCTTACCAAAAGAATTAAGTTGGGAGAACATAAAATCAAAGATAATGACAAAACAGTGAAAAAATATAACTACCGAGTTGATCATATACCGGGGGCTCCTCCGATCTTAAAGGGTTTGGATTCAAAAAAGTTCATGCAGAAGACTTTTCCTCATAGTGCGGCTCTGAAGCCTATTCCTAAGAAATTTTGTATGCCGGATATACCAAAATACAATATAACTACCGATCCTAATGAACATATCACCTCTTACACACGCGGGATAAAGGGAAATGACTTAGAATACAATGAGATCGAGTCTATTTTGCTGAAAAATTTAGGGAAACTCTATCAAAAGGGGCAATGATTTGGTATCACAATTTGCTACCAGATTCCATCGACTCATTTTCCATGTTAGAATATTCCTTTGTGAAGATACATACCGGGGCGATATAAGTCACAACAAGGAAATCAGACATTTTCAAGATAAGACAAAGGGATAAAGAAATGATGAGGGAGTTCGTGACCCAATTTCAAATGGAACGCATGGAGTTACCATCAGCAATAGATGACTAGGTTATTCAAGATTTCACCCAGGGGTTGAATGAGCGTATTTCGATAGAATCACGAGAGTTGAAGCAAAATTTGATAGAGTATGCAGCTATAACTTGGGTAAATGTGAACAATCGATATCAATCAAAGATCAGGGTCAAGGACGACTAATTAGGAGCCCCATTCGGGTTCAGTTTGTCCAAACAAGCTGGCATTTAAAGCCCCTAGGGACACCGATATGGAACCAAGGTGGAATCGGGAAAGATATCAACCATATGCCACAGATCGATGGAACAATGGCTCAGGACGCAATCCATCAAGAAATGATCGAAGAAACGATTGAGGACAAAATTCTCGAGGACTTTTGGTTTTGATAATCATGCCGATATTGTGGAGGCACCTCGGTTATCAGAATATAACTTTGCCATTGACGTATCAGGCATTGTATTGGCAATCAGAAGAATCAAGGATACTAGATGGCCCGGACTAATACAAATCGATCCTTCTCAAGAAACCCAAATTTGATTTGCAAATATCATGACATGTATGGTCATAAGACCGAGGATTTCGTGAATTTAAGGGAGGAGGTAGCCCGACTATTCAACAAGGGCCACCTTCGAGAGTTTCTCAGTGATCGATCCAAGAATCATTTCAGAGACAAAGACGCCAACAGGAAAATTGAATAGGAGGAACCTCAACATGTTATTGATATATTGTTGGTGGGGTCGATATTCCACAAGAGCATGTGTTCAAGCACACTAAGGTATTGATTACCAGGGAGAAATGGACCCGTGATTATGTGCCCGAGGGCTCCTTATCATTGAATGGCGAAGATGCAGAAAGACATTTCTCAACCACACAATGCTGCCTTGGTAATTTGTATCTTATTAAATAAAGTTCAAGTTAAGCGTGTTTTAGTGGACCTAGGTAGCTCAGCAAATATCAGCCGATCGAGGGTCGTGGAGCAGCTCGGCCTACAAGATCAAATTGTGCCCACAGCTCGGGTCTTAAATGGCTTCAACATGGCCACTAAAACAACTAATGGGGAAATTAATTTACTAGTAAGGATAGAACCATTCGAGATACCAAGTTTCACATGATCGAGGGCGACATGAAATGCAATGCCATACTCGGAAGGCCTTGGATTCACAAAATGAGGGTAGTTCCTTCGACTCTCCACCAAATGATGAAATTCTCGGTATCGCACGGTGTGAAAATAGTGCTCGGGGAGCAGTATGCGGCAAAAGAAATGTTTGTAGTTGATGAGGTTAGACTAGTATCGACTTTATCAACTCCGGAGAAGTCGAGCATCAAAGGCAAACAAGTACCAATAGAAATCCTAGCCACCGGCCTCAACCAAATCAGGAAAGCAGGAGATAGAACAAGAAGTGGAGGATATTCTGACCCCTCGAACCTTTATTGTTCCCAAAGACTAAAGACACTAAATCAAGTGTCGGGGAGCTGGAGCAGGTAATATTGATCGAGCATTTGCCCGAGTGAAGGGTACATCTAGAAATGGGGTTAACCCCCAAACTTATGAAAAAGCTTATTCAATTTCTTATCGATAACATAAGTCATTTTGCCTTGTCCCATTTAGACATGATAGGGATCCTACCGGAGATAACAACACATCGGCTAAGCCTCAACCCTAGGTTCAATTCGGTGAAAAAAAGAGAAAGCCCCATTCCGAGGTAAACATCCATTCATAGAGGACAAGGTAACTAAACTTGTTAAAATAGGGTCCATTCAGGAGGTAAAATGCCCCGAATGGTTAGCTAATGTAGTCGTACTCCCTAAAAAAGGGAACAAACTTAGAATTTTGTAGATTACAAGGATTTTAAAAAGGCATTCATTAAAGAGTCTTTTCCACTGACCACAAGATCCTTACCTTTCTCGACGCCTATTCCAGATACAATCAAATTCAGATGAACCCGAAAGACCAGAAGAAGACTTCATTAATCACCAAGTACAGAACATATTGCTACAACATAATGCCCTGAGGGCTAAAATTCAAGGTCTACTTGCCAAAGCCTAGTAAATAATATGTTCGAAGAACAACTAGGTAAGTCAATGGAAATTTATATTGATGACATGCTAGTTAAGTCCCTATGCGTAGAGGACCATTGGTTAATTTGGAATATTCGAGATTTTGGGGAAATACAACAGGAAACTCAGCCCCAAGAAATGTCCTTTCGGGGTCGTCTCGGGCAAGTTCCTAGGTTTTATGGTGTCAAATCAGGTGATCGAGGTCAACCTCAATAAAATCAAGGCCAACGAAGAAATCACCGTCATGGACAACATAAAAGGCGTGCAGAGACTAACTAGGCAGATAACTTCTTTAGGCAAATTTATCTCGAGGTCATCAGATCGAAGCGGGTGATTTTTCCTTTCACTCAAGAAGAAGAACGATTTCACCTGGACCCCGGAGTGTCAACAAGCATTAGAGGAATTAAATTGATACCTATTGAGCCTACCATTGCTTCATGATAACTAGGGATTCTAGTCTATTTAATGCTCTTTTTGGCTTGACTCTTGGATTAAAATGTACAAGTATTCCTAAAAGCTAACTTATTGTTCTTGTTTGAAGTGTTTGGTCAAAAAGAGACAGGGATGTCATAACCAGCTTAAAAAAGTAGTGAAACCTGCACAAGTTCAAAACCAAGTCAAAGCAGCGCTACAACGGAAAATCTACCGTGGATGCAGAAGATCCACTGCCACCACTGTCCGCGGTGGCAAGATTCAGAGAGATGCTATTTGAGGATTTTCAAATCACTGCGGTCCCCCGTTATTTTATGCAAGCGCATTATCTCTACCACGACAGTGGTCCATTACTGTGGTCCACGTAGAAAGGATTTAGAGAGCTTGGAGATTGATCTAAAGTATAACACCACGGTCCGTGGTTGATTTTACACGGCCACGATGTCCTCACCGTTGCAACAGTTCATTTTTCGCTATAAGCGGTACCTCCACTAGGGGCATTTATCCGAAAAATGTAGCTCTATTTAAATACTACTTATTTAGATTTTTTGGTCATCTTATCTGTAGCTAAGCACGTGAAAACTGTATTTTACCTATTTTGAGTAATTTTGTAACTTGTTTTGCAATTAATCTTAGAATCTTATCTTGTAATTGCATTTTATGGGTTATTCTTCATCCTAATCTATGATTTTTTTCATCAATCATGAGTAGCTAAACCCATCAGCTAGGGTTGTGGCTCAACCCAAGTGTAGATATTTAATGGGACTTTTAATTTAGGGCTTAGATATTTATGGATGATTGATATTTGTCCTGTTTTATACTTTCTATGTTGGATTAGTAGTTGCAAACACTAATTTGTGCCTTTTTGACTTAGGCTCTTTTTGAGAAAGAGAGCTTAAGTCTAGGAAATTCAGGCCAACAACGAGTTGGGGTGTATTCAAGAGATTTATAGCCCCAATTAAACGGTTAAACCTAGAGATAGTTGTACCCCACTTGAACCAACATTGCTTGGATAAACTGAACATCCAATTGGGCTTGAAAAAGCCAATTAGGGCAAAGTCACTCTTACTACTGAGAGGTATAGAGTGAGTAGCTTTGTGCATTGGCTACATCACGATCCCAGCTGTAACATTATTGCCCTAAGTTTTAGATTCCGTTAGATACTCGCCTAAGAGTAAGTCACATCCCTATTACCTTTTACTCATTTAGAAAACCCTACAAAAATTCCATACTTAGTCAAATTTCCTGCATAATTAGTATAAAAATTAGAATAGTAAAAAAAATCAATGCATGTTTAGAAGTGTAAAAAATTATATTGCGCATTTCTAGTTTAGATAGGAACCCAATCCTAAACTTATTCTAGCTCCCTATGGATTCGATCACGACCTTCTTGAGTAAAAGTTGCATCGACTGCTCTTGCCACTCAATTGTGGTGTAGGGTTGGATCCAATCATTTTTTGGCCCCGTTATTGGGGAGCTAAATGGTTTTGGCTATCTATCTATCTAGTTTTGTGTTTTGTTTCTATTTCCTTCTTGCTTATTGACTTGGGTAAATCATCAATTCAGGTACAAAAATGGCAAACAGTGCTCCTCTTGGGGATATTCCATCGGGGGAAGAGGTTGATGATAATGGTTAGGTTGAGGTATCTTTTGTACCTTATGGACAAAGGAGAGAAAAACATGCCAATGATACTATTCTAGAACCTCCCCGCCACCTCCACGAGTTGTACCTCGGGTGCTTCCAAACCAGGCTACGATAGTGAAATTATCCCACCCCGGATTCGAAAGAGCAATTTTCAAATTACAGACGCAATATTGACATTATTGGAGCAGCCGGGGTACTTCAAAGGCGCTCCCCTTCAGAATGCGTACAAACACCTTAAAGGCTTTGTTGATACCAATTGGGGGATCAAGCAGACGAATGTGTCAGAGGATGCATTGCGGTTGAGATTATTCCCTTTCTCACTTTGAGGGAAAGCATTGGACTGGCTGGAGAGACTTCCCAACCATACCATCCATACATGGGATAAGTTGGCAAACACGTTTATAGCAAAGTTTTTCTCGACGGTCATATAGTGACTTTGAGGAATGAGATCATATCATCAAATAAGAGCCCAACGAATCGCTTCATGAGTTATGGGAGAGATACTGGACTATGGTGAAAGAATGTCCAAACAATGATATGACTGATGCAATGATACAACAGACATTCTACTATGGTATTAGCACAAAAATTAAGGTATAGTGAACCAGCTTGCAGGGGCAATTTCGTGAACACATCGTATGATCAGGCTTGTAAGATATTAGACGAGATGTCGGTGATTTCCTTAGCTTGGAAAAGTCGAGCTAATATGTCACAGAGTGATCCCACGGTCATTCACTTGCATAAAGAGCTCCAAAACTGTGGTCAAGCAATATCAGAGCTAACAACAATAATGAACTAGTTAGCAAAAGCACAATTACAGCAGGTTCAAGCACCAAGACAAGTAAATACTATGGAGGGTGTCAACATGTTGGTCAACAAAAGCATACAAAGAGGTCAACAAAGCCAAGGGAGTCCAGATCAATATGACCAAGATAGTGGTGGGTTCAACCAAGATGATGGGTATGATGAGTAGCATGAAGAAGTCCAGTATGTGAACAATATCAAGGCCAACGGGGCAATGCTTCTAACCAACAACAACAATGGAGATCCTAAGGCAATTGGGGGAATCAACAAAAAAAAAGGGAATAGCAACTGGGGGAACAACAACCAAAATTAGAATTGGGGAAATCAAAACAACTAGCGCAACTGGAGTGGCAACATCAATAATTAGGGCAGAAAAAACAATTGGGGTGGTTGGAACAATGGCAATCAAGGAAATCGGGGGCAAGGCTTCCAAAGGCCCCGATGTATCAACAACCAAATGACCGACCCCCATTTCCATCCTAAGGTTCTAGCTTATCAAACAATGAAATGGGGAGGATCAAAATGATGTTTGAACTAATGATGAAAAAGAACGCCGACTCTGATGCCAAGTTGGCATCCCACAATACTTCAATCAGAAACTTGGAGGTTCAACTTGGACAAATCTAATGATCCTTGAATACTCTCCCAGAGGGGGCTCTACCTAGTGATACGGTAGTCAACCCGAAGGGTGGGAACAATACCAGGAATGCAATGGTGGTAACTACTAGAAGTGATTGAGGTGGTGATGTGAATACCTCCAAACAAATGGAAATTTTGAGTGATGAAGTGGAGTTGCAAGAGGATGACATCCTTTTAGTTGTTAAGAATGTGCATGATAAGAACTTGAATGAGGAAGTGAGGATTGATATCCAGGATAACGTGGTGGAGACTCAGAACGAAGTGAACCCATCTAGGAAACACGTAATAGACATGGCAGAAGCGGTTATGCCTAGAGACAAGGCTCCTTTTCCAAGGCCTCCTCCACCTTACCTCCAAAGTCTTGCGAAGAAGAAAAATAAGAACCATTTAAATAAATTTATTGACATGATGAAGAGCTTATCAATCAATGTCCCTTTGGTGGAGGCTCTCGAACAAATGCCGGGTTGCGCCAAGTTCAAGAAAGACTTGGTGACAAAAAGATATCCATGGATTGTGAGACCATCAAAATGACTCACCAAATAAGTGTAATTGTGCACTCGATGGCTCCAAAGCTAGAAGATCCCGGCTCTTTCCCCATTCTATAAACCATTGTGAGTGTAAACTTTGCAAATACACTATGCAATTTGATGCCTTACTGCGTGATCAAAACTTTGGGTATCGGGCAAGCGACAGTGACATCAATGAGATTCCAAATGGTGGATAGTATGATGAAGAGGCCACTTGCTATTATTGATGATGTTCTTGTTCGGTTGGACAAATTTATCTTGCTTGCTAATTTTGTGATTCTCAATTGCGAGGTCGATTATGAGGTACCTATTATTTTGAGAAGACCTTTCCTTGCAACTAGGAAGGCATTGGTTGATGTGGAAGCATGGAAACTCACCTTTCAGGCGGGTTATGAAAAAGTGGTCTTTCATGTGTGCAAATTAATGAAGCAGCCAAGTAGTAAGAAAGTGTTCTCTTTTGTGTATCTTGTCATGGAGGTGATCGTTGATGATATTAGTGCCATGATCAATGCGGAGGTTCCTCTAAAAGCGGTATTATTGAGCCTTGATGTCAATGAGGATGAAGTAAAGGTGGAGTGTGTCAATTCTTTGCATGATATGGGGTCTTATTCTTATAAGCCTCGAAAGCTCTCTTTGGATCATGAGAACAGAAAAACTCCCCCAACAAAGCCCGCAATTGTGAAACCTCCCATGTTGTAGTTGAAGCTTTTGCCTCCACACCCCAGGTATGAATTCTTAGGCCCTAGTTCAAATTTGCTAGTTATTTTTTCATCTTATCTTATTAACATGTAGGTAGATGTCATATTGGGAGTGCTCCAAAATGAAGAAGGAAATTGGATGGACACTAGCTGATATCTGTGGGATAAGCCCCGATTTTACATGCACAAGATTATTCTTGAAGATGATGCCAAGACCTCTGTGGAACATCAAAGAAGGTTGAATGAGGCTATGCAAGAGGTTGTCAAAAAGGAGGTGATCAAGTGGTTAGATGCAGGGGTTGTGTGCCCCATCTCGGATAGTTCTAGGACTTTTCTGGTGCAATGTGTGCCGAAGAAATTTGGTATGACTGGGGTTACAATGTGCAAAATGAGTTGATTCCTATGATGACTATCACCGGTTGGAGGGTGTGTATGGACTACTGCAAGTTGAATAAAGTGGCCTCAAGGATCATTTTTCATTGCCTTTTCTTGACCAAATTCTAGATAGACTTGTTGGGCATGCCTTCTACTATTTCTTGGATGGGCATTCTAGGTACAACCAAATCGTGATTGCTCCGAAGATTAGGAGAGAACAACATTTATGTGTCCGTATGGAACCTTTTCCTTTTTTAGGATGCCTTTTGGTTTGTGTAATGTACCGGCTATATTCCAGCGGTGTATGATGGCCATATTTGCAGACATGGTAGATGATATTTTGGAAGTGTTCATGGATGATTTCAGTGTACTGGGTGACTCTTTTGATGAATGTTTGAAGAATCTTGACAAGGTGTTCGCCCGGTGTGAAGAGACCAATCTTGTGCTTAACTGGGAAAAATAAAACTTCATGGTCAAGGAGGGAATTGTCCTTGAACATAAGTTCTCAAAGCACGGCATAGAGGTGGAGAAGGCTAAAATTGAAGTGATTTCAAGGCTTCCTTCTCCTACTTGAGTCAAGAGGCTATGAGTTTTCTTGGGCATGCGGGGTTCTAGCGAAGATTCATCAAAGACTTTTTTAAGGTATTGAATCCTTTATGCAAAGTATTGGAGAAGGATGCCAATTACATGTGTAATAAGGGATGTATGCAAGCATTTGAGCTTCTCAAAATTGACAACTCCTATTATTACCGCACCTAATTGGAGCTTACCTTTTGAGCTCATGCGTGACGCAAGTGATGCTTCGGTAGGATCAGTTTTGGGTCAAAGCGTTTATGAGATGTTTCACCATGTGTATTATGCAAGCAATATAATGAATGATTCTCAAGTGAACTACATGGTGACAGAAAAAGAGTTGTAAGTAATTGTGTTCAAAATGGAAAAGTTTAGGCCTTATATCATGGGTACCAAGATCTATCTTATTGCTTCAAGAGTTTAATCTTTAGATTGTGGACCGAAAAGGGTGTGAAAACCAAGTGGCGGTCCAGTTATCCCACTAAGAGGAGAAGGGGAGGCCCCGTAATAGACTTTAAATTAATGATTCATTCCCTTATGAGCAACTCCTCTGTGTATTGGTTAATAGCATGCCTTGGTTTGCAGATGTTGCAAACTTCTTTATGACTGGTATTGTTCTGTCTGAGCTCTCTTCTAACCAAAGGAAGAAGCTCAAACGAGATATCTTGGACTACTACTGGGATGAGCCTTACTTGTTCAAAATATGTAATGATGGTGTGATCTGGAGATATGTTCCGAAGGAGGAGCAATTGAGTATTCTTGATGCTTGTTATCCTCTCCCTATGGTGGTCATCATGGTGGGGCGAGGACATCTTCAAAATTTCTTAGTTGTTGTTTTTTCTAGATTATGTTGTACAAGAGTGCGAGTGAACTTGTGAAGAGATGTGACGGATGTCAAAGAGCGGGTGGAACTTCAAAGAAGGATAATATGCCTCTCACCATTATTCTCGAGGTTGACATCTTTGATGTTTTGGGCACTGATTTCATGGGTCCGTTTGTATGTTATTGTGGAAACATGTACATTCTTGTAGCCGTTGATTATGTTTAAAAGTGGGTTGAGGCCATGGTTTTAGCCAACAACAAGGCCAAGAGTGTTGTGGATTTTCTGAAGAAGAGTATCTTTACTCGGTGTGGCAGTCCTAGAGCAATCGTTAATGATGGGGGATATCATTTTTGCAATAAGGCATTTGACACTTTGCTTGCAAAGTATGGCGTCAATCAAAAGGTTTCTACCCCTTACGTTCTCAAGCTAGTGGGCAAGTGGAGGTCTCCAACAAGGAGATCAAGAGCATATTGTCAAAGACGGTCAATGCAAATAGGATCGATTGGTCAAAGACATTGGATTATACTCTGTGGGCTTAGAGGACTACTTACAAAACTCCGATTGGTATGTCTCCATACCTGTTGGTGTTTGGGAAGGCTTTCCAAAGGTGGAGTTTGTGTGAACTGGGTGGCTCTTCACGATGATGGATGAAATGACAACCTTCTTAATGGTTTGAGTCTGTTTTTCTTTTCATTTTTGTATAAATAGTAGTTAGTGAGCAATGGTGCCTTAGGCAAAGCTTCACTTGGGCCTAACACATTTACCTTTGATCTTATGGCTAAAAATAAATTTTTGTGTATAAAATGGTGATAGTTGTGGCCTTGAGACTCTTGCATTGGCTAAACAATCATTGAGTGGTTTCTCGGAACCATTTGCATTGCTCAAATCATAGCTAAGGTTGGTGTGGGCCCCATACTTTGTTTCTTTAGCAACCTATAGCTTGTGTGGTGGGTATTGATTTGAAAGTTCAAGTCACGTGCCAATGAGTCTAGAACTTGCCCTGAATGTTTTCCTAGAAAAAATCCTAAGTGAAGCTTGACAAGAGAAGTGATTATTCGATGTCCTTGATACTAATTGAGACTTGAAAACATCCATAGCCTTCCAATGATACTATCCCTACTCAACCACATTGAGCCATAGCCCTTATTTTTTCAATAACCTTGATAAAAGCCTTTATCCATTCTAAAATGACCCTCTCTTGGTACTCTATCTTTCCTTAGAACAAGAGAAATAATAAGTTTGGGGGGAAAGACAAGGAATGCAAAAGTGATAACAGGTAAAAAATAAAGAAAAGGAAAGGCAAAAAAAGAGAGAAAAAGAAGAAAAGATAAAAAAGTCAAAAAGAAGGTGAACATTGTAGAGGAAATGAAGGTATTCAATAAAAACAAAAGATGAAAGGCATGGAAAGGTTGGAGAGGAGAAAAAAAATTGAAATGATCAAGAAAGAGTGACAATGTGTTTCTCTAACCCCTAAAGAAGTAAACGACTCAAAGAGTCAAGAAAATATGTGCCAAAATGAAGCAAATGAAGTGCTTAAGGGAATATGATACCTCCTTAGACCAATATATTCTATCCTTAATCAAAAGCCTTCATTACATTACCACAAAAGCACTATATGATCTTGAGTTACGTGAGCTTACATTAGAGGTGACTGACATAAGGCGCAAGCTTATGGTACTTAGAGCCGGACTTGAGACGTTCCTTGAGAGATATGAGTGTGTTTTCTACAATTCTCGTTCTAAGTGCTACAACCTAAAAGAAAGGCTTGCTTATGGTGAGTTGAGGAGTATGAGTTTGGGTTCCCAAGCGACCAATGTAACAGAAAGAGTTTTCTTGATGAGTTGAGTCAACTCTTGATGCTATTATGTCACACTATAGCCGAGGTGATAATAGGTTGTGTATTGTTGATTATGCTATTGAGTTGAGGGTAATTGTTAGTGCCAATTGATTCTCAATGACATTGCTTTAGGACAACTAAATTTTCCTTTCTTTTATCTTGAGGAGGTAGGAATTACTTAGTTTGTTTGAGGAGAAGCAAAATCTTAACTTTGGGGGAGTTGATAACAAGGGACTCTAGTCTATTTTATGCTCCTTTTTGCTTGCGTTTTGGAGTAAAATGTGTACAAGTATTCCCAAAAGCTAACTTGTTGTGCTTGTTTGTTGTGTTTGGTTAAAAAGAGACAAGGATGTCATAATCATCTCAAAAAAGGAGTTAAACCTGCACAAGTTCAAAACCAAGTCAAAGTAGTGCTACAGTGGAAAATCCACCACTATGCAAAAGAACCACCATGACCTCGGTACTTTCATCGCGGTCCACGGTGACAAGATTAAGAGTTATGCTATTTGAGTATTTTAAGTCACTACGGTCTGCGGTACCTCTACTACGGTAGCGGTCTTTTTACTACAGTCCGCGTAGAACAGATTTAGAGAGCCAGGAGATTGAGCTAAAGTTGAAGACCGTGGTCTGGAGTTGATTTTATGTGGCCACTATAACCTCACGGCTGTAGGGTTCATTTTCCTTTGTCAGCGGTACCTCCGTCAGGGGCATTTTTTTTTGGAAAATTAGCAGTGTATAAATACATTTTTTCATATTTTTACGTTATCTTATCAGTAGCTGAGCACGTGAACATTGTATTTTACCTATTTTGAGTAATTTTGTAGCTTGTTTAGGAATTAATCTTAGAATCTTATCTTGTAATTACATTTCATAGGTTATTCTTCATCTCAATCTATAATTTCTTCTTCAATTATGAGAAGCTAAACCCATTAGCTAGGGTTGTGGCTCAACCCTAGTGTGAGTATTTAATGGGTCTTTTATTTAAGGGCTTAGATGTTTATGGGTGATAGATATTTGGCCTTATTTATGATTTCTATGTTGAATTAGTGATTGCAAACACTAATTTGTGCGTTTTTGGCTTAGGCTCTTCTTGAGAAAGAGAGTTTAAGTCTATGAAATTCAGGACAACAAAGAATTAGGGTGTATTGAAGAGATTGATAGCTACAATTAAAGGGTTAAACCTAGATATAGTAATACCCCACTTAAGCCAACATTCGTTGCACAAATTAAACACCCAATTGGGCTTGAGAAAGCCAATTAGGGAAAAGTCATTCTTATTTCTAAGAGGTGTAGAGCGTGTAGCTTCGTGCATTGGCTATATCACATTCCCAACTCTAACATTATGTCCTAAGTTTTAGATCCCATTAGATACTCGCCTAGGAGTAAGTCACTTCCCTAGTACCTTTTACCCATTTAGAAAACCCTACAAAAATACCATACCTGGTCAAATTTCCTATATCATTAGTATAAAAATTAGAATAGTAAAAAGATCAAGCTTTTTTGGAAGTGTAAACAATTACATTGTGCATTGCTAATTTAGATAGGAACCCAATCTCAAACTTATTATATCTCCCTGTGTATTCGATCCCGACCTTCTCTAGTAAAAGCTGCATTGATCGTTCATGTCACTCTATAGTGGTGTAGGGATAAGGTTGGATCCGATCATTTGACACCCGGAAGGCATATGAGAAACTTTACTTGTACTTGGCAATGTCGAAAATCACGGTGAGTGGTGTCTTAGTTCGGGAAGATCAAGGTACGAAATTTTCTGTTTATTATGTAAGTCGAACCTTAGGGGAAGCAGAAACTAGATATCCACCCTTAGAGAACTTAGCACTTGCACTAATAAGTGCTTCTAGAAAGTTAAAACCATAGTTTCAGTGTTTCCCCACATGTGTGTTAACCACGGATCCACTTCGTAATATTTTGCACGAACCTAAACTTTCGGGATTATTGGCCAAATGGGCCGTCAAACTCATTGGTTATGATATGGAGTATCAACCATGAACGACCATGAAGTCTCAAATACTAGCGGACTTCATGGTTGATTTCATGCCAACCCTCGTACCTGAGGTCGAAAAGGAACTTTTTTTAAAAAATTGGGCACATCATTGGGGGACATGGACCCTTTTCATAGACGGAGCTTTTAATGTGAAGGGGTCCAGGCCAGGCATCATTTTGAAGCCACCCATAGTTACTATTATTCTGCAGTCTATCAAAACTTCTAGATTCACTAACAATGAGATTGAGTATGAGGCCATGATTGTAGGTCTCGAGCTAGCTAAATTATTGGGGGCAAAAGTTATTGAAGCCAAGTGTGACTATTTATTTGTTGTTAACCAAGCAAAAAAAAGCTTTGAACTTTGAGAGGATAGAATCCAAAGGTATTTGGACAAGCTACATGTAACATTGCACATCTTCAAGGAGTGGACTTGCAAATTTAGGATCATTAGTCGAGAAAACGATATTATCCTGGGAAATGTCGTCTAATTGTTGAAATATGTGGTTGAGGAGGGTCACGTTAAAATAAACTCTATGAGCTTGACTTGGGATTGGAGGAATGAATATATTGAATATTTAAAGAATGGAAAGCTCCCATTGGACCCTAAAGAGTCAACGGCCCTATGAACCAAAGCCTCCATTCACGTTAGATGAAAATGGAACGTTATACAGGAGGACTTTCGACTGCTCATTGGTGGTATGTTAAGGGCCGAGAGATACCGATTATGTTTTACGAGAGGCCTACAAAGGCACTTGTGGGAACCACTCCAGCACCGAGTCTTTGATTCACAAAATCATTAGACCAGGGTTTTATTGGGATAGCATGGAAAAAGCAACGAAGGAGTTTGTTCGAAAATGTGATAAATGTCAAAGGATTGCATTGATGGCCCATCAGCCCGAAGAGCAACTTCATTCAGTCTTATCCTCGTGACCATTCATGAAATGTGGGATGGACATCGTCGCCCTCTACCAACGGCCCCAGGTAAAGCTAAATTCATTTAGTTTAGGACTAACTACTTTTCTAAATTGGTGGAAGCACAAGCCTTCGAGAAGGTCAAAGGAAAAGAAGTTATAGACTTCAACTAGGACCACATCATGTGTAGTTTAAGGATACCTTCTGAAATCATATGCGACAACAGAAAGCAATTCAACGACAAAAAGCTAATGGAGTTACTCAAAGAATATAAAATAAAAATGATCTTATCAACATCGTATCACCTAAGAAGAAACGGACAGGCCGAATCGACGAACAAGACCATCATCTAAAATTTAAAGAAAAGATTGAGTGACACTAAGGGGAAATGGAGATAAGTTCTACCCAAAGACCTTTGGGCGTACCGAATGAAATCAAAGTTAATGGCTTCGAGCCTTAATCCCAGTCGACATCAGGGAACCAAACGCCAAATTTTACATGATATGGAGGAATTAAATCACAAGGCTATGAATACTAGCCTTGAACTATTGGATGCGAAACAAGAAGCTGCGCTTTGTTCGGATGGTTGTATAAAATCAAAGAATCAAGAGATATTACAATAGAAGAGCCAACATTCGCCACTTCAGAATCGGGGACTCAATTCTAAGGAAAGTCACCCTCAATACTCAAGAGCCAAACAAAGAGAAACTAGGACCGAATTAGGAAGCACCACATCGAGTCATTGGTATCATCGAAAATGGATCTTAAAAACTTGGCAGGAAGGAAGGTGAAAAATTTCCAAACAATTGGAACGTATCACTACTCAAATGATATTATTACTGAGGTATGACTCTCTCCCTTCTCATTCGTATTTGATACTAACTTATTGTAGGTGTTCAATTGAGGTGTTGGGGAAACTCTTCAACACGAATATCTTGGATTTAAAAGCACGCATTACACTCTTTTTCTCTTAGAACATTTTTTATCCCGAATGGATTTTTTTCGGCGAGGTTTTCAAAGTGGAAACATTTATGTGCTACCTGAGAAAAGCACAAAAGTATCCACGGCTTCTTTTCAATTAACCTCGAATATTGGGGGGGACACCACCCTCAGAGGTTATATTTTTGAGAAAATTACTTCTTGCCAAAGGGCCTTGATAGAGAAACCTTGTAATGGGACAAACGGTTGAATGAACCGTGTCCACATATATTAGTCGATCCCTGATGGAAAAACATGTATACATATGAATTATTCAAAAAGCAATCTTTCTATATCAAACGCTTTGCGTCTCAAAGAAATTTTCTACTTTACGAGCTGCATACTTGTGATTTTGTAAGAGATGGCCCAAAGGAAAAATGCAAATACACCTAGTATTCTCAAGGGATGTCATCGACAATCAACAAATTTGAGTTCTCTAAACTTGAATTCATAAGACCTCTAAGAGGCGCCCCTCGATCTATAGGCCAAGGTCATCTTTTTCGGGGACTAACACCTCGAAAAAGTTTCAAGTGTTATTTTGGAATAAGCCCAAGAGGCATACCCAAAGGCTATGGAAAAATTAATGCGCCTCTAAGAAGTCCGAACCCTGCATTCAAATATGCCTTCAAGTTCTTTGAAAAACTAGTTAAAATAGGATACCCTCGGCAAATAATAATAGGTCATCGATAAAATCAGTCCTCTAAAATGCTTAAGAGATATCAAAAATATCTTAACACAAACATGCTAAGGAACTAAAAGAAAAGGGTTTCAATCAACATTGAACCCTTAAAAACCCCAAATCGGTACACAATACATGCTAAGGCATAAAGAAATTTTCACTAAGTGTTTTAAGCCAAAAGAGGGGAATAATAGCCATCTTTTAGAGGTCATAATTGCCCGATCCAAAAGAGTCTAAGGGCCAATACACTTAGGGTTAGAGGCCTTGTTTTCACCCAATCCGAACCCAAGGGATATATTATCCCGAGACGAAACAAACAATAACTTGATTATGACTCGGGGATTTACCATTATCCGACATAAAACCTTAAGTTTCTATGGCCCAAAGTTCGAACCTTATTCGAACTCGACCATGGAAACTTCAAGGAAGCCATCCAAGAAAAAGTTTCGAACACATCGTTCAAAGCATGAAACTATGCTAAAATTTAGCAAATGCAAAATCATGTTCATAAAAACTGAGAAGACATTCAAGAAAAGTTTTCTTTTAAATGTTTGAAAAAAAGATATGTATAAGAGTCCGACAAGAGATCTTCCAAAAAAAAAATCCTAGCTGTACCCGGGGCTACTTTCTCCCCTGGGAGCAGCTTCCTCTTTGAGCCTCTAATCATTGTCAGATGAGATAAGAAATCTGGCATCAACATTGAGCTCCTTTGCTTGAGCTATCTCTTTAGAAAGTTGGAAACCTCCAACGTGGATTTCCTCGAAGTCTCCCTCTAGGATTGGCACTTGGCCAGATCATTACTCCATCGCTCTTGGTCGGAGTTTCCCTTAGCTACATTCAAGCAACCTCAGCATCCTTTAGGTACACAACAACGGTTTTGTCAGTTGTGACCTTCGTCTTCTCCACCTCTGCCTTGGCCTCAGTAAGCGTGACCTTGAGCTCATTCATCCTTTTGACCTGGGTTAAACTTTTCTCTTTAACGCCCTGGTGTTGGGACTCAGCTGATGCTTGTTTGGCCAAAGCATCCTCCTTCTCAACCGCAGGACGGTCCATTTCCTCCTTCTACTGATTGCAATCGGCCTTGATCTGATCAACCTCCCCTCGAAGAAGCTCGATCCTCTTTAACTTTTGTTACAATTGATACACTGAAGCATTAGCCTCCATAGTTGGGTCGAATAGACCATACTCTTTCAAAACAATTGTTACCTACTTGACTAGCTCAAAGTCCTCCTTATGAGCCTTGGCCCTTAGAAAATCATTTGGGACACTCTGTTTAGCCCTGGGTATTTCAGAACCAGTCCTCTCCGGTATGCTTGTTGATGGACGAGGAACAATATTGACCTTGGGCAATTCAGGGGCTTTGCCCACATCTTTCTTTAGAGCCTCTTTACCATGAGGTAGGGTCTCCAATTCGGAAGTCTTGGCAGCTTCAACCGACTTCCTAGCTCAGGCCACCAGTGCCGAGTCTTCACCATCATCTTCTTCTTCATCATTCAGCTGGTAGACGGAGTCTATATCCACATGAATGAGATTCCTCCTACATCTTTGAGTAGGAGCCCTTTTGTCTTGGTGGTCTTCGAGGTTCGAGACCCTTTTCCTCTTATTATCTTTCCCCGATTTCGGAATCGGTGATGCGGTCTCTTCCCCAGGCGGGTCCGACCTAATTTCAGTGACATCTCCAATGCCTGCATGAATGAGAATGAGATATGAGTAAATAAACATCGCTGAGAAAGAGGAAAGCATAAAAAACTTACAAGAAGAACTTACCGTGGTGTTTGGATTCCCATCTGCTCCTCGCCAAGTCACGCCAACAACACTCCTTATATGAGAAGGTCGCGACTAAATTTCGTTCCTAGTCTTCGAGGTCGGTGACAACATGGAGAATCCAAGCAACCACTGCAAAAAATAAGAAGGCATCACGCAATGCATAAATGGATTACGAAAGGGTACTAAAAAAACTTCACTTATGCTCGAGGTTCCACTTCTTTGGGAATAATATTTTCACCTCCGGGAAGATGTCGCAGGTCCTCACTCACATGAACTGGCTCATCCATCCCCAATCTTTATCCTCGTCGTTGCAAGAAAAATAGGCCTTGGTCAATCGACATTAGAGAATGATCAGCCCTCGGAAAGGCTGAACTCACTACAATCAGATAAGATGATTGAGGGTGAACTCTAGCCCCTCGGCCTTGCTGGAGAAGTAATGGAGCATGGTTACTATGCGCCCAAAAGAAGGGTGGATCTGGCAGAGGTGGCCTGGTACCTCTTGCAGAAGTCGATCACGACTGGATTGATAGGACCCAATGTGAAGGGTAAGTGTAAACACTTAGGAACGCCTCCACATGAGTGGTTATGCTCTCCTCAGGGGTAGGGATCAGTACCACGACCTCATCCCCTCATCCATAATCTCTCTTCATGGCCTTGAGGTGTTTCTCCGTTATCGAGCAGTTATATCTTGATGCATGCTCACATTAGACAGGAATCGTGAGGGATTTTTGACTTTGAAGTCTTTCTTTAACACACAGAGGCAGGTGACAATATCATAAGGGGATGACGCTTTATTAACGGCCAATTAGAAAGAAAAGGAAGAATCCTTCTCCTTTTGAGAAAGGTTTTAGAGTTCTTCACTATTGATTCAGGTTTTAGAAAGTGGATAGAGGAGAAGTTTTATGCTTATTAGTGCTAAAAGGGTTGGATCAACACGTAGTGAAAGAGAAAGACGAAGAGAGGAAGACATCATGAAAGTTTGAAGGTGGAAGAAAAGTTCTCGATTCAAATAAGCCCTATTTTTATAGAGATACGGTGACGGTTTGGCGGCGCTAGTGGTCGACTGCAATTGGCAAACATTTAATATTTTGGGGAATCGAACCAACAGGACATGTCGGTCACCTCGAGAGCTTACATCATGGGGATGACGTCATTTTCAGGACATAAGGAATTCGAGGTTTAAGTCATTTCTTATTCTTTCACTCTAAGAAATACAGGAACTATTTGTATACGGTCGAAATCAAGTCTGCCCAATTTCGCAGGCTCGGGGAGGTTCTTCAAGAATAAGCTCAAAACGTACTTGGTTCGAGCCTGATGGAGGAGTATTGAACTTAAGGATTGAAGTTTCGATAAAAACCAAGGCCGAGTATGACCAACCCCGAGATAATACTTTTATGGTTTTGTAACATAAAGACCAAGATTCTCACGATGGCCCGAAGATCATGACATAAATTTTGAAATGGATTTGTACTCGGCGTTAGACATCTATCCAATAAGATTTCCACTATAATTAGAAGTGTACCTTATTTAGGATGCCCTACTATATAAACGGGATCCTATTCATTTGTAACACATCATTCATTGACAAGAGAATATACATTTATTAGTTTCTTGCTTATTGTTCATCAGGGCTGCCTTATTATTTTACTGTTGTTACTAACCTACCTCTGTACTATCATAACTTGAGGTGAATACTAGGCATGCACACTGATTTGACTTTCTTTATTCTTCAATTTATATATTATTTTCCTTGTTCATCAATTAGTATTTGACTATATCGCGTATCTTTAATATCACCTCGAGTTATAGAATTTTTAACAGAATGAATTTCCATGGATTATATTGTTTATCTAAAAATTATGAGCAACAATTAAATTTAATTTATGGTTTTAATGATATGTGATATAGTTCAATTCTACTTAATAACCAAGAAAACTAACGTGTCAATAAAGGAAATAAGTAAAATCAAATTAGTGTTCAAGACAGTCTCGATCTCGAGCTAAGGTGGCCTCGAGGTTGGTTAAGAACAGTAAAGAAAGAACAATTAAGTTAATAGAAGATTCTGATGAAATATGAGCCAAAAAGTAAGAGAGTATATTATTTTCCAATGATTGATGATGTTTACAAATGATTGGGGTTCCCTTTATATAATAGCGAAATCCTAAATAAGGTAATTTCTTTTTATAGTAAAGAATCTTATTGGGACAATTATCTAACCACCAAGTACGAATTAGAACTAACTCATATAAATCTATTCCAGGATTTACACCACCATCTTAGGGACATGGTATGAAACATGCTCATTCTATTACAAATCCATAATGGCATCATCTCGAGGTTGGTTATACTAGGATCCGACGTTCCTCGAACGCTTAGATCTTTGAACCTCATGTTCTGTCCTTGGGCTCGACCTCAGTCCATAGTGAGTCGATTCCTCGATGCGAGCCTTTTGTTCCTCCATATGAGCCTTTGATCCATAAAATTGAGGGCACCTTATTTTATCGTATACAGATAGTCCATGCGTTTCTTAGAGTAAGATGATAAGAAACGATTAGAACCTCGATTTTCCAGAGTCTCTAATAATGATGTCATTCCCGTGACATAGGTTCTCTAAGAGACCAAAATGTCTAGTCGGTTTGCTTCCTCAGAACATTAAATGTGTTCCAGTAACAGTCGGCCACTAGCACCGAACCGTCAGTGCTTATCTATAAAATATGGGGCTTCTTTCTTGAATCAACAACTTCATTTCTTCCTTGCAATCTCTCTAATCTCTTTTTCTCTTAATCTCTTACTCTCATCACCTGCTTCATCCGTCCTTTTAGCACCGATAAACACCAAGATCCGCCACCTTCTGCATCTCTTGACTGAAAATCATGGAAAACACCTCTAAAACAATTCATCAAAAAAAGAAGGCTTCTTCTATCTTTTCCTGGCCAGCAAAACTTATGGTGCCGGCCCTTCACGAGATCATTCCCGGTCCATGTGTGATAAATAAACATTTCAACATAGAAAATCCTCCCGCTATCCCAGGCCGATGCAAACATGTATCTTAATATATTAGTTCGATATTGAAGAAGCATATCAAGGACATGAAGAAGGACTGTGGCTAGAGGACGAGATCATGGTACAGATCCTCAATCCCAAGGAGAGCATTACTACTCACAAGGATACGTTCTTGAGTGTTTACACTTACCCCTTAATTCAATAGTAATCAGCTTTTGCAAAAGGTATGAGGTCACTCTTGGCCAGATCCATCCCTTATTTTGGTAGATCATGATTATGCCGTGCTACTTCTATGGCAAGGCCGAGGGATTAGAGTTTACCCTTAACCATCTCATTCGCCTGTATCGAGCTCATCTTTTTCGAGGTTTGATCAAACTTCAACGTCGATCAAGAAAAGTCTTCTTTGCTAGTAACGATGAGGACAAAGCTCGTGGCTAGATGAGACGGTTTGTTAGAGTGAGGACCTCGGATATCATCCCTAGAGAAAAATACCATTCCCATAGAAGTGGAATTTTAAACATAAGTGAATTCCTTTTCTAAATACCCTCTCATATTACGTTTCTGCATTTTGTAATGCCTTTACCTTTTTGCAGTTGTTGCTTGGATGCCCCATTCTATCCATGACCTTGAGAACTGGGTCATAAAATTAGCTACAACCTTCTCGTATGATGAGCTCAAATGGCATGACTTATCGAGGGGAAAATGGGAGGCAAAGCACCATGGTTAGTTCTTTTCCCAGGTTTTCTAATGCTTTTCTTTTACTAGAGATGTTTTCCATATTTAAACCTATCTATGTAGGCATGAGATATGTCTTCGAGATGAGACCAGCCCCGCCCGGGAAAAAGATCGAGTCCCGATTCAAAATCGAGGAAAGACAACATGAGAAAAGGGCTTCGAAGCTCGAAGACCCCCAGGATGAAAGGGCCCCTACTCGAAAGCCAAGGAGGAAGCTTATTCATGTAACGTGGATTCGGCCCTCCAATTTCTGACGATGAAGAAAATGAGGGTGAAGAATTATCGTTGGTGCCCCAAACTAGTAAATCGGTCGAGGCCGTCAATCCCTCAAGACTAGAGACCTTGCCTCGTGGTGAGGAAACTCCAAAGAAAGACTTAGGAAAAGCCATGGAGTCCCCTGAGATTGAGATCATTCCCCCACCTTCAACAAGTACACTAGATAGGAAAAGTGCCAAGAATCCCGAAGCTAATCAGAGCGCCCCGAGTGAGGCGCTCGGAGCAATGATAATAGGTTATTCCCTTTCTCTCCCATCTTATTCAGAGGAGAGGCGATAAAGAATGCTCGAGCTTTGCGAACGCTTGACCCGAGCAAGTTCCTCAAAGAAGCTCCTTTTCAGGATTGTTTCACTGGGCTCAATGATGTCGCTGACCATAGTGACGCATCCACCCTCTTTGAAGAGGCTCATCGTCTTTTCTCTCGGGTAATCACTAACTTTTATTGTTGTAATATTTTCTTCTCCCCTTCTCTTGACTGAAATCTCTTTGTTTTTTTGTAGGCCATCATCAAGTTCAGGGTCAAGATAAGCCAATTTAAGGTCGAGTTTAGGAAGTCTTTGAAATGAAGACAAGGCCCTGAGGTTCTTTTGTAGCCAAAAGGAGGAGGAGTTCAAGGACCTTCGAGCTGATTTGTCCAAAGCTCGTAAAAATGAGGCCGAGCTGGACATGTAACTGTGATTTTGAAAGAGTATGGTATTCTTGGACTTATTATGGAGGCTATCACTTTGATTTCTCAGCTGCAACAAATGTTGGAGATGATCGGGTAGCTTCGGGGCGAGGTCGATCAGGTTTAGGTTGACAGCCACCGATAGAAGAAAAACATGGATCGGCTTGCTACTGATAAAGAGATCGCTCTAGACCAACTCCCCTCGGTTGAGACTCAACTATGAGGTATTAAAGTAAACAATCTAGCCCAGGACAAGAAGATTGGGGAGCTCGAGGCCAAACTTCTGACGTCCGGGCCGAGGTTGTTGAAGCTAGGGCCGAAGTAGAGAGAACTAAGGCCACGGTTGATAAAACCATCATCGTGTACTTAAGAGATGTTGAGGCTATTAAAGTAGGGCTAATGGAGGCCCCTGACTAAGAAATATGGAGTAATTATTTGGCCAACTGCCAATCCCGGAGGGAGACCCTCGAAGAAATCCATGCCCTAGGGTTCGACCTCACTGAAAGATAGCCCAAGGAAAGGCGCTGGAAACAGATGCCAGGTCTCTCATTTCATTCAATGATGAAGATGCTGTTAGTGCTTCTGAGAGAGGGGGTAATGAATATGGAGTCCCCGAGGAAGTGGTTCCCGAAGATGCGGCTCTAAAAGATGTGGCTCCCGAGGATGCAGCTCCTGAGGATACGACTCCCGAGGATGCGGCTCCCAAAGTATATTAGGTTCTTTTTTTCTTGTTTTTGTATAAGGCCCTTTGTGGGCATTGTAAATACTTTGTATGAATATAAGGAATTCCCTTTCTTTTCACTTTATCTTCGATTTGCATTGAATTTTGCTTTGTCTTCATTTGTGAAAATTTTGACTTTAGAACTTCAATGATCAAGTGAGCATTGCCTCAGACTCAGAATAGAACCAACCCTTAGGTTTTTTAGTGATCATTGGGCAACCTTTGAGCATTCAATAGAATACCTCTTAAGGTTTTTTGTTAATCTTCGAAATATGCTTAAGTCGATTTGATATGAGCTTGGGATGATGGGACTCTTGAGTCTGAGTTGAGTGAGAGCAATGGAAGATGACGAGATTTAATATGTGTTGCTAAAGAAATTTGGAGAAACTCTACCAAAGGGTGCCATGATATTGACCATAATTTACCACCTAATTCTATTGATTCATTTGATATGCTTGCAAATTCTTTTGTGAAGGTGCACGTTGGAGTCCTTAAGGTTGCAACTAGAAAGTCGGACCTATTCAAAGTAAGGCAAAAGGACAATGAGATGCTTAGGGAATTCATATCTCGATTTCAAATGGAACCTATGGATTCGCAGCCAGTGCCGACGATAGGGTTGTTCAAGCTTTCACTCTAGGTCTTAACGAATGAAGTTCCATAACTTCTCAACAATTAAACCTGAATTTGATCGAACATAGTTAAAAGGGATTGATCAAAAACAATGATTGGACACAACCCTGTTTGGAATGATAGAATGAATGATCGAGGATAAATCTTTCGAGGGCTCATGAGCAAGAGTGAATTCAATAAGGATGTCGGGTCTAAAGAAGGACCTCGACTATTAGAATATAACTTCTGCGCAGATGCATCCACCATAGTATCGGCCATTGGTCATATCAAATATACTTGGTGGCCTAACCTCTGCAGTCCCACCTGGCCCAGAGAAACACAAACCAAATATGCAAGTATCATGGCACCTATGTACATAAAACAGAAGATTACAGCCAACTAAGGGAGGAAATAGCCCAACTGTTCAATGAGGGGCACCTTCAAGAATTCTCAAGTGATTGGGCCAAAAAACACATAAAACAAATGTTCAAACATACAGAATGAGCAAGAAGAGACAAACCACGTGATTCACATGATCGTTGGAGGGGTCGATATTCCTCAAGGACCAGATTCAAACGGACCAAGGTGACAATCACAAGAGAAAAACAAACTCGAGACTACTTACCAGAAGATATCGTCTTTCAACGACGAGGATGCATAAGGGATCAAAAACCTCACAATGACGCACTGTTAATGTCTATCATTATGAATAAAATTCAAGTTAAACGTGTGTTGATTGATCCAGATAGCTCGGCCAACATTATTCGATCAAGGGTCGCAGAGCAACTTGGCCTACAAGATCAAATTGTGCCCGCAGCTCGAGTGCTTAACGACATCAACATGGAAAGTAAAACCACCAACGGAGGAATTATCTTGCTGGTAAACGTGGCCGAAACCATACGAGAAACAAAGTTCCATGTAATCGACGGTGACATGAGGTGCAATGCATTGCTCGGAGGAGTTGGATCCATAGCATGAGGGTAGTACGCTCGACCCTTCACCAAGTTCTAAAGTTCCCAACATCTGAGGGAATCAAAACGACATATAGAGAGCAGTCGGGAACCAAGGAGATGTTCTCAATCGATGAAGTGATACCGGTGTCAACAGTTCCAGATGAAGTGATCCATCAACAAAGAGATCGATTTCAAAGGAAAAGCAGGAATTCAAATAGCAACTACAGCCATTTCCAACACCTTCTCACCCCGAGGTGAGGTACCTTCGACTCCAGATGGCTCAGGGACTCCAACTAAATCCCCCTCTTGGACCCCACATGATCGAGGCACAATATTCTCAGTTACGATTGATGTGGTGAACTTTTGATCCTCTATATTATCTCGTGGTCGAGCCACGAGACCGGAGTCATCCTCTTTTTCTTCTTTTTCGTCTCCTTCTTCTTCTTATTCCTTTCTTAGGAGCTGAACTGACTCCATGGACAAGTAAATCACATCTTTTTTCGACTTTTGAGCCGCTTTATTCTTAGGCTCTAGCCCCTTGGAGGTCGAAGCCCTTTTTCTCTTGCTTTCCTAAGTCGTCTTCGGGGCAGGGAGTGAGTTTTCTTCTTAACCAGACAGGGGCCTCATCATCACCTCCTTCCCAAGACATACAAAAGAAGAGAAACAAGTAAGCTTTGAAATATACCTGATGATGATCAAATCATTAAGTTGAGGAGAGGAACTTACCATAACTACAGGCCTCCCATCAGCCCTTCGATAAGTCAAGCCAAGCATGCTTGGCATGTGTAGACTGCGTTACTAGGCTCTGAACCCAACTATCAAGATGGGGAACCGCTCTTGGAATCCAGGAAACGACTGCACGATGAAAAACACTGATAAGGAAATGAAGAAAACTAACAGAAATTAGGAACAAAATTATACCTACGTCTCATATTCCACTTCTCTAGGAAGGGCATACTATCATGCAGGATTAACTCTGAGGCCCGATCATGATCTCTATCCTTGTCTATGCTCGAGAAAGGCACCTTGTTGGCCTGACGTTGAATCTTTATTAGTCCTCCTGATAAAGTCGGGGGTATACAAGCGAATGAGATGGTCGAGGGTGAAGGAAAGCCCATCGACTTTTCTCACAAAAAATCAAAGAAGTATCACTATCCTCCAAAAAGAAGCATGAATCTGACAAAGGGTGACCTAGCATGAAAGGGTAGGTATAAACACTTAAGAACCCACATGAGTTGTAATCAATTCTTCAGGAGTGGGCACCACTACATGTTTATCGCCCCACTTTCAATCCTTCTTAACTTGTGAAATGAGTTTATTGGAGATCAAATATATGTACCTCGATACCGACTCGCACCGGCCTAGCACTGAGGAGGACCTTTCAGTCTTAAAATTAAAATCGATGATGCACGGCGGGGGAAAACATTCTTCAAGGCATGGCTCCACCATGACTTCCTTGCTGGCGGGCCTTGATGAGGAAGTTTTTTTACTTTTGAGGAATGGTTTTCAAATTTTTAGCCATTTAATGGATAAAGAAAAGCAGAAGATGAAGAGAAATACATAGTATATTACAGCGGAACGAGTAAAGAGATCCCAAGAATTGGAAACACAAAATCTGAGGAAGGTGAAGAACTGAGAAAGTTAGAATGAGAAAGAGTTGAAGGTAATGTTTGAAAGATGAAGGACGATACATTTATAGGTTGAAGGCGACGGTTCAATACTAGTGGTGGCCGACCATTAACTGACAAGAATTAAATGCCTAGAGAATTATATCAATGGGACATTTCGATCACCTCTGTCACTTACGTCACTGTGATGACTCCATGACAAATTGGGTTAAAGATTGAGGAATCAATTCGTTTCTTGTCGTTATACTCCAAAAAAGAGGGGACTATCTATATACAGTTAAAAAAGTGCCCAACCAATTTTACTGATTAATCGATACTAGGGTATGGATCGAGGATCGGTCCCACAGTATACCAAAGCGAGACATGAGGATAAGATACTGACTTCGGGATTTGAAGTATCTATCAAGATCGAGACTGGAAGTGATCGATACCAAACAGGATAGACTTCGAGCAAGACCAAAGACAACGTAATGACAGAAAGGAGAGATATTCGTGACTGGTTGGGAATCGTGGCATAAATCATGGAACATATTAAATCAAGTACGATTGTTTAGCTGATCATGATATTTTCTTCTGTAATTATAATTGTACCATAAATTGGAATTCCTCTACTATATAGGGCAGAGGGAGTTCTAATAATTTGTAACCATCTTACATTCACGCATATGAAAGATATATATCACACATTTATCTCTTGCAAGCTCTATTGTCCCGTTTATACTTTCAATAGCTTGTTTAATTGGTTCAAGGGGAATTAGCCCAAGGCCATAATTGTTCATCACATTGGTCTGCTTTGTTTTATTGCTAATTTCGAGCATTAATTCTTATATTTATCAGTTTGTGTCAAGTAAAATCACATATTCTTAAAATCACTTATAATTTTAATTATTATACGATTTTAAGGGTAAACAAAGAACAAATTTAACAGAGAAACACTCTTTTGGATGTTTTGACTAAAAATTGGAATTTCGGTCAAAGCTTATTTTGAGAAGAACTCGAATTACTTATAATCAAGTAGAAATAAGAATAATTATTGTAAGAACAGCTTAATAGAAAGCAAAGTAAATCAGTATATTCCAATATTATTTTGTACCTTTACAAATATTCTGTTCTCACCTTTTATAGCTATTTCTAATTAATACGTTTTTTTCTTTCCATTGGAGTCATTATGAAAAATTAATGGTATTTAATGTAATTTTATAATTGACAATCATAACTGATTCTATACATATTCTATACCTTTTTTTGCAATTAATGCCTATTAATTTCCAATAATATGTATCTATGCCCCTTTTGCTATTTAGGTTCATTAGTCTGATGTGACTTCTGAATATTAATAGGTTCGAGCACCTATCCTTTCTGATTTTATTGGATCTCTGCCCGTGACTGTTAAAGCTTCTGCCTCATTTTTGCCAACTGTCATCTTTTGACCACTCCACATGTCATGACATATCACTATATAATAAACTTAATTTTTCTCAATACAAATAGTCCCTACACTTGCCATTTATTTATCAATAAAATATTTGGGAAGTGGATCTCATTATAGCGGGAATATTCGCTATTAATTCTTCTCTAGGTCTGACACTTCATATATCACTTCCATTTAATGTTCGTGACACATGTCATCCCCTAATTTGTTTTTCAAATTTTTAGCACCTTTTAGGGTGTTTTACAGATTCATTAATTATGAAGTGACAACTTCCATCATGTCATTTTCATCATTACACCTTTTCCCTTGACGGTTGTTTTTGAGTATAAAATAATTTCTCATCTTTGTCTTTCTCATAAAAGTTTAGAATATTCAGTTATTGTTTTCGTTTTCCTCGTACTACTATGTCTTATTCAAAACCTAACCCTAGAAAATTCCCCATTGTTGATGAGCTTCCTCTTGCTCTTGTTATATGTAGGAGAGGGGGAAGACTCTGTATTTTAGGGTCTTCATCGCTACGGGGTTCTTCTGTTCCTTCAGTTAGTTCTAGTCCACCTTCTAGAAATAGAGGTTCTCTTTCTCAGAGGTCTTCGTCTAGAAATAAAGACTCTATTGAACCTCTTCGTGAGACTTTTATAGACGAAATTTTCCCTGCCAAATTATCTTTTTATACTGATAGAGAATCAATTAGAAACAAAGTTTCTTCTATGTCTTCTTTCAATCATGCTGACATTTACCTATCTCAAATTACAGAAGGTGTGATTTCTACGATTTGTAGGGATTTCCATTGGAGTCATTGGGTTTCCCATTATAATTCACAATGCAAACTAAATAATTACATCTTACTTGAATTGGGTTTTCTTTCGTATATGAATACCCTTTTACACTGAATTTAAAGCCCCCTATTGATCTTGTTTTCATCGAATTCTGTCGCTTTTTCGACGTTTGTTTAGGTAAAATTGGCCATATCGTATGGAGGGTTTTCCCTTGTTTGAGGCATTTAGCCAATATGGGCTTTCTTTCATCTGATTTATCTCTACTCTCCTAAAATTTTCCGCCAAGTGGTTTTTACTTTAGTAGCGGAAAGTAAGAGAGTGCTAGTTAGCTCTGAGGATGATAAAGATTGTAGCTGATATGCCAGGTTTTTTGCTACCCCCACCATCAGTCTAGTGGGTCAAGAAAATGTTCCACTCCTTGAGAAATGGAATTTTTCATGTAAGTTTTCTTTTCATAACTTTTTATATCAAGTTTGTTCGCCGCCATTTTAATTTTCTCCTCTTTTTCAACAATCATGAGAACTGTTGATGAGATTCCCAATTTCCATAATTGGGTAGGAAAGTTGTTGAATGCTGCTCTGATGGAAGGTAGATCCCGGAAAAAGCTTTCTCGTCGGTTTGGTTGGAAAGTGATGACTCACGGTGGATGCTTTTTTTTTCTTCTTTGTATTTTCATCTATTTTTTCCTTTAGAATTTGTTTTGATCCTTCTTTTTGTCAGGATTTTCCATTCGAGGTATAAGTTCTAATGTTGTTGTAGCTTCTAGAGTTTATTTAGGAAAAGCTCAAGATTTAATCTTGAGTTCTTCATCAAAAAGGAAGGGTGTTGCAATCTAAGATTCTGAAGAGGAGGAGGAACATGATGGGGGTTCTTTGGTAAAAAGGTCGCGAGCCAGAAGATGTGTCTTTTCATATGATGAAGCATCCCCTACAATTCTGTTCCTATTACCGAGCCTGCTGAAGCCACGATAATCTTGATGATGACACTCTTGTGACAGCTCGTGACTCTATAGATCAACTCTTTGCTCATGAGTTTGATAGCGAAAAATTGAGTTTAGTTTTAGATGAAGTGCCCGTTGCCTCATTTTCCATGCCTGCTCTAGTGACATCTTCTTTACCAGTTGTAATCATTACTGTTGCTACTCCGTCCCAAGCTGTTTTGACTCCATTAATAATTCCTCCTACAATTATTCATCATACTAAGGTTGGTTCCTCGAGTGGAAGTAAAGCTGTGAAGAAGGTTAAAATCGAGGTTCCTACTGATGATAACCTTCTGAGGAAATCACGTCGAGCTGATGTACAGTTGAAACCTCTGATTAGTTCAGTTGAGAAATCCAAGCTTGAGAGTCAAAACTCTTTGACTTGGTTGAATGACATAGTGTAAACATATTTAAAGGTATTCCTTTTCATACTTTATTACACCCTCTAAGGTTCTTACCTCTCTTTTTCTTTTTTAGATCAATATAGTTGGCATAGAGATAATAAAGAGAGTTTTTCACACGAAGCAATTAATGCACGATTATCAAATTGATGCGTACAACTGGAGAGAACAATATGAAAGCCTTCAAATTGATATTGAAGTGTTGGCATAGAGTAAGTGCACCTTAGAGCAGCAAATGAAGGTTTTGATTTCAGATTTAGCAATTGAGAAGGCTTCCTCAAATCAGGCTGATAAGGATAAGAATCTCCTTGAAATATTTTTCTCTGAGCAACACTCCAAGGCCAGTGAAGAAATCAGAGAACGGAGAGCTTTGCTAAGTGAAATAGAAGCTTATGCTGGTGAACTCGTACAAACACTTTCTCATACCCAAGAAGATCTCCCTAGGTCATCAGATAAGGTCAGTTTATTAGAAAGTACACTCGCTCCTCTGCAAGCTTATTATTATTCTGTCCTGGCTCAAAATGAAAATCTTAAAAACGAGATTGATCAATGGTAGAAAGATTATGAGATTCTTGAGGACAAGGCTGCAATTGAAGTGAGTTGGGAAATATTAAACACACGCCACGATACCTTGGTAGAAGCTAGCCAAGAGGGTTTTAACTTGGGTGCTGAGTTAGCTAAGATAAAAAAGACTATTGAAAAGACTCATCAAGACCAAGACTTTCCTTTTCCCATGGCTGATACTCCGAGAACATTAAAGATGATACGAGTGCGGTGAATGTTCCAACTCCTTCAAGACAACTCGAACCTTCTACTGCTAGTGACCCTGTTTCAGATCCTTCTTCAACCCCTCAGTGAAAAGTTTATAACATGCTACATTTCCTTTTTTTCCTTTTGGTGGAATGTAAACCCCTGCTCCCATTTGGGGTTTTAGTTTTTGGAAACGAAGTCCCCAAAAACTTTTCAGGACATTTTGTACACACGAAAAATAGTTTATGACTCGGTTCTTACTTAGTCTAAACTTTTTAATATTAAGAAGTTTTTGCTCTAATTGGAGCTTCTGGTTTTCTTATTCTTGCCTTTAAACTCAAGGTCTTGCTAGTTAGTTCGTGGGTTCATATTTTACCTTTTTTTGCATTTTTTTTGTTTTATAAAATACTTTTATTAGTTTCATAGATGTCTTAATCAAACATGAATTTTATAAAAGAGAGCCTTTTATATTGAACACTTAATAAAGAAGAGGTATCAACTTCATAATGGTGTAAATGTACGATAAACGAAATATGAACACACATGTTTCTTGAAATAACTTTGATAAAGTTTTGATTTGTAGTTTTTCAAGTTTAAATAGCATCTCACATGTGTTTAAATAACTTTTTTGTAACTGTTTCTTTTCAACATATTTCAAAAGAGGAAACAAAATTCAAGGTTTTTCTTTATAACCCATTTCTATACATTGCCTTTAGCCTAGATGTCAAAATCTATAAGGTTTTTGACTGGTTTGTGTTATTGGCTCGTAATATTTCTCTGAACTTGACTCATTCGATGAGTAGACCTTCAGGCTTTGAGGCTTTGACTTGAACTTTGACTATTCTCAGTCTTCTTTGCATTCTTCATATATATGTCCTATGTATATTCTATAGTCCCCCAAGTGTTTAAACTTTGAAGTATGAAATCTCGAGCACTTGATTATTCCTCTCATTTGGTCCTTTTTCCTGAAAAGGACAAAACATACGAGACTCGGAGGTATGATTTTAGATAAAGTCTACTTAACCCGTTGAATTTCTATCAGAATAGTTATAACCCTAGACCGAGAATTTATACTTTTCCACGTATCTTGCATATCATGATTCATCACTTAGTTCGAGTTAGCTTTTTTTGCTATCATCTAAAATCGTTAGTAAAATTTTAACAATTCAAAAATAAAATTTCAAAATGAGGGTACCTGCCCGTGGATACTTCTTTTCCTTAGAAATAGTATCTCTTCATATGAACAACATTTCAATTTAAAGGTAAAATCTTGCCATCCATTGTTTCCAGCTCGTATGCTTCTTTTCTAGTGATATCGTGAATCTTATAAGGTCCTTCTCAAGTTGGACTTAACTTTCCCGCGTTAACCTCTCTCATAGATTAAAAACCCTTCTTAAGTATGAAGTCCCTAGTCTTGAAGTATCTTAGGCGATCTTTTCGATTATAGTATCGTTCCATAACTTATTTTTGCGTAGCCATCCTTACTAATGCAACTTCCCTTCTTTCTTCAAGTAAATATAGGTTTATGATTTTTTTGGTATGCCAAATTGACATATGATATTTCGCCAAATGAAATCTCCGACTTGTTTTTCTTGTACCTGTTTAAAAGCACCCCACTTAGTAAAGTAATCAGTGAGTACTAGCAAAAATCTTACCTTGTCTTTTGCTTGTAGTAGTGGACCCACGATATCCATCTCCCACTTCATAATGGGCCGTGGTGCAATAACCAGGTGTAACAATTTTGCAGGTCTATGCATATTGTTAGAATATCTTTGGCCCTTTCACATTTAGACACAAAATTTTCCGCTTCTTCTTCTTCTATTATTGGCCAATAATAACCTGCTCTAATCATGGTTTTCACTAAAGATCTTCTTCCTCCGTGATTTCCACAATGCCCATCATGTATTTCTCTTATCACATAATTTATATGAGATGGTCCAAGGCATCTTGCTGAAGGACCACTGAACATTTTACGATAAAGATTGCCTTTCTTTAATAAGTACTGAGCAGCTTTTTTACGAAGAGCATAGGCATTCTTCTTATCTTCAGGGATAATTCCATACTGCAAAAAAGTGACAATCTCGTCCCTCCAATCCCAAGTTAAACTATTTAAATTTACCTTGTTTTTCTCTTGGTCAAGTATTGAATGGAATAAATGAATTACACAAGCATTTTCATCATTTGTCACATCCGCTGCAGATGCAAGATTAGCTAAGGCGTTTGCCTCGACGTTTTCTTCTCATGGTATTTGCATAACTTTCCAGGTTTGGAATTGCCTAACTAGATCACGTGCCTTTTCCAAATACTGCTGCATTCGTGCTTCTCTAGTTGTGTAAGTCCCCAGCATTTGGTTTACTACGAGTTGTGAGTCGCTTTTGATTATAACCTGTTCTAGGCCAAGCTCTCGTGCCAGTTCTAAACCTTCAATCACAGCTTCATACTCTGCCTCATTGTTAGTAATAGGGTAACATTTTATGGCTTGTCAAATTGTTTCACCTGTAGGTGGTACTAAAACAATTCCTAGGCTTGCCCCTTTTATGTTCGATGAACCATCAGTAAATAAAGTCCAAGTTCCTGGATTAGACCCGTTGAATATTTGTAGTTCTTTTTTTGCTTCTGGTTGCATCCCTTGGCTAAAATCGGCCAAAAGATTTGCTAACACTTGTGACTTTATTGTAGTTCTAGGTAGATATGTGATGTCATACTCACTCAATTCTATGGCCCACTTGGCAAATCTACCTGATAACTCATGTTTGTATAGTATATTACGCAGTGGATAGGCAGTTACTACAGATATAGGGTGGCATAAAAAATAAGGTCTTAATTTCCTAGATGTCATAATTAATGCAAGTGCAAGTTTTTCTAGATGAGCGCAACGAGTCTTAGCATCTAATAAAGACTTACTAACATAATAAATTAGAAACTGCTTATCTTGGTCTTCATGAACCAAAATAGCACTCACCGCTATCTCTAAAACAACAAGGTAGATAAGTAACTTTCCCCATCTTTTTGATTTTGCGAGCAATGATGGATTTGACAAATATACTTTCACGCTTATAAGCACTTGCTGACATTCCTCTAATCATTTGAATTGATCCTGCTTTTTAAGAGCTGAAAACAACTTAAAGCATTTTTCTGATGATTTAGAAATAAACCTTCCCAAGGCTGCAATTCTTCTCGTCAGTCTCTGTACTTCTTTTTTACTATTAAGCATATCAGGAATCTCCTCAATAGCTTAAATATGTGCAGGATTTACTTCGATGCCACATTTAGAAACAAGAAATCCCAAAAACTTACCTGATGAGATTCCAAATTCACATTTCTCGGGATTTAGCTTCATGTTGAATTTACGGAGAATATGAAAAATATCAGATAGATATTGAATGTGATTCCCTGATTGTTGGGATTTAACAAAAATATCATCTATATAGACTTCTATGGATTTCCCTAAATGTTCTTGGAACATTTTGGTCACCAACCTTTGGTATGTGGCACCAGCATTTTTAAGGACAAATGACATTACTTTTTAATAGTAAGTCAACCTATTTGTTATAAATGAAATTTTTTCCTCATCTAGGGGATCCAATTTGATTTTATTATACCCTGAAGATGCATCTAAAAGACTTAACAATTCATGTCCTGTAGTAGCATCAATTAATGGATCTATATGTGGTAATGAAAAAGAATCTTTAAGGTAAGATTTATTTAGGTCAGGTAATCTACACAAACTCGCCCTTTATCATTTTTTTAATACTACCATTGTATTAACTAAC